>JXCR01144151.1:462607-486486 GCA_002079205.1 Phalaenopsis hybrid cultivar | reverse complement strand
TATAATATTTTTTCTGTGAAAATCAATGAAATAGAAATTCACTTCCAGAGAAGAAAAAAAAATTTGGGTTATAAATTTCTTATAAACGACTTACCAAGGTTTAAATTTCAAGTTATGGTTGTGTTTTGTTTATTGGTAGATATTATAAGTGTTAGCTATGGAATTGATAGTGAGAATTTCCATTCAAGATTATGTCATCAATCATCATTTAATTGTATATCATTTTAAACATCTCAATTTATATTTCTAACATTAAAAGGACTTTCAACATACCAATTACTCACAAAATTAAATTTAACATTTTGTCCACCCAAAATTAAAAATTAGCATTTTAACCATCCAAATTTAAAATATATTATTTACAAAAATGATGCTTAAATTTTTTTTAATAGATAAAAAAATACTATAACATTGAACTCAATTTGTTAGGCCATTCATTTCTTATTATTAGAAACATAATTAAACTACTATATCCAAGTGCCTTCTTTAGATTTATTTTTAAATGCAATTTACTATCTGTCTTCACCACATAGTAAAGCTTTCAATATTCTTTTTATGAATTTTTTTTTCTATTTTTATGGGCATTGTAGGCATGTTTTAAAGGAATTTAAAGATTTTACTTATTTGATTTGAAATTTTAAAGGAATTTATATGTATTTGTACAAACAAGTTTTCTATGATCATCTAACATGATGTATATGAACAATTTATATAGGTATGTTTTAAATATAACATTTTTTATTACTGTTTTCTATCATTTTTGGAGTTTAATATTTTAAAAAGTATGATGTGATATAAAAACATATATATATATATTAATTTCATAATTTACATAATTATATTTATATCATTTTTACATATTCATAAGAAATTTTATTATTATCTCCTCCTACCTTCTCCTTTCATGATTTTTTTTCATTTCCTTAAACTTGAAAAATTTTAGAGAAAGAAATAGAAAGATAAAAAAATGTTTAAAGAGCGAGTTTCAGGGGCCTCACAACCAAATAGTAAAATTGAAATTAAAATAATAAATTAGAGAAATTTATCTATGTTATAGCCATATGATTAATTAATAGATGAGCTCTAGATGTTCTGTAGTTTATTAGTTTAGCGGCTCAATTGATGGGTAAAGATCGGAGTAGAATATCTATTATTAGGGTGATGGAGGGGTATATGCATTTACACATATTTTTTTAGGTTAGAGGTATATATTTACTTAAAAGGAATTGAATCTATGGTGGAGAAATCATTAGAACTGATCAATGATTATTATCTCAGCATTCATTTTTAGCTTGATATGATTAATTTTATGGTAATAGTTGAGTCACAATAGTTAGATGATAATAATCAAACAACAATGATCATGTAATGATGGTATTCAAATCTCCTAGCTCTCTCTAAGAGAAACTCACTTTGTTATTTATATAGACAATACAAATGCTTACAATTTTTTAAAGTGATATTTTGGCCAAAAGCTTAGGACATTTTATCAAATGACACATTTTAAGTTTTTATCCGACCCATTCAATCATCATTTCAGTACATTAAAGACTTTAAAATTGTAGTATATTTAGCTAATTGAATTTCTCTCGTCCAAATGCTCAACTTAAATGTAAACACTTAAATTTAATAAAAAAATATATATTACTGGCATCGTTATTTATTTCTATCATGTATGACACATGTTTTTAGTGTCAAGGGGTTGTATTTTCTAATACATATGTTCAAGTGACTCAAAATGCCGATGAAAATCACTTCAGGTGTGAATCATACTCAAATCATCTGATTATCGACGATGTCATTTAGACTATCTCTGATCATATAACCGACTATGTGAGAGCGTCTGGAACACTGATTTTACTTTTGAAAGAGACCCATATTATGTGGATTTTGTGCACGAGTTAGTGACACGTAAATCGAGATGCATATATAAAAATAATTTTTTTCTTTAAAAAAAACCTATCCCATCCCTATTTCACGCGGATCCCCTACTAACCAAAAGGATCGCGCGTCGCCTTCTCCCTAATAACCAGAAAAACCCCCACTTCCTTTACCCTTTCACCGAAAACCGTCTCATCGACCGACCTCGACGGGCCTCCTCCCTGCCGCAGGCCAACCCCGTGGCTTCTGAAACACTCACGAGGCTCCTTCCCCTCGCTGAGCTCCTCCCTATCGCTGACAAACCGCACGGCTACCGAAACCCTTGCTCTCCACCTCCAATCGAGCTTCCCTTGGTTGTGATCTCCTCCTCCCTCGGTTCACAACTTGCTCTCCCTCTCACTTTTCGTCGACAACTCGAGCTGTTGCTCCTCTCTTTGCTGCCACCCTATTTTCCTCAAACCGCGTATCATCTCTCTGTCAATCCTAATCATCCCTCATGCATCGCCTTCCAACTCCTCCACCCGTGAGCCTCCTCATCTCCTTCCCTCTTCTCTCCACCACTTCTTGGAGTATGAGACAACCTTTTGGATGAGTTTAATGGGAGTAAAAAAAACATTTTAGTCTTGCAAGGAGGATGTAAGATTAAGCAAAATGAGCACAAGTCCTTAAACATTATAATGGTGAAACTCCTTTAAAACAGTAAGCCTTTAGGTTTTGTTCTCGAGAAATTAAGTTTAGGTTGATGTTAAAGGAAGCCCCTTAGGTTAATGGAGAAAATATTACATCCAAACTCCGGATATCCGAAAAATGACTTGGATGCAATGGAGGAGGGGAAGAGTTGGACCTCCACCCTCCTCGCTGCATCTAAGCCGTTGTTTGACAACCGGAGTTCGAATGTAATATTTTCTCAGGTTAATGAGCTTTTTGTGCATCCCTATGACCCTCAAGTGATTCCCTCAGCTTTAGCCCAAGAAACTCAGATATAAGGGATTGTAGTAATTTTGTGTCTGCCTCAACGATTCTATTTCTTTGATGGGAAGAATAGAATCTCACTATCTTTCTGTTAATATTGATAACGAGACGACGAAACTGTGAGATTTTGACCGATGTTGCTTAACTTAAATTAAAATCTCCCCAAAAAACACTCTAATAATTAAACATAATAAAAAGAAGACATGACATATGAACTGTAAACTTTGGAGCTACCAATACAGTAAGGAGCTTGGAGCACACTTGGTGGGCAGCATGACGATGCCATAATGCACAGAAGAACATCTTCGAGAGAGCAAACAAGATTTCCATCAGCTAAAACTTTCCTAGTTTGTCATAGGATTTCAAGGTTGTCTGTCTAATGCGATATAAATCCTTACCTCATCTTTAGGATTTTGCATAACCATGTTGTACATCATTAGTCCTAACTCTCTTAGTATTCTGAGGTCGTCGTCTGCATAAACACTTGTATCTTTCAGGTTATTTGCATGATCAGATATCGTGCAGTTGTAAGACCTAAATAAGAAAATTGGCAAGATTGAAACATTAAATAATATCATTTTTGAAATAAAAGTCAAATAATTGGATAGTTTAAGAAGTCACTGGGTTTTTCTTAAGATTTATGACATCCCATACTTTTTTCTTTCATTTGGACTCCAAAATAATTGCTTCTATTTGATCTACTTTCATTTGATTTTTCTATTTCCAACATTGAAAACTAAAATTTGAAATCTTGAAGACAAATACTCTGATCATTATCGAGAGTTTTTTTAGTGACTTCAGCGGCTTAGGATGTAATTAACTATGGTGGGTTGCCTTTATAGAGAACTAAATAACCCCGGTAAAATAAACTCTACTTAATATTCAATATTAAGTTGGAGAATTTTTCGATTAACATACAAAAGGCTTGCAGACCAAACAGATGTCATAAATTCTTTAGTTTATGTAATCAGCCCCGCTAACAAAAGATTAGTCTTTTCCTTGGTAGGTGCATTGCTTTTGATGTGGTGCTGAGTTATTTAGACTATTAAAGGTGTCAGATATTTTTGGTGTCATTTTCAAAATCAAAATTATATGTATAATTCAATTAAAGATTATTTTCAAGATGGAATTGAATTTCTTGACCGACATGCTTAAGTGGGGTATTTTTCTTTTGGTGGTGGTTTTATTATGCACCTCATCATCCTTAATCTAAAAGTGTATAAAAATGGCTTCTTGTCATTAACCATTCGAAGTATCCCAATAAAAATAACATTATGTTAATCATGTTGATAAATTCAACATCTATAAAAGATTATAACCAAAATTTCTAACATCATCTCTTGCAATGCACTATAGAAATGTTATCTGCTGGTATATATTCTTAGAGTTCTTGTCTTCATCCATGCATTTATATAATAACTTACTTCTTTAACTCATCTAATTGAATTTCTCCTGAAGGTCATATTTTTTAAACTCAACCAATTAATCAGCATAAATTCAACAATGCTAAATGTCAAATCCTAATCTCCAATATTTACTACAATGAAATAGCCTTATAAGCATCATCAACACTAGTGATGTCAAATCAAGTTCACAGGTCGAGTTTTGTCAGATCAAGTTCACAGGTCGAGTTTGGCTTTGACTTGAAATGACCCGACACAAAATTATTTGAATCAAATCTAACAGAGTAGTAAATAGGTCAAAAGGTTCTACAATAACCCAATCCTTCAAACCGCTAACCCAAACCTGACCCGTATAACCCATTTAACATAAGAAATAATAACTTTATAGGTTAAATTTAGGCTAAATTTGGATCGATTTTGACTTAATATCATATCTATTTTTTGTTGACGTGTTGATTTGAATATTATTTTGGGTTTGCGGGTCAAATCATTCTAGACTCGAAAAATTAAACATGTTAGAATTCATAACTCAAATCAAACCCAAAAGTTATTGGAGTCAACCCAAACCCAAAATTTCTTAATCTAATTTGGATCGAATTGGCATGTTGGATTAATTTTTTATATCTCCAATCACTGCCATCTTGAACATTAGTTGACATTAAAAAAATTACAAGCCACTTAAAAAATTGAATGTAAAGGGGACATCTCAATATTAACAATAAAATTCTTGAACTATATTTGAACATATGTTCTATTTTAAGGTAGACACAATATACTATAATTCAATATTTATAATACATCAGGATGCAAAGTTTTATCTAATTACAAAAACATTTATAAAATGACAATGATAGTTTCTTTATTAAAACCAAGTAGTTATCAGGTGAGCAGTGAGTATAATTACAAAAGTCCTAATATAACTAATAGACATTTTTATATAAATTAATACAATCATACAACTATACTATAATAGAGAAAATTGTGATTCAATTTAACTTGAAACACAATATTCATAATTGAGGCTTCATTTAAATGTGCTTCCCTTTTCAGCAAAGTTCTTTTGAAAGTTAAGTTCAGAAACTAGAGAAAGTAACCTACTATCTAAAACGATGAAAGATCAACCTTCTTTTGAGACAAACTTCGAAAGAAGTTCAGGAAATGCTGGTTCGCCAAACAAAAACTTTGTTCGCATCAACATGCACTACATTGCAAAGGAGACACGCAACATTCAGAAACAAAGCTTGAATTATCTCATCTATGTTAGGGAGTGCTCTAGCATGCAATAATGGAAAAAAGATAGTTTCACCGAAAATCTAACCTCATTTACAACATACAAAAGTCCTAAACTTATGATTAAAGGAAAATTCAAAACTCTACAAAATCTGCTTGGATACTATGAGAAGTCAAACCAATCTCATCAAACACCTGTCGTAATATTTTTAATTTATAAATATTAGTTTCGATTAAGGGTTTATTTGGGGCCGTTGTAGCTTATTGAATAATCTGCTGATAAGCTGATTAAAAATAATCTGCTGATAAGCTAGCTGCAGTAAAAATTACAATTTTTTATTTTTTTTTTGGGAAAAGCCAGACCGTTGTAAAAAAACTGCCACAACACCTAGATATGTGCGGTGTGAAAACACTGTTTTTAGCATTTTAAAAACACATAAGCTGCCAAAACGCAGTTTACCTATTGATACATTTTTTAAAACGCCACCGTATTAAATAAGATGTTTCAAACGGACTCTGAGTAGCTAAAAATTCAAAAAACAAAGATTGTTTTATATAAATAATTGTAAAATAAATGGGTCAAATATTTTATAATTTACTACTATGAATCAATTTAGCAATGTCAATTTTTTTTATTAATTCTAAGAATTCTTACTACATTCTAATTAGCATTTTAGTTAAGCATCGATTATAAATGTGTAACCAATTTATACATATGAAGATTGTTTAATCACATAAAACATAAATTAAATATATTTAATAAGCTTACAATTCAAATTTGATAAAAACTAATTAAAAAATTAAATCATAAATTTACCTTGCTCCCCTGCTACTTGGAAAAAAATTGCGTACGTTGACGTACGCAGCGATACCTGCGTCCTCCAATGGGCTCTTGACAAATCAGAATAGTCGGTCCCACCGCATTCATTCAAACGCGACCTGTCGACCCGACCCACTCGATTATAACCGAGTTATAACCGAGCGGTACAGGATTTGTAACCGAGCGGGCCATTACCGCGGTACCGCTCGGATAACAGACTTGTAACCTTCCAGTAACCTCAATACGAATGAACCGTGTTTATAACCTCGTTGTAACCAAGACGTAACATAGCATCGTGTAACCTAGAAAAATGAACGAGCTATAACTGATATGTAACCGAGAGTTCATACCGTGCGTTGTAACCTAGAGTTATAACTGAGCTGTAACTGACACAGTAACTTCGCTGCATGTTGTACCGAGGCTGTGTAACTCCCTGGTAACTTGTACACCCCGCCCGACCAATGTACCTTCCGTGTAACGTTTATGTAACATCCAAAACAAGGTTTCCCGGGTTTGTAACCTCGTTGTAATCTGCGAGAACCCTTCGCAGTCACGGAGCCGTGAATTAAGAATAATCGCATGATAATCTTCTTTAAAAAATCAGAGCGCGCAAATCCTGCTATTTAAGCAGTAGAAAGCTAGGGTTTACTGTTTTATTACACTTTGATGTTGAAGATTGATCGCACAAGGTGGCATTTCGTCTCTAACGGGGAAGGAAACGGTATATTTTCAGCCAACACAGAACAAGTCAATGTTAAAGTGGAGGTATATCAGTTGTATGTTTGCAGTTCTGTATTTTTTTAAAGAAACTTCTGTGTTTTTTCTGTCGAGATATCTTTGTTTCTTGGTGTGTTTAGGTATTTTTTTGGTGTTTTCGTTGGTGTGTGTCTTGCCGTGTTTTATGGTGATTTTCTCAGGTATAAATCTTCAGTTTTTATTAAAATGTAGTCTTTTTTTAGGGTGTTCTTATTTGTTGTATGATTTATAAGAATATTATGGATTTGAATGTCTGTAAAGTTGTGATTTTTGTTTTGTTTGTTGTGATGTGCTAATTAGGGTTGTAGGGTAGTTTAATAGTAGTTTAATATAGTTTTATATTTGTTTGCAGTTGGATGAGGGTGAAGCTAAATGTAGAGATGAAAGTGGAAATATTTTATTTGAAACGGTTGTCCATAATGAAAAAGAAGCTTACGAAGTGTATTGTGCTTACGCTCATCATATCGGATTTAGTGTCTGTAAGGAGCACGACACGTTCTGGCTTAACTCCAAGAATCTTAAGACGAAATACTTTGTTTGTAGGAGAGCAGGTTTCAAGAAAGAGTTGAAGGCCACACAAATTGTTAAGTACAAGAGAGCGGACACAAGAACCGGTTGTCCGGTAATGATTCGTTACGCAGTTGATGCTGAAGGCAATCGGACAGTTAAAAAATTCATTGAGTCTCATAACCACTCCTTAGCTAACCCTGGTGATAAGCATCTGTTGCGGTCTAGTAGAAAGATAAGCGAAGTGAATGCAGAGGTTCTCAAATCGATGACACAGTCAGGCATAAGACCTAGAGATGCATTTAACTTTCTAACCACAGAAGTTGGAGGAGTTGAGAAATTGGAGTGCACCAAGATAGATGCCTTCAATTTCATTCAAAGAGAGAGGAGATGTAGAATTGAAAACGGCGATGCCAATGCTTTACTGCAATTTTTCACAGAGTGACGTGCTGAGGATAGCATGTTTGAGTGGGACTTCGAAATTGATGAGAGTGGTAGGCTAAAGAGTTTTTTTTGGTGTGACGGCACTTCCAGGCATGATTATGATTGTTTTGGTGATGTTATCATTTTTTATACGAGCTATATATTAAATAGATATAACTTGTGTTGTGCTCCTTTTGTTGGTGTTAACCACAATTGCCAAAATATTCTCGTTGGCGTTGGTTTTTTGTCAGATGAGACGACAGAGTCTTTCAAATGGCTTTTCAAAACCTTTCTCCGTATTATGGGCGACAATCATCTAATTACAATATATACTGATCAAGACCAAGCAATGGGAAATGCCATAGAACAAATCTTGTCAAATACACGACATAGATTATGTCAGTGACACATATATATAAGAAGTTGCCCACAAAGGTTCACTGCGGGTTAGCAAATAAAATAGTAGCTAATCATTTTTATAAGTGTATGAGCAAACGCGAGTCTGAAGAGGAATTTGATAACTCATGGGAGATGACGATTGAGAGTTGTAATCTACAAGACAACGTTTGGTTAGATGAGATGTACAACATCAGAGATAAGTGGGCTACAGCCTTTAATAAGGATGTATTCGAAATGGGGATTTTATCCACCCAGAGAAGTGAATCAACGAATAATATTTGTCATGGTGTTGCTAAGCCCACAAGTTCTATTACAGATTGTTTTTTGGGGCTTGAGCAAGTAATGAGAGCATGGAGGCGTAACGAGAAGGATGAAGATTATAAGTCAGATCAATCTGTGATCACTCCAGTTGCTAAAAGCAGTCCTATATTGCGGCAGGCATCTGTATTTTACTCGAGGAAGCTCTATAATATGTTTGAGGTAGAATTTATTCATGGATCATGTGGCCTTCAATTACACGCCTCTATGAACAATGAAAATGAATTTTTTATTAATAATTTGGATGATCAGACCACAAACAGAACTTGGGTGGTTCATTTTGATCCTTTCAGTTTGGAGGTTCAATGCCGCTGTAGAAAATTCGAAATGATGGGGCTATTATGTGCTCACGCTCTACGAGTATTAAACTTTCTACACATTAAGAAGATCCCAGATAAATATCTCCTACTGAGATGGTCCGCAAATGTAAAGAGAGATGTGTATAACAATGATGCATACAAGCACTTCCAACAGTCACAGATGTTGAATGATGGGAAAGGTAGCCTAATATTCGAAACACACATGCAAAAAATGTCATATCTATGCACTAATAAAGCCAAGGGAAACGAAGAGGCTGAGCAGTGCATGAAGGATTCAATGAAAAAATTATCGTTGGATATTGATAATATAATAAGTGGAAGAGTTTCAAAGTCAGACAAACAACCAAAAAGTAAAAAAAATCAGTTGAATAATCAATCAAATCTTCTTGATCCCGCCAAAATGCGACCCAAAGGAATATCCAATGTCAGGCTAAAAGGTTACTGGGAGAGAAGAAAAAGAGCAAAAGGTATATCTTGGTAAAAATTTCTATTTATTTTTCTCTTGGACTGATTTTCTAACAACTTATATAGGTATACCTGTTGAAGTTTCAAGTAGTCAAGAACCCAAGTCTTTAAATCCTTATCCAAACATATCGTCACTGCCTAATTTTCTAACACAGGTCAGCAACCTTATGAAGAAATTTGTATACATTATTTAAATCTTATAATAAATGTGGTTATTCCAAATGCAGAATTTCTTTCCTCCAAGGCACAGGGAATCATACACTGCAATGATGACAGATCCAATACATGATCAGTAAGTAATTTGACATATTCTTAAATTGAATGTTTTTATTTGTTATTATTAACAAATATGTTCCTTTGTTTTTTGATACAGGTTCTAGTCAGGATGCACACAACATTTATGTTTCAATGACAATTTCATTGGGATATTAATTTCTGTGTAATTTTCTCTGTATAAAGAAATTTGTTGAGGAGGATGTATCTAGAAATTTGTATACATTATTGTAATTCTGATATTTTCTTTTGAAGGAGCATTGTCTGTATTAATGAAATTTGTATACAATTTTATTCTGTCAATGACAAATAAGTTCCCTTTTTTTAAGTGAACTCAAGTTTACAAAGTATTTAATGAACAACACAAATTTCTGTGAACAGCTATCTGTAATATGGATTTACATATGCAGTTAAACTAGCTTCCATTCTCTCTATAAGAACTACATTTAGGCTAGATTTCAAGGCACATTATGTAATAAGACATGCTCAATCCGAAATGCAAGGGCTACTAATGAACAACACAAATTTCTCACCACATTATATATAACAACGAAGTATAGGGCAACGAAATGCAATAACTGCTATACAACTCCACATTTTATTTACAACAGTATAATAAACATTTCTTTACAACAAACATTTTCTTTACAACAATACAATACCCACATCCACATCCACAGCCACATACAACCCCACACACACATCAAATGTTTTGCCATCAGCAGGAAAGTAGATGTTCCAGCAATCAGCAGGTAATGCTTATGAAAAGTGTTAGTTCCAACAGCTGGATGAATAATATTAGATACTGAGCAAACCTAACTGTCAGGAGGACAAAATCTTGCCTGTCACAGTGACATAAATAATGATATTTAGAAAAAAAGTTCGTATATTTATAAATCATGTAAAAGGCACATATAAAGGTCACATACCATATGAGATCAATCAAAATTGTATATCTTGGAAAACAAAATTTGTATTAGCAACAATAAATGTTGACCTTTGAAACCTATTATGATTTCTCCAAAGCAAATTTACAAATGTCGTATACAATCTCTGCTCTGAATAAATGCATTAATTCCTGCCAGTCCTTTTTCTCTGCCCAATTTACCTTCTCTTTTCTAACAAGTGTCTCCATATATTTACAAACATAAACACCATAATCATAACTATTACTTTGCACTGGTATTCCCCTGGNCCTCACTAACATAATGAGTGACTGGCTGGAGCGCTTCTTCCTCCTTAGGTACTGATTCAACCTCTTCTTGAGATTTATTAACCTGGTCAACAACCACTTCTTCTTCTCCTTTATTTTCAACCGATTCCTTAATGGGTTCTTTCTTTCGCTTTCTTTCAAAAACAACATATGGGGAGCTAAGAGACTTTGTTCTTCTATTTAACCTATCCTTAATCCTTTTGATCAAGCTTCTTTATGGGGATTCTTTAACCCATCTTCTCGGCAATTCCACTGGCTTTTGTTTAATTGTTTTTTCTACTCGCACGACATGTAACTTTAGGTCGGTCACTGTATTCTCTAACGTTGTCAGTCGACTATAAACAGAGTCTTCAAATTCCAAAATTGTATTCTCTAACTGGGTTAGACGACTGTCAACTGATACTTGAAAGTCNNNNAATGAAAATGAATTTTTTATTAATAATTTGGATGATCAGACCACAAACAAAACTTGGGTGGTTCATTTTGATCCTTTCAGTTTGGAGGTTCAATGCAGCTGTAGAAAATTCAAAATGATGGGGCTATTATGTGCTCACGCTCTACGAGTATTAAACTTTCTACACATTAAGAAGATCCCAGATAAATATCTCCTACTGAGATGGCCCACAAATGTAAAGAGAGATGTGTATAACAATGATGCATACAAGCACTTCCAACAGTCACAAATGTTATGGGGCTATTATGTGCTCACGCTCTACGAGTACTAAACTTTCTACACATTAAGAAGATCCCAGATAAATATCTCCTACTGAGATGGCCCACAAATGTAAAGAGAGATGTGTATAACAATGATGCATACAAGCACTTCCAACAGTCACAAATGTTGAATGATGGGAAAGGTAGCCTAATATTCGAAACACACATGCAAAAAATGTCATATCTATGCACTAATAAAGCCAAGGGAAACGAAGAGGCTGAGCAGTGCATGAAGGATTCAATGAAAAAATTATCGTTGGATATTGATAATATAATAAGTGGAAGAGTTTCAAAGTCAGGCAAACAACCTAAAAGTAAAAAAAATCAGATGAATAATCAATCAAATCTTCTTGATCCCGCCAAAATGCGACCCAAAGGAATATCCAATGTCAGGCTAAAAGGTTACTGGGAGAGAAGAAAAAGAGCAAAAGGTATATCTTGGTAAAAATTTCTGTTTATTTTTTTCTTGGACTGATTTTCTAACAACTTATATAGGTATACCTGTTGAAGTTTCAAGTAGTCAAGAACCCAAGTCTTTAAATCCTTATCCAAACATATCGTCACTGCCTAATTTTCTAACACAGGTCAGCAACCTTATGAAGAAATTTGTATACATTATTTAAATCTTATAATAATTGTGGTTATTCCAAATGCAGAATTTCTTTCCTCCAAGGCACAGGGAATCATACACTGCAATGATGACAGATCCAATACATGATCAGTAAGTAATTTGACATATTCTTAAATTGAATGTTTTTATTTGTTATTATTAACAAATATGTTCCTTTGTTTTTTGATACAGGTTCTAGTCAGGATGCACACAACATTTATGTTTCAATGACAATTTCATTGGGATATTAATTTCTGTGTAATTTTCTCTGTATAAAGAAATTTGTTGAGGAGGATGTATCTAGAAATTTGTATACATTATTGTAATTCTGATATTTTCTTTTGAAGGAGCATTGTCTGTATTAATGAAATTTGTATACAATTTTATTCTGTCAATGACAAATAAGTTCCCTTTTTTTAAGTGAACTCAAGTTTACAAAGTATTTAATGAACAACACAAATTTCTGTGAACAGCTATCTGTAATATGGATTTACATATGCAGTTAAACTAGCTTCCATTCTCTCTATAAGAACTACATTTAGGCTAGATTTCAAGGCACATTATGTAATAAGACATGCTCAATCCGAAATGCAAGGGCTACTAATGAACAACACAAATTTCTCACCACATTATATATAACAACGAAGTATAGGGCAACGAAATGCAATAGCTGCTATACAACTCCACATTTTATTTACAACAGTATAATAAACATTTCTTTACAACAAACATTTTCTTTACAACAATACAATACCCACATCCACATCCACAGCCACATACAACCCCACACACACATCAAATGTTTCGCCATCAGCAGGAAAGTAGATGTTCCAGCAATCTGCACAAGGGAAGATAAATAAAACATTAATTGTAATGCTTATGAAAAATGTTAGTTCCAACAGCTGGATGAATAATATTAGATACTGAGCAAACCTAACAGTCAGGAGGACAAAATCTTGCCTGTCACAGTGACATAAATAATGATATTTAGAAAAAAAGTTCGTATATTTATAAATCATGTAAAAGGCACATATAAAGGTCACATACCATATGAGATCAATCAAAATTGTATATCTTAGCAAACAAAATTCGTATTAGCAACAATAAATGTTAACCTTTGAAACCTATTCTGATTTCTCCAAAGCAAATTTACAAATGTCGTATACAATCTCTGCTCTGAATAAATGCATTAATTCTTGCTAGTCCTTTTTCTCCGCCCAATTTACCTTCTCTTTTCTAACAAGTGTCTCCATATATTTACAAACATAAACACCACAATCATAACTATTACTTTGCACTGGTATTCCCCTGGTCATAACAACTGGCCATTTAATCAAATTATCCTCGAAAGCATCACTGATATCCTTTAAGAAATGCTCAATCTGTGTATTTAAAGACGAGTCATTAAATGTGTCTCAAAAAATGCTCAATCTTTAAATAATTATAACTTACAATGCTTTGGGTGATGGCCAAATGCATCCGGTTGGGTAAGGAGTCATAAACTCTCCATTTACTCTCATTCATTGTCCCAACAAGGAGTATCCAATGTTGATTATTTATTATAGGTATCAATATTAATTCTGTATTCTGGATAGCATCCTTTGTAATATGTTCGACGAAGGGTTTCACATTACCTTGTCTGTACAACTGCACCATGAAGAACATAACAACATTCAGCATATTGTCATGTAAGATTGATATACACAACTTAATAAATAAATACACAACTTAATAAGCTTACCCAGTGGCATGGTGATACATATAGATAAGATCTATATAGCTGTGGTGCAGTACACCGCTTATTCTCCATCAACATGGCAAAACAATCAACCTGCTCATTACCTAACCAACCATTTCCCAAAAACTCATCAATATAACGTCGCGGCACTGAAATATGTCCCATGTCAATTAATAGGTCACCGCTGAATTGGAAATATAATATTACTTTAGTTAACAGTTACTAAGTTAGTGATAAACAATAAGAAGAATTAGATGAACTAACAAGTCGGTATATTTTCTACAACATATATCAATTGTCTCCCGCATATAATCAGGAATTTCATCCCTGGCAGGAAAGTAGATTACTTCTGCTGCTGGCTGGACCTGTAATATAATGAAGTCATAATCTTTGCTGAACAAACTTAAATAATTAAACCTAACATTCCATACCTTGTCTGGGTAGTCCTCGCTAACATAATGAGTGACTGGCTCGAGCGCTTCTTCCTCCTTATGTACTGATTCAACCTCTTCTTGAAATTTATTAACCTGGTCGACGACAACTTCTTCTTCTTCTTTATTTTCAACCGAGTCCTTGTTGGGTTCTTTCTTTCGCTTTCTTTCAAAAACAACATATGGGGAGCAAGGAGACTTTCTTCTTCTATTTAACCTATTCTTGATCCTTTTGATCAAGCTTCTTTGTGGGGATTCTTTAACCCACCTTCTCGGAAATTCCACCGGCGCTTGTTTAATTGATTTTTCTACTCGCACGACATGTAACTTTAGGTCGGTTACTGTATTATCTAACGTTGTCAGTCGACTATAAACAGAGTCTTCAAATTCCAAAATTGTGTTCTCTAACTGTGTTAGACGACTGTCAACCGATACTTGAAAGTCCAATATAATTTTTTGTTGGGACTTCAATAAATCGTGGATCTCTTCAAATCCAAATGTTTGTCCCATCCTCTGACTCGACTGTTCATATGTATGACTGCCGGATGGTTGAGTACCAACGTAATAAGGTACTATAGGGGATACCTCAACATGCATGGGTGACTGTGGTCTTGAAAGGGTTTCCCCCTGTGGAAGAAACTTTGCTGGACTTGGGGGCTCTACAAGTGAATTGGCAAATAAGTGATGTTCACTTTCCTTTAAATCAAGGAAATAATCATACACCTGCCAAAAAAAACATAGCACACAATCAAGGGCAATTAATATGTAACATGACAACTTGACAAACTATAATTGAACCTTATTTAATTAACCTCGGCAGGGCTGAGCATGTTGAACGCTAGTTGAATTTGTATAGCATTCCATCTAACATTTACTGGCCATCTTATCATTCGGGGTCTAGCCTCAGGAACTGCTGGCACGACCAATGATGTGTGCTCATAAAACCAGAGCTGTGTTAAGCAAGTTAAATTAACTAATTGGTATCAAAATCAACAATAATGAAAAGAGCTTTCAATAATAATGTCGGGACAAACCGTTAAGAGGAAGACAAAGCCAGTAATATATCCAAGTGGCTGATCCGTCCTAAGCTTCACCGCACATAAGTTCAATTGATCAATCAAAAAGCCACACACTGTCGCGGGCCAATTATACGAGCTGAATGCTTCAACGTCCTCGCAAATAGAGGTGAGCTGCTTGGAAACTCTAAAATTACTTGAAGGAAAAAGTAAATTAGTCCATAAGAACTTTATTAATAATTCTATGAAACGGTCAGAAGACTCTCCTGGGTCAAAGTTGATAAGTTGGGTCTTCATTTGTCTCGCATCAATACTACATGATGGAGCTTTATTCCAGGATGCGGGCAACCCTCTATTTGGCATGCCTATTAGGAGAGCAACTTGGTCAGCATCAAATTTCAGCTCTTTCCCACCCAGCTGAAACGTCGTTCGATCAATATTCCAACAATTAATTATATGCATTGTCAGAATATGATCCTGTGGGTATGAAGGGAGTTCAAAAAATTGAACCAAGCTCATGTTTTCTAATTTATTCCACGTGTGCTCGTCGATGGTGGGCCGGACCTTATCCAGAGCTTCTCGTACTGCAGATGGACGACATCTGCAGTTCATTGATTTCGCGCTCAAAAACCTACATTTAATTTTAATGTATGTTAAACTATGTAAATAATGATGAAAGAAATTTAAAATTTTCTATAATTCAGTCTTAAATTTCATCATTCAGAATTAATATAAATCAAGAAATTAAATTCATCATTAAACATTAACGAAAGCAAAATATCAAATGTACTTAGAAACGACCTTGGGTTGCTTTATGGATTCGATCTCCTANGGGCTGAGCATGTTGAACGCTAGTTGAATCTGTATAGCATTCCATCTAACATTTACTGGCCATCTGAGCATTTGAGGTCTAGCCTCAGGAACTGCTAGCAGGACCAATGATGTGTGCTCATAAAACCAGAGCTGTATTAAGCAAGTTAAATTAAATAATTGGTATCAAAATCAATAATAATGAAAAGCGATTTCAATAATAATGTCGGGACAAACTGTTAAGAGGAAGACAAAGCCAGTGATATATCCAAGTGGCTGATCCGTCCTAAGCTTCACAACACATAGGTTCAATTGATCAATCAAAAAACCACACATTGTCGCGGGCCAATTATACGAGCTGAATGCTTCAACGTCCTCACAAATAGAAGTCAGCTGCTTGGAAACTCTAAAATTACTTGAAGAAAAAAGTAAATTAGTCCATAAGAACTTTATTAATAATTCTATAAAACGGTCAGAAGACTCTCCTGGGTCAAAGTTGATAAGTTGGGTCTTCATTTGTCTCACATCAATACTACATGATGGAGCTTTATTCCAGGATGCGGGCAACCCTCTATTTGGCATGCCTATTAGGAGAGCAACTTGGTCAGCATCAAATTTCAGCTCTTTCCCACCCAGCTGAAACGTCGTTCGATCAATATTCCAACAGTTAATTATATGCATTGTCAGAATATGATCCTGTGGGTATGGAGGGAGTTCAAAAAATTGAACCAAGCTCATGTTTTCCAATTTATTCCACGTGTGCTCGTCGATGGTGGGCCGGACCTTATCCAGAGCTTCTCGTACTGCAGATGGACGACATCTGCAGTTCATTGATTTTGCGCTCAGAAACCTACATTTAATTTTAATGTATGTTAAAGTATGTAAATAATGATGAAAGAAATTTAAAATTTTCTATAATTCAGTCTTAAATTTTATCATTCAGAATTAATATAACTCAAGAAATTAAACTCACCATTAAACATTGACGAAAGCAAAATATGAAATGTACCTAGAAACGGCCTTGGGTTGCTTTATGGATTTGGTCTCATCTGTGTTTCCCGTTTTAGAGCCAACTAAATCCTTCTTCTTGCGTCCACCCTTCACCATTAGCTTTGGCAGCTCGGCCTCAAACTTCTTGCCTTCCTCGACATCCGGCTTCTCCGCCTCCTCAAAATGGGCAACATTCTCCTCTTCCAACGACGCCGTACCCTTGCCGCTGTCCTTCATTTTCGACTAAACCCTAAACAACACCAATACCTCGACGTAACGTTCGAGTCAATGCAAACCCTAGGCGCGAACGAAAATACGAATTCTTACTGTCAGAAAATTTTTTACCACGGTATTTGATCAGTGGCGTTAAATGAAGATTACATTCACTACCTAGGTTACCACCAAGTTACACGGACATTTCAATTTCTGAGGCGGTTACCGCAAAGTTACGCTTCACTTTCTCTCGGTTACGTGTCGGTTACAGCTCAGCTATACCGCTAAGTTACAACGCAAGATATGAATTCTCGGTTATAGTTAAGTTATAGTTCGTTTACAAAGTTACGCGTGGTATGAACTCTCAGTTACAGTTAAGCTATAGTTCGTTTACAAAGTTACGCTTCACTTTATCTCGGTTACGCCTTAGTTACAACTCAATAATATAGCTGCGGTACAACGCGCGGTTTGAACTCTCGGTTACGTCTTGGTTATAGCGAGGTTATAGCGAGATTATAAACGCGATTCATTCGTATTGAGGTTACTGGAAGGTTACAAACCTGTCATCCGAGCAGTACCACGATAATGACCCGCTCGATTACAAATCCTAAAACGTCACGAGCCTGACCGATCCGTCTATGGGACCCGCTGATTTGTCAGAGCCGACGCACCCTGCTTACTTATTACGTACGCAAATTTTTTCCTGCTCGCCTTTCTCCGCATCCCGTCTTCTTCAATCAGAAACCCTCGGGCGGTAGAGCGTGCAGAAGTGACGACGGAGCTTGCAGGCGAAATTGTTAACGGATCGCGGGGTTTGAAACCCTCAATTTCCGCGTCCTAATCACCTACTCCCATTTCTCTCTATCGTCGTAGATCTTCGCAGGACTCACTGGCAGAAATGGAGGGCGGAATATTGGAGGTGATACTATGCATGATCCTCTTGTTAGCTGTCTTTTCGCTGCTATTGTGGAGGCGCCGCCAGTCGTCTCGTTCATCACATGGGCACGAGGAAGAACCACAGCAACAGCGGGTAATGCCACAAGCTCTCTTACTATCCAAAAGTTTTTTTTTTTTCTGCTACTAGGCTGATTCGTTTTTATCGTAATAAACTTCTGTAGAAATTTTTTTAACTATGAGTCTTTTTGTTGGAGCTTTTATTGGGGATTTTTTTTTTTGAGATTATCATGAAAAACAGCAGATTTATGGCATGCTTATTCCGTTATTTTATTTGGGTTCTCTGGGGTTGAAAACCATGTTTTGGGTCTCCATGCAATGGGAACTTGGGAAAGCAGCAGTAGTTATTGGTTTTTTAAGCAGGCTTATATTTCGTCTATTGAATCTTCATCCCTACACCTTTCAAGGCCACATGGCTTGTAATTTGTAGGGAAGAATGGAATCAATGTGACCCATGGAATGTTTGCTTATATATGCTCCCTTTTTCTTTTGTCCGTTGGATACAGTAAAATTTTGAGGTATGTTTTTTGGTAAATTGTAGCCATAATAGAATTTCAGTTTTTAAATTTTTTGATGATACAGCAAGCATAAGTTACAAACTAGCAACATGAAAAAAAAATTGATAAAACTGGTAGATATTTGAGGAGGAAAATTTCTGTTGGAAATAATGGCCTATTGTTGATTGATTTTTTTTCGAATATTAATAAGCACATCTGAGGCTTTTGTGGCAGAATTTCTGTCAAAATTTACTTATCAATGAAAGATTTTTTATGAATTTGTCATGAATAACCTTGTTCTTTGGTCAAATCAAAATGTGCTTGAGTCCCTTTCTCACTTGCACCAATTCTCCTTCCCACATCATTGCCTCACTTTTTTGCATTGCCTTCACCTATTCTCTCAGTCTTCTGTTGCTGCTTGTTTCCCTCTTAATAGAATTTTCATTGTAGAAGCTGTCAAAATTTATTGAAATGGTAATGAAAATTCCATCAAAATATGGATTTATAATTAAGCTGTTATGGATTTTTCATCGTAGAAGCAGCTAAAAAAAGATCTTTTTGATAGAAATTTCGTCGGATGTTGTTCATCGAAATTTTTATCAAATAATTGTTTCCCATTAACATTTTTTTCAATGTCATCTTACGCATAAATTCTATCAGTAGTTGATTTTCTCATGGAATTAGTCCTATTTTCAATGAAAATTTGGTCAATAATGTCGCATTTTCTTGCATCATAGAAATATAACTAATTAAATATTAGTAAGAGAACAGGAGACATGTTTTCTTGGAAATTTGATGAGCAAAGGTTAGATTTGGGTACAATCAAGACATCAAATCTTTTAATTTCGTATTTAGTAAAGCTTGAAGGCGTTAAATATTGAGTACTATTTGGTTTGATAGTTGTTAATGGTTAAATTGTTAAAAATTGTTTGTTATATATTTTCAAAATTTAGGATTTAAGCGAGGGGGTAAAGGAGCAATGAGGAGAATTGTGATTATCTTAAATCTCATTTCTTCCAAAATTTACTAAATTCAATATTTGGTCTGTAATGGGAGGATGATGAGATTTAAGAAGCTAGTAAGATTTTTGTGGCTTAGAAATTTGTTTAGTAACTTTAGCCTAAATCCTGGCTAATTGCTCAATAACATTTGAAAGCAACCCCTTAGTAAGATAAGTCAGAAGGAGTTGCAAATAAGAATTATGATCAAATAAATCTTTTTGTAATTCAAAGAAATGCCCTTCAGGTCAATTATAATTCTAAGCCTAAAGATGAGCAATAAAAACAATTCAGGCCAATCATCGATGCATGTGTCAACATGTTGGAAGCTTCCACCAACAGTATGAATGTTCTATTAATAAAATTTATTCCAGTATGTGTAGTGTTTTAAAATGAGGAGATTTGCATACATACCACATATCATATATATTTTCATATCCAACATCCAAATTTAAATATTTGTTTATAACACTTTATTGCCTCATTCACATGAAAACTTATGCATGAAAGTATATATTTCACTTTAAAAAAATAATTTTATTAGTGTTTTTAATGTAATTTAAGTATTTAATTGCCACATCCATAAATATCAAAATTTAGGTGTTAGATATGTACACAAGAACATTTGTGATATGTATGTAAATCCCCCTTCCAATTACCCAACTTTTTTGATTAATTTTCCAAAATTCATAATATTAATCTTTTTGTTTATTAGGACAATGAATAATAATCTTGTTTGAATGGCATTCATTCTTATGCTTTGATTGTTGCTTGAGGATTGAAATATGTAGCATATGCCTGATTTTTTTTTTTGAACTTGATCTTATAAAAATAGATTTTATTTTTGAATTCCCCACTTTAGAAATTAGAATTGATAGGAGAAAAATTGAGTATACAACCTATAACCTTGATGGTATGATATTAATAATAGAAAATATTATTAGAGCATAAAACAATATTTAGATGTGATATATTTAACACCTTTGATATGCTATATATGAGAATAAGGACGTAAAGACAGAGTTTAGACTTGTGGTTGTGAAGTGCCTTAGGAGTAAAATGTGATAAGAGAGATCATTGAGACTTCAAGATGAATTTTATAAAATTATAGTTATGCTAATGATATTGTGGTAATATGTTGAATTGTAAGAAGTTTTTAATGACAGTTGAGTATGGTGGAAATGAGGATGTAAGATAAATGAATTGCAAAACTAGAAGGGATAAATTAAAGAATATTTGCATTGAATTAATGATTGGAGTGTCATTTTTTGAGGATAAGGTAATAAGAAATTGATTTAGGTGGTTCGGGGTACACTAAAGGGTAGAAAATGCACCATTAACTTTGTTGATAAAATTAGTTTTGATGAATTTGTAAGGAGGAGCAGACTTGAGATAAAATGGATATAAGTCTATAAGACTATAAGTTTAAAATAATTTGTGAAGACTAGATTTTACTCTCACCAAATTATAGGTGGTACAAATGGAAAATGAATATTGACAATACAAACCCAAATTGATGGGAGAAGGTAAATAATGAGACGGTTTGATACGCCCTTAATTTGCATGCATCATTATTATTTTTAGTTAGGTATAAGTAAGATTTTTTCTAACTCATGCAGGCATCTTTAAGCTTAGTTTCGAAGCTTTTCAATTCTGTACAGAGCCAGAATCTTATAAAGAATGGCATTACTGTGAAATTATTTCTGTATATGATGTGAGTAGAGCCTCAAGGAAATATCTGTTAAGAGTGATATGCTTGTTTGAATGAAAAAGAAAGAAGTGTGAGACACAGAAATAAGCAAATAGTGTATTATTATATATATCATAACCCAACGAAACTAGGGACAGCTAAGAAGTTCCCAATTTTATGCAATTCGGTATATATTAAATCGTAGAGATTTCATTCTGTTTGTACCTAAGCTATGCCGTCCTTGGGCACTTTGCAATAACTCTACACTATGCAGTCACTTGTACAACATGCTTGTTCCCGAAGAGTAGAAGAGTAGCATGTGAAAATCATATTTCTTTTAACTTTTATGCATTTGCAAATTCATAGTTTTAGTGTATTTGTCACATGAAACTAATGAAACTAATATTAGGATAGGATATTGGAATATTGGTACTCTTAATGGTAAATTAATAGAATTAGCTGATATTATGATTCATAGGAAAATTAATATCTTATGTATTCAAGAAACTAAGTGGGTTGGAGAAAAGACTAAGGAGATTGATAATTTAGGTTTTAAACTTTGGTATTCTGATAAGAGTCGTACTAGAAATGGTGTAGGTGTAATTATAGATAAGAGTTTGAAAGATAATGTTGTAAAAATTAATAGAGTTGGTGATAAAATTATAGCCCTTAAGATTATCATTGATACTAAGATTTTTAATATTATAAGTGTTTATGCTCCTCAAGTAGGTTTAGATACAGGGTCTAAAGATAAATTTTGGAATGACTTAGAAGACTTAATACAAATGATACCTCTTGAAGAAAGAATTTTTATTGGAGGAGATTTAAATAGACATGTCGGTAGAGTGGTAAAAGATTTCAGAAATATTCATGGTACCTACGGTTTTGGAGTAACTAAATGAAGAGAGTGGTAGAAGATTTCAGACATATTCATGGTGGCTACGGTTTTGGAGTAACTAATGAAGAATGGTAGAGCTATTTTAAATTTTGCTTTAGCGTATGATTTTATTATTACTAATACTTTATTCAAGAAAAGAGATAAACATCTTATTACTTATACGAGTGGATCTAATAAAACACAAATTGATTATTTTCTTATGAGAAAAAGAGATCGTCATATTGTAAAGATTGTAAAGTCATTCCAAGTGAAAATTTAAGTACCCAACATCGTTTATTAGTTTTAGATTTTAAGATTAAGAGCTGTAAAATAAAAAATAGTAGGACTCATCATTGTAGAATAAGATGGAGAAACTTAAAAGACACAAATAAAGTTATTTTTATGAGTAAAATTCAAGATTTCAAAATTTGGGATATTCATGAAGAAACAAATGTTATGTATGATAAAGTAAAAAATACTATTAAACAAGTAGCAAACGATGTGTTTGCAGAATCAAAAGAAAAAAAAAATATAAATAAAAATAGTTAGTGGTGGAATAATAATGTGCAAGAAAAGATAAAATATAAGAAGTTATGTTATAAAATTGGTTTAAATGTAAAAGCTTAGAAAACTGAGAAAAATATCAAACGACCCGTAGGGAGTCTAAAAGAACAATCTGTGACGCTAAAAATTCTGCTTTTAATGATCTTTATTATAGATTAGATATTAAGGAGAGTGAAAAATATATGTATAGACTAGCCAAACAAAGAGAAAATAAAAATAAAGATTTAACTCAAGTAAAGTGTATTAAAGATGAAAATCAAAAAATACTTTTCTTAGAAAAGGATATTCAACATAGGTGGGTGAGCTACTTTGATAAACTTTTTAATGAAGTTTCTGAAAATACGATCGATCTTAGTGATCTTAATATCGTGAATAATGATAAAACGTTTCATTTTTACCGGCGTAAAGAAGTTGAGGAGGCTTTAAAGAAAACCAAGGGTGGAAAGTCCGTAGGACCTGATGATATTTTGAGGAGGCTTTAAAGAAAACCAAGGGTGGAAAGTCTGTAGGACCTGATGATATCCTAATTAAAGTGTGGAAATATTTGGGAGATTTAGGAGTTTCTTGACTTACTAAATTCTTTAATATTATTTTAAAAACTAAAAAGATGCCTGATGAGTGGAGGAAGTGTATTTTGGTCCCCATTTTTAAGAATAAAGGGATNCTCGAGAAGAAAGGTGTTGATATGACTTATATTCAAGTCATTAAAGATATATATACTAGAGCTGTTATTTTGAAAAGATTGTAAGGTCATTCCAAGTGAAAATTTAAGTACCCAACATCGTTTATTAGTTTTA
>JXCR01144151.1:437356-458341 GCA_002079205.1 Phalaenopsis hybrid cultivar | reverse complement strand
ATATGTCGAAGATACTTTAACTTATTATAATCAGGTATCATCTTATCTTATACTAATATTAAATGATAGTTGTTAACATTATACTATTATAATTACATATCATGTATCTATTCTATGTTCTACTAATTCTAAGGCTTCTATCTTTTAAATATTTTCTTGATTATTCTAATTTTCCGTTTATTCTAGTGGATGCCTCACTAATTAGAATTATATCATCAATAAAATTTTTACACTAAGGCATCTTGCTTTCAATGCCCTTTCTAAGTATCTAAGTATCTCTGTTATCTATAAAGAAGATATGAAAATAATATTAATTTTTAATGTAAACCTAAGTTTCTTTGGCTACTCCACAACTAATTCTAATATCATTAGGTGTTCTGCTTTTAATGTTGTGGAATTTCTTCCCAGTAGGAAATCAGCTTTAGGAAGGATTTTATTTCCTTCTCTTAGAATATACTCCAATAATTATGTTTGCTTTATTTGTATTTCCTTTTTTATGTTCTTCCTTATTTAGAGAGATTCCTATTTTCTTTATGTTTTTTTTTATATATGCTGCAGAGTTTGGAATAAGATAATAAAATTATTTTTCTAGTTTCTTCATGGTATTAGAACCTCGTCTCTGGTAGTGGAATTATTTGTCCACGTCGACTACGTAGCTTGGATCGCTCGTTCGTCCATCGGTGTTGTTGAATCTGACATTTTGTCTGTTTTCTACGATGAGATTAGGGCAGCGTCTCTTTGTCTGCTTTGTTTACATCGATCGACTTGTCTGGCTTGACCACTCATCAGCCCTTTTTGCTTCCTGCGATGAGATTTGGTTGACGTCTCGAGCATCGTGTCTTCCGTTACATTCTGTGGTGGTCTACTTTGTCTTCATTTCGAGCATTGTCTACTTCGTTCTACGGCATTGCCTTCGTCACCTTCGTTTGCTTAGGTCGACGTCTTTGGCAGCTGGAATCAGAAATTTACATACCTTACCTCTCCTTTAGCTGCTAGAGCCCCTCTAGCAGTGGTCCAATGGCCGGTAAAGCCACCAGAATCCCTTCAGCTGGGCAGTAGGCCTTCCTCCTCGAGCTGCCTTTTCAACATTTTAATTGTGAGATTGTGCAAGAGT
Organism: Phalaenopsis hybrid cultivar; assembly: GCA_002079205.1. Classification (NCBI taxonomy): domain Eukaryota; kingdom Viridiplantae; phylum Streptophyta; class Magnoliopsida; order Asparagales; family Orchidaceae; genus Phalaenopsis; species Phalaenopsis hybrid cultivar. The sequence goes on along the minus strand of JXCR01144151.1, from coordinate 457,227 downwards.
CGGAGCTCCTCCATTCCTACCACAAATAGCAACCTTATGCAGTCCTAGACATGCATAGGGTTTATGACTATGTACCTTCGGAGATTAGTTCTTAATAACAACACAACAACAACAACAAAGCCTTAATCTCACTACGTTGGGTCGGCTACATGAATCCTTTTTCTCCATTGCGTCCTATTTAGTGCATATTTTCATTTAGTCATAGTAAATTTAGATCATTTTTTATACACTAAGCTCAAGTCTTCCTAGGTCCACCTCTGCCTTTCTTAACACAATTTGAATCTAAAACATCTATTCTTCTAATCGGATCATCAGATGGTCGACGTTTAATGTGACCAAATCATCTAAGACGACTTTCTCTAATTTTTTCCGTCACAGGAGATTATTTCTTAATAAGAGACCAAAAATTATGTCCAAATAGCCCTTAAACTCCATATTTTTATCACAAACCATAAACTCAATGGCCATAACTTCCTTCATAGTCTCACTTCGTGTTTATGTACATTTGCGGAAAAAGGAAAAAAAAGGAACATCTCACGGGCGAGGGTACGTTCTGAGCTCTTTGATCTTAACCATTGCTCCTGGGAAGATCCATAATTATATGGTCTTGTCTTGGCTTGGCTGATCAAGTTTATGACCGCAAAGTATGAGAAAATTTCTTGCTTTACAGGACAACACATGAGATTTGGGAAGATGCTCGTGAGACCTATTCTAGTGTCAAAAGTACTATAATTTTCTTTTGAGATCGAGACAAATTTGCATGAGCTTTGACAAAAATAATTAAGTGTTACTCAATATTTCAATACACTATCAAGATACTGGTTATAGATAAATATGTATGATATACATGTATGGAACTGCTCGCAATATGATATACATCATCACAATATGCTATGATGTATAAGATAATAGTAGAGAAGAAGAGGTTGATTAAGTTCTTATTGGGTCTAAATAAAAACTTAGATAAGGTCAGAGAGAGAATCATGGGGATGGAGCCTCTCCTCATCATTAGGGAAGCTTTTGCACAAATTCGAAGAGAAGAAAGTAGGAAGAAGCTGATCATTGCAGGAGTGTGAGTTCATCTAGCACTAAAAGCTCAGCTTTGTGTACACAAAATTCTTCTCATGATTCAAAGCAAAAGTAGAATCATCCTTTATTTGAACATTGTATGAAATTCCATCACACAAATGAGAAGTGCTGGAAATTACATGGAAAGTTTGTAGATTGAAAACCTATACAAGGGAGGAAGGACCAAGTTAATAAAGCCCATGCTGCTGCGTCTTCCAAAGGGTTGACCGACTCTAGTCCCTTCACCATGGAATAACTAGAGGTGTTTAAGATGCTTCTTATCAGCACTACTGAGCAACTTACCAGCTTGATAACACACCAATGTATCATATTCTGCACTTATTTTGCCAACAATGGAAGATCACGACCTTAGATAATAGTAGATTCTAGTGCTTTTGATCACATGATTGGAGACATTCATGCTCTCATTAACTATCAAGAGATCACAACCTCCAAATTTGTTAGACCTGTTGATGGATAACTTCAGGATTGTTGGCAAAAGAGAATTAAAAGTTTTCAAAGATTCATCTTTCTACTGTGCTATATGTTCCTCAATTAGTTTGCAATTTACTTTAAATTAACAAGCTTACTCATGATTTGAATTGTGTTACTAAATCCCATTATAAGTCTTATGAATTTCATGCGGTGGATTCGGGGAAAGTGATTGACAATGTTGAATTTTATCAAGGTCTATACCTTCTCAAGGAGAGTTATTTTCTTAACACAAAATTGCGTTTACTCCACCATCATCTTCTCATCTTTCTGTTGTGTCGGAGCCTGTTGATTGTCGTCCTAGTCATCTCGATTTTCATTATTTTACAAAATTGTACCCCTATCTATTATTAATAAAAAGTCTTTTATTAATGTGAAACTTGCCAATTGGCTAAGTATACTCATCATATAGATCCTCTATCTTAGCACAAACCCTCACATCCTTTCTCGATATTCAACAATAATATTTGGGGACAATTAAAATTAAAAATCATCATTGGAGCTATATGGTTTTTTTTCTTTTATTGTTGATCACATAGAACTTGTTGGATATTCCTCATGAAAGATAAATTTGAGACTACACAAATTTTTCAGTCATTTTGTGACATGATTTACGCTCAAGTTCAATGCAAAATTTAGATTATCAAAACTGATATTCTAAAGGAATACTTCATCTTGATCCTTGAACCCTATTCTAAAATGAATAGCATCATCCATGTGAGTTTCAATACTGAGGTTCTACAACAAATGAGATTGCTGGGAGGAGGGATAAACATCTCCTTGAGGCATTTAGGTTTATAATGCTTCTCATGATGCCCCAAAATTTTTTTGGGGAAATGAAGTGCTTACAATCACCTACCTCATTAATAGAATGCCAAGCAGGATCCTTGGATTCAAAGCCCTTCTCTATGTTTTGATGGTAACATACTCTCTTGTTAGAGCATTCTCGTCCAATCTTCCTTTAAAAATATTATGTTGTCTCTTTTGTTTACAATCAACAACCAAGCTGTACAAAGCTTGACCTATAATCTATCAAATGTATATTTATTGGCTATGCAACAGAAATGAGTATAAGTGCTGTTATCTCATTACTAAAAAAATATTAGAACTCCATGAATGTTACATTATTTGAAAAATAATCTTACTATCCATAATCTGAAATTTAAGGTGAGAGTCTGGGTAATTATTAAATTTGGGACACTACGTGAGATACACTGAACTAGAGGCACCACTAACTATTCCACTTCCCTCTAACCATCCTGCCTCCCAAGTTTCACCACTCGAGGACATTCATTCTGAGATTGACAACAACGAAATGCACAAGGAACTTTGTGTTTTTAGTAGGAGAAAAAAGTCCACTAGAAAGGATAAAGACAATATGTACCCACATGGCTTCACAACCAAACCTAAATACACACATCTTTGAAGTTTCAAGGGAGGTGGAATCTAGCTGAAGAAAACAGAGAAAGTTGCACAAATTATCTTATCCATTACTATGTTGCCTATTGGAAATTATCGTCTTTTAAAGCTTATGTATATGATCTTGATAGTGCGTAGATATCCAAGTCTATTCATGAATCACTTCAAAGTTCAGAATGTAAAAAAAGTAGTTGAAAAGGAGATCGAAGCATTTGATCTAAATGACACATGGATCTTTACAAAGCTTCCTCTAGATAAAAGACCCGTTGGGCGAAAATAAGTGTTCAAAGTCGAGTATAAAACATACGAGAGCATTGAGAGATTTAAGGTCAAGTTGGCGGCTAAAGGTTTCACTTAGTCTTATGGGATAATCTATTAAGAAATCTTTGCACTAGTGACCAAGCTAAACTATGTAAGAGTTCTTCTATCATCGATAGTGTAAATAGAGTAAGAAATGTATAAATTTGATATCAAGAATATTTTTTTGAATGGAGATCTTGAGGAAAAATTGTATATGGAGATCTCACAAGGATTAAAATATATTTCAAATAAATGTGTTGTTTGTAAACTTAAAAAGTCACTTTATGCCCCCAAACAATCTCCACGGGCTTGGTTTGACAAGTTTGCCAAGACTATGAAATCTGATGGGTACACCCAATGCCAAGTTGATCATACACTGTTTATAGAATATACACAAGGAGATAAAAATGTTATACCCATTGTTTATGTAGATGCTATGGTCCTGACAAGTGATGATGAAAAAGAAATTAAGAAGATTAAAGAGGTTCTTGTCACTAAATTTGAGATTAAGGATTTAGGAGCTTTGAGATACTTTCTGGTTGTTGAAGTGGCTAGGTACAAGATGGGAATTATGACATCCCAAAGAATGTACATCTTGATCTATTAAACGAGATACGAATGCTGGGGTATAAACCTGTTGAGATTTCTATAGATTTCAACAAAAAAAAGTTATATTCAAGGGGAGAAAAAATACTAGCAAAAAAAGTACATACCATATATTAGTTGGAAAGTTTATATACTTGTCACACACTAGATCTGATATAACTTATTCTGTCAGTATCGCGAGTTAACATATGAATAGTTCAAATCAAGATCATTTGGAGATGATTTATAAAATATTGAGATTTCTTAAGAAGTCCCCTGTAAGAGGGTTATTTTTATGAAATTAGACAATAGAGTTGTCGATGATTATACTGATGCTAGTTGGGTAGGAGAACTCACAGGCTAAAGATCAACATTTGTGTATTGTTCTTATGTATGAGAAAATCATATTACATGGAGGAGCAATAAGCAAACAGTGGTCTCTAAAAATAGTGCAAAATAAGAGAACGATATATGAAAAAATGCAGGTTCAAAAAATAATGAATTGTGATGTTCCACAGTCAATCCCATAAACTTTTTTTGTGGAAATCAAATCACCATTAGTATTTCGAAGAATCCTGTGCATCATTACCTCTGTTTTAAAGGGCGTTTCCGGGGCGAGGCGTGCCCCTAGGCGAGGCGCGAGCCAATTCGCTCCAAGCCCATGAGGGGGATGCAAACCTCACGAGGCTTACGTACGGAAACACCCTAAACGTGTTCACGTGGGCATGCTGCGCCCCACGTGGCGTACACCCTACTTTTGAATCGAATAAAAAAATCTTTAATTTTCTAGACCTAACTCATTCACACGTCTCTCTTGCATGCAAATGACTTCTTAATTGTCGATTCCGTAGGTGTCCTCTCTCACACGCAGAAGATCCTGCAAGCATTGATCCCACGGGCACTTTGTGCTTCTTCTTTCGCACGTAGATAATCCCACAGTCGTTTGCGTAGCCTGCTTCTCTCCAGCACGTAGATCTTGCAGGCGTAGATCTCGTAGCCGCTGTTTGCTTCCTCTCTCGCATGGGGCAATGCGTGCCTCTGGACGAGGCGTGAGCCAATTCGCCCCAAGCCCACGAGGGGGATGTAAACCTCACAAGGTTTACGCACGGGAACACCCTGAATATGTTTGCGACGCGTACACCCTACTTTTGAATCGGATAAAAAAAATCCCTAATTTTCCAGGCCTACCTCATTCATGAGTCTCTCGCGCATGCAGACGAGCCTGCAATTGTCGATTCTGCAGGCGTCCTCTCTCACACGCAGAAGATCCTGCAGGTGCCATCTGCTTCCTCTCTTGCATGTAGACAATCCCACAGGTGTCTATGCGGCCCGCTTCTCTCCCGCTTGTAGATCTCGCAGGTGTTGATCCTGTAACCGCTGTTTGCTTCCTCTCTCGCATGTAGACGACTGCTCAGCAGCGCAACCGTCGCTCACTCACGACTTCTGCTTCTCTCTCGTAGCTCGATTTCATTTGGTAAGAAAATGGATGTAATTTTTATTGTCTTAGAAGTTAATAATTGATTATTTCACTATAGCTACAGTGAGTTTGCTGTAGCTACTGTAATTTCATTGTAGTTACGGCAAAACCACAAATTTAATATATTTTTTTCATGTTTTCTAGAGCCTAGAAGTGGATTTGATTTGATTTTTTTATTTTAATATATAAGGTTGGTTATTAGCCTGTAATGGAATGGGGGGGATTGTCTGACTGATAGCGGTCNAGAGGTGGATTTGATTTGATTTTTTTATTTTAATATATAAGGTTGGTTATTAGCCTGTAATGGAATGGGGGGATTGTGTGACTGATAGCGGTCGTACTAGCAAGAAGGACTTTTGGGAAGATCGCCTTTCAAGGAAAGTCTACTCATTTCTTTTATGATGATGAATTTTTTTTCCTTGCGAGACCTTTTGCTTTCTCACTATTAAATTTTCTCTTAATTTCTGGGTAATTTGTNAGCAAGGACTTTTGGGAAGATCGCCTTTCAAGGAAAGTCTACTCATTTCTTTTATGATGATGAAATTTTTTTGCTTGCGAGACCTTTTGCTTTCTCACTATTAAATTTTTTCTTAATTTCTGGGTAATTTGCAAGTTCTTGGCTGATTTGTGGCTAATGTTTTGAAAATCAAAATGATGATTATTTATCAAAACATGCTTTTGATTCTGATTGAAAGCATTCAAAATATTTACTCTCTGGTGTATAAAATACTTCCCATTCTTTATACCAGAAATGATATGAATCAGAAACAAATTAGCACTACTCTCTCATTTCACTAGGCTTCATGCTAGGCAATCANCTCTGGTGTATAAAATACTTCACATTCTTTATACCAGAAATGATATGAATCAGAAAAAAATTAGCACTACTCTCTCATTTCACTTGGCTTCATGCTAGGCAATCGAAATGAAATCTTTGTATCTTGTCTTCCTTGTATATTTTTTTTCTTTTTCTCTAGCATTTGTTGGTAAATATTCTTCATGTACTCCCATTATTCTTGAGTAAATATATTGTGATTTTTTTTATAAAAAATATCAGTTGATGTGTTATTAAACAAATCTTTATTTATGGAGAGCATACTTTTGGTATATACTTCTTTGCCGTGGACCACAGCAAATAAATTCCTGTGCTATTTGATTATGTGCCTTCTTACAATTAATTTTTATCATATAAAAATCTTTTATCTATTCTCTAAACTTCCTGTTAATTATCTTGACATAAAAATTGCTTTATAGTTTATCTTTCTAGCTGGAAACCAAAGTTGTAACTGAAATTAATGTAATTTTTATAAGCTTATATATCGTTATTCTATCTCATGGCTTCATTATATGACTCATAAGTTTGGTTTATCTATAGTTAGCATAATCTCGAGTATCTTCTTTGTTCTTAAATGTTGGTGCTCAAATGTTTCTTCTCCAATTATTTAATCTTATTCTTTAAAATTCCATCAAATCTTCAAAATCACTGCATTATTTTCTAATACTCTCGAAATCTAAATAGGTATTTTTTCTTTATTTATAGTCTTATCTTTATACAAAATTTTCAGACCAAACTCCAACTCACTTTTTTGGATCAATTTAGAATATATTTATTTTATTTTACTATTTTATCATCGTGCTCTTCCAAAGTTATTTCTTCCTTAAATTTAAATAAAAGAAAATTTTGAATTAAGAAAAAAAGGCTGTATGCATGACTCTGGCTAACATGACCATTGTTGGTTTCTTATAAAAAATAAATCTTTTTTGCATTTAATTGTTAAATTTAATCTCCCTCAGTAAACTTTTACCAATCTGATTAAATCTACTTTTTAATGTGCTAGAAAGTGTTCATGCTGTTTAAAACTGGATTGATTTTCTATATAAAAAACTAAGTACTGCAAGTGCTAGAATTAAAACAGTCCAACATGACTATTCCATGAATGACTTCTTATTTGTAATAACTCAAACTAGTTCAACGGCACTTTATTTGTAATCACATGGTGTTTGGGCATTAGGCATTTTGGTTTATTCTTGCTTCTTAAGTTTTAAAACCACCATCTGTTGTGCTGATGCTTCTTGTCATTGATTTTTGCTCTATTGGTCTCATTTTCAAATTTTGCTTATAAATGTTTGCTTGTTGATCTGTGCTCATCTTTGTTTTTTGTCTATCAATTTCTTCTCGATGTCAACCTGTAGTCGGTGTCCTTTGCTTATTTTTTTACTCATTCTCAACCTCTGCTGTTGATTTTTTTTGTTTTTGATCTCTGCATCCATCCTGTTGTCGATCTCTCTTATTCAAAATGACATCTATTTTTAAAATATCTGAACAAATAATTCCTTATTTATCTTCTAGTAATTTTTAAATGGAAAAGAACTACTTAATATGATCTGAACTAATTCGAGCTTTTCTTAAAGGGAAAGGGAAACTAAATCAAATGTTAGGTATCAAACCTAATTAAGAAGATGCAATATTTGATGTTTAGGATGAAAAATATTCCTTGATAATATCATGATTATGGAATGTAATGACTAGAAATCACTGACACATGTATATTTTTAACCAATATAAAAGACCATTGTGATTCCTTAAGACAAACATATTCGAAATCAAAGGATGCATTCCTTATATTTGAGATTAAAATGAATACTACCACTATATAATATGGTAATAAACCTATCACAAAATATGCTGAGCTCTTGAAGAATGTGGCAAGAATTAAAATACTACTGAGCCATCAAATTGAAGTGCAACGAGGATGTGATTATTGTGATAAAATTTATTTAGGATAATGCAGTCTGTTACTTTCTTGAGGGCCTTAATGTATATTTTGATTGAGTTAGAATTTAAATCCCGAGAAAGATGATGTACTTTCTCTAAATGAGAACATGTCTATCATTCGAGCCAAGGATAGCAAGTGTCAGAATTAAAATTTTCATGCAATTTCCATCCCTGAATGGCTACTCGTGGCAACAATTCAAATTAATTCCTGGATTTTGAAATTATTGATTAGAGAAATCTCTTATTCAAATGAACTTTATTTATTTATTTTAACTTTCATTTCTTGTGTAAATTTCCTTTTTTTTTTCTCTATAACACTTATATAAATCTCTGGTTGCTTGTAATTAGAATTGATTGAAATCAACATTATTCTTTTAGATTTTCTCACAATAAGAATGCCATTTTATAACCAGATACATGAATTGAACGAGAGGCATTTGTTGCTGATATTTTATCTCAAGTTAGGTGGGTGGGGAGGGAATGCAGGTTGAACTGGTTTAAAATCTACCTGATTTGCTTGCATTATTCATGATGAACTTTTATTCTATTTGATAGAAGGTTGGCCGTAATTTTAATATTATAATAATTATGATTATCAGATCTTTCTGGAAGTGACGACGAGGTTCTTGAGGATGATAATTATGTTGCTAAAGCTTCGACAAAAAAAGAGAGGAAAAGACAAGAGCGTGAAGCACAAAGACAGGTTATCATGTTTTAAATATTCCTTTCTTGTGGCTATATTTTTTTTTATAAAAAAACATTTTGTAAAATCACATTTCCTTGTAAGGCTGAGGATGCTGCAAGAGAATCTAGAAAAACAAAGCAAGATCGCTATGAAGAATTGAGGAGAAGGAAGGATGAGGATCGTGAGGCAAGAGAGCGATCTATGGTTGGTTTTTGCTGTACTTGCTTTCATTAGTCAGACCACAAAACACAGAGCTAGTTAAATTCATGTAATTATAACATTCTGTAAGCTGTTTTAGGAAGAAGAAGCTCTAGCTCAGAGAGCAAAGGAGGAGGATGCTGCTGCTTTGGAATTTGAGAAATGGAAAGGGGAATTTTCTATTGATGCAGAAGGTACTACAGCAAGTGAAAATCAAGAGGAAACTCAGGGTTTACTGAGTAACTTTGTCGAATACATCCAGGTGAATTTACTTCTTTTTCTAATTTGTTCGATTATATGGTTCATTCATTGGATGATATTAGTCAGCAAACATGAAACTTGCTTATATCAAGCTTTCCCAGGCTCTATTTTCTTTAATGTTAAGGATTTTTTTTTTTAATTTTTGTTAAATTTGTTTTGCACGGTTAATTTTATAATGGAGAACATGTGTATGACAGTTTTTTCTCGTATCTCTTGGTCATGGGAGTCTGCATAATGGAGGCATACCCTAAGGATGGTGCCTCCAGGCCACCTAATTACATTTTTTTTTCTCTCTAGGCTTCATTGGCATTAAAAATTGTATTTATTGCTTGGGAACTGGGGAAATGCGATACTAATTTTTGGCTAGATGAGTGGACCTTATGTGGCCCTCTTGCAAACTCTGCTACTGGGGTTTATTCACAAGATCTTCTGGTTGCTGATTCTTGTTCTGATGGCTGTTGGATATACATAAACTTAGTCAGCTTATTGATGATGATCTTGTGGATTTAATTAGCACTATCCCTATTGAACTTAAGTGACCGACAAGATGAGAAACAAAATGTCTGCCACTGATTTTATTTCCCAAATAATTGCTAACAAATATGTTCCATCCCACCAGGTTTCTTGGGGAACCAGAATCTGGAACCGTTTCCTTAAGCCTTCTCAGTTCTTCTTCACTTTGAGAATGCTCTTACAGCTGGTTCCTACTGATTATATTCTAAAGCTTAGGGCCTCATGTTTTCCTCCATCCATCAGCCTTGTAAAATGGAGGAGAGTTTTTCCATATTTTTTTTCTCCTGCTACTCTACTATCAAAATCTGGAACGAAATCAAAGAATTATTTGTTGTGTCAATGCCTACTTATTGATGTAGATCCTTGGACCATTGTTTGGATTGCTGGAGAAAACTTCACAAAATTTAATGCACATTTCTAGAAACTAGTCCCTTTTATTATTTTCTGGTTCATTTGGCTTGCTAGCAATAGCGCTAAACATGATAACTGTCAGATCACACCTGTGAGAGCAAATAGGAATAATAAATCTTTCATCTCTAAATCTATTTCCTTCAGCAATTCTAGAGCCACTGACTTTAAAGGGAAGGGCGTGGTGCTCGGTCCATTCCTCTCAATTCCCATTACAAAAACTTCACGAAGCTTATTTTCAGGCTAAACCAATTAGGCCTTACGTAAAGGTGAACATTGATGGCAGTTTTTGTACTATCAAAGCTGGGATTGGTGGCTTTTTCAGAAATCATTTGGGGCATTGCCTTCTCTTATTTTCTTCTCCTTGCTGTCCTATTTCTCTCCTTGCTATCGCTGTTGGCTGTGTTTTACGCCTTACTGCTGGCTGTCAAGTTAAATTGGAAATTCATTTATAATGAGACAGAATCCTTATTGATTTTTAATATGTGCAGTTGTAAATCTTTCTGTCCTTTGTCCCTACATGTCATCCNCTTGCTGTCCTTTGTCCCTACATGTCATCTGGAGAAGAATTGCTGATCTCCTTCCTAAATTCAATGCTGTCTAGTCTCACATACTGAGGGAGGCTAATAGACCTGCTAATTTCCTAGCCAAGGTTGTTGCTTCTAATGTGGTATCAATATGATACTTCCCCATCTCCTGAGCTAGCTTTGATGATTCATGGAGACTGTTTTGTCTTCCTTTTGTCAGTCTGTCATTGAGATTTTTTACTGTCTGTTTTTTGTATCTCTTGTATTCCTTCGGCTGATTAATGGAGATCCTGTTTGCTGGAAAAAAAAAATTACAATAAATCCTATTGTGGTTGAGCTCATTGCTCCAATTAGTANGGGAGGCTAATAGACCTGCTAATTTCCTAGCCAAGGTTGGTGCTTCTAATGTGGTATCAATATGATACTTCCCCATCTCCTGAGCTACCTTTGATGATTCATGGAGACTGTTTTGTCTTCCTTTTGTCAGTCTGTCATGGAGATTTTTTACTTTCTGTCTGTTTTTTGTATCTCTTGTATTTTTTCGGCTGATTAATGAAGATCCTGTTTGCTGGAAAAAAAAAATTTACAATAGATCCTCATTGCTCCAATTAGTGTTATTAGGAAACTCTTGGATGTTATTGTCTAGTTAACATATTTATATATATTAAAAATATATTTAATGAAGGAATTGTATAATAATTTTCAAAACACAATTGACGGAGGGAAAATTGTAAGTGAAATGTAATTGAAATGATACGAATCTTCCAAATATACTTTATGATCATATTATCTTACGGCCCCCCACTAAAAAAATTATTTTAATCTGCTACTTTTCTTGGTTTTTTCAATTTCATGTACATTTTTTTATCCAATTAAAATTTTTCTTGGGTAGTTATCGTACTTCAGCAAGGTTTTAGCATCTCCCTATATGCATTTTTTTTCTTATGCTATTTAGGTATCTTGTTTCGCTAGCAGACGTGCTTTGAAAATTGTATTTATCTTCTTCTGACTGAAGAATTTATTGCCTCATGCTCTATATTTCTTTTTGGGTTTCATGGTTTCTTCCATTTCTTTTACTTGGTGATAATTTGAAGCTGCAGCTTTTGCAACTAGATATGGCATTTGCCATTGTTTCTACTGGCAACAGGTCACTTTATATGTAGGTTTGTCTAGTTTATGATGGTTAATTACCATTTTATCAATTTTGTTAGGAACGAGACGTCGTGTTCTTGTTTGGTGAAATTTATTGAACCAATGTATCTCTTGAACCTGGTAAAATTAGTTTCAATTAGCCAGAGCGACTGATTGACCAGTCATTTTAACCTGTTGGTATGACATCTGCAGTCAGATTTGTGGTTTTGATTGAATAGGATATAAAACGTCACTATCACAAAGTAGGGAAAAAAATATTGAGCTAGAATATTCCAAGCCAAATTTAATTAAGGATTTATCCGTTGCTCTTTATNTTTTTGTCTGTCAATTTCTTCTCGATGTCAACCTGTAGTCGGTGTCCTTTGCTTATTTTTTTTACTCATTCTCAACCTCTGCTGTTGATTTCTTTTGTTGTTGATCTTTGCATCCATCCTGTTGTCGATCGCTCTTATTCAAAATGAAATCTATTTTTAAAATATCTGAACAAATAATTCCTTATTTATCTTCTAGTAATTTTTAAATGGAAAAGAACTACTTAATATGATCTGAACTAATTCGAGCTTTTATTAAAGGGAAAGGGAAACTAAATCAAATGCTAGGTATCAAACCTAATTAAGGAGATGCAATATTTGATGTTTAGGATGAGAAATATTCCTTGATAGTATCATGATTATGGAATGTAATGACTAGAAATCACAGACACATGTATATTTTTAACCAATATAAAAGACCATTGTGATTCCTTAAGACAAACATATTCGAAATCAAAGGATGCATTCCTTATATTTGAGATTAAAATGAATACTACCACTATATAATAAGGTAATACACCTATCACAAAATATGCTTAGCTCTTGAAGAATGTGGCAAGAATTAAAACACTACTGAGCCATCAAATTGAAGTGCAACGAGGATGTGATTATTGTGATAAAATTTATTTAGGATAATGCAGTCTGTTACTTTCTTGAGGGCCTTAATGTATATTTTGATTGAGTTAGAATTTAAATCCCGAGAAAGATGATGTACTTTCTCTTAATGAGAGCATGTCTATCATTCGAGCTAAGGATAGCAAGTGTCAGAATTAAAATTTTCATGCAATTTCCATCCCTGAATGGCTACTCGTGGCAACAATTCAAATTAATTCCTGGATTTTGAAATTATTGATTAGAGAAATCTCTCATTCAAATGAACTTTATTTATTTATTTTAACTTTCATTTCTTGTGTAAATTTCCTTTTTTTTTCTCTATAACACTTATATAAACCTCTGGTTGCTTGTAATTAGAATTGATTGAAATCAACATTATTCTTTTAGATTTTCTCACAACAAGAATGCCATTTTATAACCAGATACATGAATTGAGCGAAAGGCATTTGTTGCTGATATTTTATCTCAAGTTGGGTGGGTGGGGAGGGAATGCAGGTTGAACTGGTTCAAAATCTACCTGATTTGCTTGCATTATGCATGATGAACTCTTATTCTATTTGATAGAAGATTGGCCGTAATTTTAATATTATAGTAATTATGATTATCAGATCTTCTTTCTGGTAGTGACGACGAGGTTCCTGAGGATGATAATTATGTTGCTAAAGCTTCGACAAAAAAAGAGAGGAAAAGACAAGAGCGTGAAGCACAAAAACAGGTTATCATCTTTTAAATATTCCTTTCTTGTGGCTATATTTTTTTTTATAAAAAACATTTTGTAAAATCACATTTCCTTGTAAGGCTGAGGATGCTGCAAGAGAATCTAGAAAAACAAAGCAAGATCGCTATGAAGAATTGAGGAGAAGGAAGGATGAGGATCGTGAAGCAAGAGAGCGTGCTATGGTTGATTTTTTCTGTACTTGCTTTCATCAGTCAGACCACAAAACACAGAGCTAGTTAAATTCATGTAATTATAACATTCTGTAAGCTGTTTTAGGAAGAAGAAGCTCTAGCTCAGAGAGCAAAGGAGGATGCTGCTGCTGCTTTGGAATTTGAGAAATGGAAAGGGGAATTTTCTATTGACGCAGAAGGTACTACAGCAAGTGAAAATCAAGAGGAAGCTCAGGGTTTACTGAGTAACTTTGTCGAATACATCCAGGTGAATTTACTTCTTTTCTATTTTGTTCGATTATATGGTTCATTCATTGGATGATATTAGTCAGCAAACATGAAACTTGCTGATATCAAGCTTTCCCAGGCTCTATTTTCTTTAATGTTAATGATTTTTTTTTTAATTTTTGTTAAATTTGTTTTGCACGGTTAATTTTATAATGGAGAACATGTGCATGACAGTTTTTTTTCATATCTCTTGGTCATGGGAGGCTGCATAATGGAGGCATACCCCAAGGATGGTGCCTCCAGGCCACCTAATTACATTTTATTTTCTCTCTAGGCTTCATTGGCATTAAAAATTGTATTTATTGCTCGGGAACTGGGGAAATGTGATATTAATTTTTGGCTAGATGAGTGGACCTTATGTGGCCCTCTTGCAAACTCTGCTACTGGGGTGTATTGACAAGATCTTCTGGTTGCTGATACTTGTTCTGATGGCTGTTGGATATACATAAACTTAGTCAGCTTATTGATGATGATCTTGTGGATTTAATTAGCACTATCCCTATTGAACTTAAGTGACCGACAAGATGAGAAACAAAATGTCTGCCACTGATTTTATTTCCCAAATAATTGCTAACAAATATGTTCCATCCCACCAGGTTTCTTGGGGAACCAGAATCTGGAACCGTTTCCTTAAGCCTTCTCAGTTCTTCTTCACTTTGAGAATGCTCTTACAGCTGGTTCCTACTGATTATATTCTAAAGCTTATGGGCCTCATGTTTTCCTCCATCCATCAGCTTTGTAAAATGTAGGAGAGTTTTTCCATATTTTTTTTCTCCAACTACTCTACTATCAAAATCTGGAACGAAATCAAGGAATTATTTGTTGTCTCAATGCCTACTGATTGATATAGATCCTTGGACCATTGTTTGGATTGCTAGAGAAAACTTCACAAAGTTGATGCACATTTCTAGAAACTAGTCCCTTTTATTTTTTGCTGGTTCATTTGGCTTGCCAGAAATAGCGCTAAATATGATAACTGCCAGATCTCACCTGCGAGAGCAAATAGGAATAATAAATCTTTCATCTCTAAATCTATTTCCTTCAGCAATTCTAGAGCCACTGACTTTAAAGGGAAGGGCGTGGTGCTCGGTCCATTCCTCTCAATTCCCATTACAAAAACTTCACGAAGCTTATTTTCAGGCTAAACCAATTAGGCCTTACNGTCTTGCTCACCATCATCATATTACTAACCCTAGATCTGAGAAGTACTCGATTGCAGATCGCTCCGGAGGATAAAGAGGAAATAGATGGAATTTTTTCATATATATATATATATATATATATCAAGGCTTAAAATGGTTAATTAGTAATTGAGTCATTATGACTTGATGAGGGGAGACATAATCTTTAAAGCGAATCAAGATGTAAGCCATGAACTAGAAAAAAAAATGCATAAAATTAAGAATAATTCTTAAATTATTATTTCATAATAAAGAAAAATGGATGTGTTCTCTTTAGGAAAGAAAATGTGTAAATTTTTAAAGAAATAATAAAATTTTCATATGAAAAAACATTAACATTAGCAATAATATAGAACCATTAAAAGAAAATAATAATAATCATATGTTGTAAAGAAAAAAATAACCTTAATAAACTATAAGAAACATTATTTTAACACAATAACAGTAATTATAAACAATAATATAGTTGTAAGAAGAAAATAAAAAAATAAACTTAACCAAACAACAAGGCTCCCAATCTTCCACTCTTGAGTCTCTTGCACTTGCACGAAAAACATAACTTTTTCTTTAGTCCCAAACTTAGACTTGCATTTAGTATATATTTTAGCGATTATTTTATATTGAGTGATCTTATTTAGTATATATTAGATATAAACTTATAATATAATATAAGGTAATATGAATTAATATTATAAATATATGTTTATACTATATTTTAATATTAATATAAAATATATTAAGAACATAGTATAATTATCTTTTCACTAACTTCATTGAGGCACTACTTCTAATATGTTGAGGTATACGCCTCAGTAAAAAATGGCAGCCTCACAGATGGAAATGCGAAGCATACATGCACCTTTTTAAAGTTTGAGGCATGCATGGAGGCATACACTTTGATTGGTTTTTAATCAAGGGTTTAAATTTCATATGACCTTGTTGACCTCATTTTTGTGAGGTCTTTTCTCCTCCTCCTTAGAGTCTAGGTTCTAGCTCTAGAAATCCCTATGGACCATCTTAGAAAACTAGAATTGAGACTCACCCTTCTAGAAGCTCCAGCCGATTCCTATTTTCCTTTGATGTCTAGCATCTTTGGCACAAGACCATCGTTTTATGAACGAGCGGTTATGGGCTATTTTGCAAAGATTCAACGAAGATGTTCCAATTAGGACTTCAAGCNTCATGTAATTATAACATTCTGTAAGCTGTTTTAGGAAGAAGAAGCTCTAGCTCAGAGAGCAAAGGAGGATGCGGCTGCTGCTTTGGAATTTGAGAAATGGAAAGGGGAATTTTCTATTGATGCAGAAGGTACTACAGCAAGTGAAAATCAAGAGGAAACTCAGGGTTTACTGAGTAACTTTGTCGAATACATCCAGGTGAATTTACTTCTTTTTCTATTTTGTTCGATTATATGGTTCATTCATCGGATGATATTAGTCAGAAAACATGAAACTTGCTCATATCAAGCTTTCCCAGGCTATATTTTCTTTAATGTTAATGATTTTTTTTAAATTTTTGTTAAATTTGTTTTGCACGGTTAATTTTATAATGGAGAACATGTGTATGACAGTTTTTTCTCGTATCTCTTGGTCATGGGAGGCTGCATAATGGAGGCATACGCCAAGAATGGTGCCTCCAGGCCACCTAATTACATTTTATTTTCTCTCTAGGCTTCATTGGCATTAAAAATTGTATTTATTGCTCGGGAACTGGGGAAATGTGATATTAATTTTTGGCTAGATGAGTGGACCTTATGTGGCCCTCTTGCAAACTCTGCTACTGGGGTGTATTGACAAGATCTTCTGGTTGCTGATACTTGTTCTGATGGCTGTTGGATATACATAAACTTAGTCAGCTTATTGATGATGATCTTGTGGATTTAATTAGCACTATCCCTATTGAACTTAAGTGACCGAGAAGATGAGAAACAAAATGTCTGCCACTGATTTTATTTCCCAATTAATTGCTAACAAATATGTTCCATCCCACCAGGTTTCTTGGGGAACCAGAATCTGGAACCGTTTCCTTAAGCCTTCTCAGTTCTTCTTCACTTTGAGAATGCTCTTACAGCTGGTTCCTACTGATTATATTCTAAAGCTTAAGGGCCTCATGTTTTCCTCCATCCATCAGCTTTGTAAAATGGAGGAGAGTTTTTCCATATTTTTTTTCTCCTGCTACTCTACTATCAAAATCTGGAACGAAATCAAGGAATTATTTGTTGTCTCAATGCCTACTGATTGATATAGATCCTTGGACCATTGCTTGGATTACTGGAGAAAACCTCACAAAGTCGATGCACATTTCTAGAAACTAGTCCCTTTTATTTTTTGCTGGTTCATTTGGCTTGCCAGAAATAGCGCTAAACATGATAACTGTCAGATCTCACCTGCGAGGGCAAATAGGAATAATAAATCTTTCATCTCTAAATCTATTTCCTTCAGCAATTCTAGAGCCACTGACTTTAAAGGGAAGGGCGTGGTGTTCGGTCCATTCCTCTCAATTCCCATTACAAAAACTTCACGAAGCTTATTTTCAGGCTAAACCAATTAGGCCTTACGTAAAGGTGAACATTGATGGCAGTTTTTGTACTAGCAAAGCTGGGATTGGTGGCTTTTTCAGAAATCATTTGGGGCATTGCCTTCTCTTATTCTCTTCTCCTTGCTGTCCTATTTCTCCCCTTGCTCTCGCTGTTGGCTGTGATTTACGCCTTATTGCTGGCTGTCAAATTAATTTGGAAATTCATTTATAATGATACAGAATCCTTATTGATTTTTAATATGTGCAGTTGTAAATCTTGCTGTCCTTTGTCCCTACATGTCATCTGGAGAAGAATTGCTGATCTCCTTCCTAAATTCAATGCTGTCTAGTCTCACACACTGAGGGAGGCTAATAGACCTGCTAATTTCCTAGCCAAGGTTGGTGCTTCTAATGTGGTATCAATATGATACTTCCTTATCTCCTGAGCTAGCTTTGATGATTCATGGAGACTGTTTTGTCTTCCTTTTGTCAGCCTGTCATTGAGATTTTTTACTTTGTCTGTTTTTTGTCTCTTGTATTCCTTCGGCTGATTAATGAAGATCCTGTTTGCTGGAAAAAAAAATTTACAATAAATCCTATTTTGGTTGAGCTCATTGCTCCAATTAGTGTTATTAGGAAACTCTTGGATGTTATTGACTAGTTAACATATTTATATGTATTAAAAATATATTTAATGAAGGAATTGTATAATAATTTTCAAAACACAATTGTAGGAGAGAAAATTGTAAGTGAAATGTAATTGAAATGATACAAATCTTCCAAATATACTTTATGATCATATTATCTTACGGCCCCCACTAAAAAAATTATTTTAACCTGCTACTTTTCTTGGTTTTTTCAATTTCATGTACATTTTTTTATCCAACTAAAATTTTTCTTCGGTAGTTATCGTACTTCAGCAAGATTTTAGCATCTCCCTATATGCATTTTTTTTCTTATGCTATTTAGGTATCTTGTTTCACTAGCAGACATGTGCTTTGAAAATTGTATTTATCTTCTTCTGACTGAAGAATTTATGCCTCATGCTCTATATTTCTTTTTGGGTTCATGATTTCTTCCATTTCTTTTACTTGGTGATAATTTGAAGATGCAGCTTTTGCAACTAGATATGGCATTTGCCATTGTTTCTACTGGCAACAGGTCACTTTATATGTAGGTTTGTCTAGTTTATGATGGTTAATTACCATTTTATCAATTTTGTTAGGAACGAGACGTCGTGTTCTTGTTTGGTGAAATTTATTGAACCAATGTACCTCTTGAACCTGGTAAAATTAGTTTCAATTAGCTAGAGCGACTGATTGACCAGTCATTTTAACCTGTTGGTTTGACATCTGCAGTCAGATTTGTGGTTTTGATTGAATAGGATATAAAACGTCACTACCACAAAGTAAGGAAAAAATATTGAGTTAGAATATTCCAAGCCAATTTTATTTGAGGATTTATCTATTNCCTCTTGAACCTGGTAAAATTAGTTTCAATTAGCTAGAGCGACTGATTGACCAGTCATTTTAACCTGTTGGTATGACATCTGCAGTCAGATTTGTGATTTTGATTGAATAGGATATAAAACGTCACTACCACAAAGTAGGGAAAAAAAATATTGAGTTAGAATATTCCAAGCCAAATTTAATTAAGGATTTATCCATTGCTCTTTATTATATGTATTTAACCACCCATTATAAACAGAACAAAAAAAAAAAAAATCGAAGTGTATGGATGAGAATTGATGGTGAGCTGAACATGTCCATACCTTAATTTGGCTTAAGAAATCTTGAGTAAACTTTTTCTATTCAAACAACCAACGGCAGTATTGTTGAACTGTTGGTCTAATTTTTCAAATGGAGATCAGCGGTGACCTGTTCAACTTTTGGTCTGTTTTTTATAACATCATGAACATGAGCTTTCAAGGATAGGATCAATGCTTTTATATTGTTTCTTAGGTAGCTTATTGGATTTTGTTTAAATATGTAAATGTAATCGTCTTTTTTTTTTGTTTAAATAGTAGTTCAACTAGTTTTTGCTTTAACTGACCTACTTGGTCTTTTCTCCAACATGAGAGTTAATAAAGAAAAAAATCAGAGGAATCTTCAATTGATTTTCTCATTGTGGCATGAGATATCGAACTAAGTTTAAAGATTGTGGGTACTAATTGTTTATGGCGCAAGCCTCCATAGTTTATTATCCATGCT
>JXCR01144151.1:411915-428899 GCA_002079205.1 Phalaenopsis hybrid cultivar | reverse complement strand
TACTAGAACTAAATGAAAATATGACACTAAATAGGACGCAATGGAGAAAAAGGATTCATGTAGCCGACCCCACGTAGTGGGATTAAGGCTTTGTTGTTGTTGTTGTTGTATTGTTCAAATAATATTCGAGCTTTATTCAAAAAATCATCAAGCCGTGCTAAAAAAATGTTTAAGTTGTGATTGAATCATGTTCGAATATGTTCTTTTTATTCTGGAATATTGTTTGAACCATATTGAAACCATACTTAAACTTGTTAAAAAATTTCTCAAACCTTTTTAAATCATGTTCTAACATTCTTCGAATTATGCCGAACAATCTTCTGGCCTTCTTTAATCCATGTTTGAATATTATTTGATGTTTTTTTTGGAAGTCTAAACAAGGTTCTATTAATCTTCAATGATGGACGACCAATGTTTCAATATATTTATTGTTGGTAAGGTGATGCTCTTGTTGTTTTGGATTTAGCGTTTAGCATGCAAAAGATATATTCAAATTTACATAACCAAACATATAATAGCATCAAACTGGAACACATGATGGTTGTAAAGTACAAAAACCGTGGTTTTAAAACTTTGTTGTAGATTAATCACAGAGGCTCGAGATTGATTGCATAGGCTTGAGATCGTTGGAGAAGGAGAAGGTGCTTAAGAGATGAATGATCGAGCAACTCCTTATTTCACATGATTATTGAGTAATTATTTTAATTTTTACGTTTATAATAACGGTGGTAATTTCACTGAAATAATTTTCAATTTATTTCTCCAAGAAAACAAAAAGTTAACATTTTGGCTAATTGCAATTATTTGCATGCATTGATGTGCTTTACACATCGACCACGTCTAATGTCCGGTTCGGACCAAATTTGGTTTGATCTAAAATTAGATTTTGATCTAGCGGATGTCCACCGCTTCAACCTATTCAGTTTGACTTGAGCCGAGCTTGGGCCAAGCGGGAGTCAACCCGAGCCCCCCACAACTCTCGAGAATAAGATTTCATAACTTGTAACAACATGCCTATCAATTGACGGCTACTTGGCACCCCCAGCATGACCAATGATCAAGATTCCACATACCATACTGAATATGCTTTGCAGATCGATTACCACTTCATAATAATTACATTTTTTTTTTCCTGTCATGGTGTTTGATTTTTTTAACTTAGTGTTCTCTAATTATTAATTTGCTTATGGAGGTAATATTTTGGATAAAAAATGGTGTTTTGAGTTTATAAATGAGAATAACTGAAATTTTAGCAATAAATTTGTCTTCATATATGATTTTCAGAAGCAAAAATGCATTCCATTAGAAGATCTTGCTGCTGAGTTCAAGCTAC
The DNA here is from genome assembly GCA_002079205.1 of Phalaenopsis hybrid cultivar. NCBI lineage: Eukaryota > Viridiplantae > Streptophyta > Magnoliopsida > Asparagales > Orchidaceae > Phalaenopsis > Phalaenopsis hybrid cultivar. The sequence goes on along the minus strand of JXCR01144151.1, from coordinate 427,566 downwards.
GCACCCAGGTACATTTTTCCATCCACAACCGTGTAGCATTGAAGCTGTCTTCTTTCATGACAAAAGTTTATTTTCTCAGCTGTTTCATTATTACATGATTTGTATCTAATTTTTGAATATTACTATCGTTTCATGCAAATCTGCAATTATGTATACCTCATTTTTATCTCCCCATTGTTCACGAGGTACCCCTAATTGGCTCATCTAATCATCTCATTACCAGCAATACTAGCATATCTGAAATGTTATTATTCTCGTTTTTTGGCATCTGATGGAAGAGGTGTAAGATTAATGATTTTAAGCCTATGCAAGTTTTGCCCACCATACAAATGCAAGTTCAATTCACCATCTAACAGCTTGTCCATTAATTTTAAAAATGTTTCATTTACTTATGTGGCACCATATTTTGCGGTTGATTATCAACCTACTTTATACACCTTTAAGGTAAGGTTTAGGGTTGCAGTCTGTTGCCATGCTGTGCTGTAAAGTAGATGATTAAATAGCAGAATTACTGTTGCCTAAAGTGCTATAAGAGTTTTGGTTGTTTGTTTAAACTCTTGTTAATGATTTTATATAAACTATATGCAACTAGAATATTATAGTATATTCTTAATTAATGTATAATTATGGGTAAATATCATGTTGATTTTTTCATTTGCATGAAACTGGCATCACGTACGTTTAACGCTTCTTAAAACAATCATTTACTTCAGTGCTTGACAATTGGGCTTCACAGACTTCACATTGGTCCTGTTAATAGAAACATCAATTTAGTGTGAAAGATATAAATAACCCTCAACTTTTTCTTCCATCTCCCATTTCTTCTTTTGATGTTGAGATTGTCACTTTTTTTTTTCTTTCAAGAAATCATCCCTCTTATTGTTCTTAATGTTAGCTGGCTTTAAGGATCTTCCAGTAGTTTCACCGTATGGGACAATTTCCCATCTAACTATTTTCTTTGAATTTGATACCTTTTTCACCACCTCCACCTCTTATTTATTTATTTTTTTCCCCGCAGATGTTTGCTTGAGATCATTGGAAAATTATCTATAACCCCTAAGAATGATAAGATTCGTCCCATTACGTGGACTCTCCTATGCTTCTTCCCCATCTTTGACATTGTTGGAGCGGCTCGATCTTGTTGGAAATGCCCTACCTCTTGAATAGAAAAAAAACCATGTGGATGAGAGTATTTTGGCCATAAGAAATTAAATTCTTTTAAATTTAAGAAAATTAAATGTCCTATCAGCTAATTAAAATGAGATCACACCTTTTCCTACCAAAGTGGCGATGGGGTTAAAAATCATGAACTTAATTGAAGCATCGCCTAAGCCCGACAAATCCAAATGATATTTAACTTATCATTAATTAGCATTAATTTATTAGACTGAAAAGATAAACTCATAAAAGCATTTTCTGGGAATATTAAAAAGAAAGTTACTTTATTGCTTTCATGCATTGTACTTTTTCTCATTGCTATTGAACCATGTGTCCTAAAACTGCTTTATTTTTGGGTGTGGAAGTTGACAACAAAAAGCACCCAACTGAACCAAATTATAACTTATGCTAAACAGAAATCTATTATCTCTTACAAAGCTACCACTATCTAAAGCTACTTTCAACTGTGTAATAAGGTAAGTTAACAAAAATATGAACAATTGGCATCCCATCCGAAAAATCATCCCCTTACCCTTTTTAATTCATATGTGAAGTACATGTACATGCAAGAACCCCTTTTCGGGATTGCTTGCATGCATGACAATTATATGTGGGTGGTTTTTAGTTGGAGTTTCTTTTGTTAGCTTATTGGATTTAATAGCAGCCCCACGTTGGGTTGCTCATACAAGATTGACGATGAGTAATATGCTTGGATTGGGTTCCATATGTAGCTCGGCTTGATCCAACATTTTATGATTTAATGAACTGGACGTCTGTTTTCTATATGTAAGGCTAAGTGCAAGTTATCATATGTAAAGAAATCTCTAATAAAATCATAATAAATCTATTTTTCTACGAAATACTATTTATAATAAAATCCTTGTGAAAAGTTAACAATCATTAAGGATAAATGATTAGCAAAACTATATGGTCTCCTTAATATGGATGGAGACATGCTTCCTTCAAATTGACTACCAGATATTTTACTAGTAGCAATTTACATTTAGTTGTGGTTCTCTCTTTTATCTAGCTTNGCCAAGCGGGAGTCAACCCGAGCCCCCCACAACTCTCGAGAATAAGATTTCATAACTTGTAACAACATGCCTTTCAATTGACGGCTATTTGGCACCCCCAGCATGACCAATGATCAAGAATCCACATACCATACTGAATATGCTTTGCAGATCGATTACCACTTCATAATAATTACATTTTTTTTTCCCTGTCATGGTGTTTGATTTTTTTCACTTAGTGTTCTCTAATTATTAATTTGCTTATGGAGGTAATATTTTGCATCAAAAATGGTGTTTTGAGTTTATAAATGAGAATAACTGAAATTTTAGCAATAAATTTGTCTTCATATATGATTTTCAGAAGCAAAAATGCATTCCATTAGAAGATCTTGCTGCTGAGTTCAAGCTCCGCACCCAGGTACATTTTTCCATCCACAACCGTGTAGCATTGAAGCTGTTTTCTTTCATGACGAGTTTATTTTCTCAGCTGTTTCATTATTACATGATTTGTATCTAATTTTTGAATATTACTATCGTTTCATGCAAATCTGCAATTATGTATACCTCATTTTTATCTCCCCATTGTTCACGAGGTACCCCTAATTGGCTCATCTAATCATCTCATTACCAGAAATACTAGCATATCTGAAATGTTATTATTGTCGTTTTTTGGCATCAGATGGAAGAGGTGTAAGATTAATGATTTTAAGCCTATGCAAGTGTTGCCCACCATACAAATGCAAGTTCATTTCACCATCTAACAGCTTGTCCATTAATTTTAAAAATGTTTCATTTACTTATGTGGCACCATATTTTGCGGTTGATTATCAACCTACTTTATACACCTTTAAGGTAAGGTTTAGGGTTGCAATCTGTTGCCATGCTGTGCTGTAAAGTAGATGATTAAATAGCAATATTACTGTTGCCTAAAGTGCTATAAGAGTTTTGGCTGTTTGTTTAAACTCTTGTTAATGATTTTATTATAAATTATATGCAATTAGAATATTATAGTATATTTTTAATTAATGTATAATTATGGGTAAATATCATGTTGATTTTTTCATTTGCATGAAACTGGCATCACGTACGTTTAACGCTTCTTAAAACAATCATTTACTTCAGTGCTTGACAATTGGGCTTCACAGACTTCACATTGGTCCTGTTAATAGAAACATCAATTTAGTGTGAAAGATATAAATAACCCTCTGCTTTTTCTTCTATCTCCCATTTCTTCTTTTGATGTTGAGATTGTCACTTTTTTTTTTCTTTCAAGAAATCGTCCCTCTTGTTGTTCTTAATGTTAGCTGGCTTTAAGGATCTTCCAGTAGTTTCACCGTATCGGACAATTTCCCATCTAACTATTTTCTTTGAATTTGATACCTTTTTCACCACCTCCACCTCTTATTTATTTATTTTTTCCCCGCAGATGTTGGCTTGAGATCATTGGAAAATTATCTATAACCCCTAAGAATGATAAGATCCGTCCCATTACGTGGACTCTCCTATGCTTCTTCCCCATCTTTGATATATATTCCTCTGAAATAGTTTAGCCCTTCACTTTTTTGGACCACCTATATTAAGTGAAAGTGCATACCTTAATTAAGAACCCTTCACTATAAATATATATCTTTAAGTTAAATATTCTCCTCAATTCTACTCATAAAATTAATATCTACCTCTTGAATAGAAAAAAAAACCATGAGGATGAGAGTATTTTGGCCATAAGAAATTAAATTCTTTTAAATTTAAGAAAATTAAATGTCCTATCAGCTAATTAAAATGAGATCCCACCCTTTCCTACCAAAGTGGCGAGGGGGTTAAAAATCATGAACTTAATTGAAGCATCGCCTTAGCCCGACGAATCCAAATGATATTTAAGTTATCATTAATTAACATTAATTTATTAGATTGAAAAGATAAACTCATAAAAGCATTTTCTGGGAATATTAAAAAGAAAGTTACTTTATTGCTTTTTCATGCATTGTACTTTTTCTCATTGCTATTGAACCATGTGTCCTAAAACTGCTTTATTTATCAAAGGGTGTGGAAGTTGACAACAAAAAGCACCAAACTAAACCAAATTATAACTTATGCTAAACACAAATCTATTATCCCTTACAAAGCTACCACTATCTAAGCTACTTTCAACAGTGTAATAAGGAAAGTTAATAAAAATATGAACAATTGGCATCCCATCCGAAAAATCATCCCCTTTTTAATTCATATGTGAAGTACATGTACATGCAAGAACCCCTTTTCGGGATTGCTTGCATGCATGACAATTATATGTGGGTGGTTTTTAGTTGGAGTTTCTTTTGTTAGCTTATTGGATTTAATAGCAGCCCCACGTTGGGTTGCTCATACAAGATTGCACGATGATGACTAATATGCTTGGATTGGGTTCCATATGTAGCTCGGCTTGATCCAACATTTTATGATTTAATGAACTGAACGTCTGTTTTCTATATGCTTGTAAGGCTAAGTGCGAGTTATCATATGTAAAGAAATCTCTAATAAAGTCATAATAAATCATTTTTCTACGAAATACTGTTTATAATAAAATCCTTGTGAAAAGTTAACAATCATTAAGGATAAATGATTAGCAAAACTATATGGTCTCCTTAATATGGATGGAGACATGCTTCCTTCAAATTGACTACCAGATATTTTACTAGTAGCAATTTACATTTAGTTGTGTTTCCCTCTTTTATCTAGCAAGTTAATCTGCAATAAATTTGATTTTGCAGATTTAACATTTCATTGCCTTATTTACAATTTTTTTTATCATTGTTTTTCAGGACTGCATAAACCGAATAATGGAATTGGAAAATATGGGTAAATATTATTTATATACTTGCTTTATCGTGATGTCGGCGATAAATTTGATTCAATTTGGTAAATATTTTGTATGCACTGAACGCATGTAGCACTTTGTTGGGAATTACAGGGAGATTATCTGGTGTGATGGATGATCGTGGAAAATATATATACATCTCTCCTGAGGAAATGAGGGCTGTTGCTGAATACATTAAAAGACAGGGGAGGGTTAGCATTTCACATCTAGCAAGTAAGTCTAACCAATTCATTGATTTGGAGCCTAAGGCACTGTTTGAGGAAGAACATAGTTCAGAAGCAATAGCTGCCAACTAGATCAAACTGTACATATTTTTAGGTTACTATCAAGGTAAATTGCTGGTAATATATGATGAAGCTATCTGTATCGTATACTATAGAAGATAATAATGAGCGGTTTTGCTTTTAGGAGAGATCATTGGTAAGCTACTTCAGTAAATAAATAAATAAATTAATTAAATTGCAAAAAAAATATTGTGGAGTCATTTTCTTAGATAGGAGAGTTTATTGCACTTTTGTTTGGAGAATATTTTTTTTTTGNTTTGCTTTTAGGAGAGATCATTGGTAAGCTACTTCAGTAAATAAATAAATAAATTAATTAAATTGCAAAAAATTATTGTGGAGTTATTTTCTTGGATAGGAGAGTATATTGCTCTTTTGTTTGGAGAATATATATATTTTTTTATTCACATAATTAAAAATTGATATGATATAAATTTAAATATAACTTTTTTGAGGCATGGCGCTCCTTGTATTTTACTTTTAAAAAGTAATTAATGGTGATATTGTTGATGCGCATTAAAAATTTTAGTGCTATGTATGTAAATATGAAAATTTAGGTGTTAAATAGCGGAACAAGTAGGATTTGTGTGGTAAGTAAATGCCTCCAAGGAGCCGGGAAGGGAGATAAGAAAGAGAGGACACGAATGATGCTTGTTCTGATGTCCAAAGTTCTATTTCAAGTTTTTTAATCTGAGAAAGTTTTTTTTTGCATGTTCTTTTTTTGGCAGTAATATTGCATGGGTACTTTGTTAACTGGGGTCTAGGGGTTGGATTAGGGGTCGATGCTAAGCAAGCTCATAGATTAATTTGTGTTTAGCATGTGAGCATGGCGTGAATGCCAAGTTATTACTTTTGAGAATCAATATGTTTTTGCAAAAATAATTGCAACCTGAATCTTCAATTTGAGGTTATATTTTACAACGTAATGACTAGTTATAATTGCATATTATGGAATTTGATGGGTTTAACTGATCATAACTTTTTTGTCTTAGTGAATTTATAATCATTGTGCATATAGTTTACATAATCATACATTTTAGCTTAATTTCAATTTGGCATCATATAACCTACACTTGTATATGAGAATGTTTGAATAACTTATTTGTATTACATTGTGTTTTACTCGAGTTCTTTTTTTTTTTTTACTGAAGTGTATATTTTGTAGGTTTGAATTGGAAGAGTTAGAAATAAATTGTGATTGGACGACTGAGTTGCCAACTCTTAATATACCTATACCTATAGCTGGGACTTGTGGTCCTCTGCATATCTTTTAATAAAATCAACAAGAGGATGTAGATGGTCACTCTATTGGCTCATTTTAATAGACCAATGCTTTTCTTACATAGCTGTCAATATCATCAACATTAGGGTGTGGTGTAGATGAAACCTGTTTGAGCTCGGCTCATTAATGAGCTTACAAATTAGACTTATCGAGTTAATAAGTGAAGGTTGAGCGATGAGCTGAGCACATGTTATGGACAAGCTCGAGTTGATTATGCATGCATCTATTCTCATTGTGTGGGCAAGCTGACTCATTTGTTTGGATTTTTATAGGTCTATATGTTTATAAATTTGAAATAGCCAGGGAGATAATTATATAAAGAAAAATAAAAATGATTTAATAATGATCGCATCTTTTGTCTTTTTATGGTTCTANGGATTTTTATAGGTCTATATGTTTATAAATTTGAAATAGCCAGGGAGATAATTATATAAAGAAAAATAAAAAGGATTTAATAATGATCGCATCTTTTGTCTTTTTATGGTTCTTGTTCCTCTTGACTGTTTTCTTCTCTTTTCCCACAACCTCGTTCATCTATTGCCTAAAATGCCTTTGCCCCCTTTATTACTATTGATTCTTTTGTCATTTTCATCTACATCGTGTTGTGTTATCTACACTTCAAATATTGTGAACGCCTTCACTGGGGGCGTTTTAGAGGTGACTTTTTCTCTTTCTCAGCCTTATCATTAATTGGGCAAATTAGCACTCGTCGTCGCTCTTCTTCTCTGACGNTCGTTCATCTATTGCCTAAAATGCCTTTGCCCCCTTTATTACTATTGATTCTTTTGTCATTTTCATCTACATTGTGTTGTGTTATCTACACTTCAAATATTGTGAACGCCTTCACTGGAGGCGTTTTAGAGGTGACTTTTTCGCTCTTTCTCAGCCTTATCATTAATTGGGCAAATTAGCAGTCGTCGTCGCTCTTCTGCTCTGACAAACAATGGTCTCCCCATATATTTGTATTTATTGACTCAATTAGATTCATGAATTACATGATGAAGTATATATCAAAGCTTCTTATATGAAAATTTGGAAATATTTTAGTGATTTATGAAAATTGATTTTATATTCATTCAAATTACATGATGAATTATACATCAAGCTTAATGTTTTAAAACTTAAAATAAGTATTATAAGAGGCAATTTTGCATTGGGTTTGTGGTTATGTAATTTGAATTGCAGAAGCTTAATTAGATGAAGTATAAGACAGACAATCATAAATTTTTTTTTGCGTGGTGTTAAAATAGATATGAGAATAGAGAATGAGAGAGAAGATGACAAAAAGAAAAGAAAGTCATAATTTTGTTTTTGGGTGTTCGAAGTATCATCTTAATAAATTTTGAAAAGTGGATAATTTTCTTAGTGTCTTTGTAATCATATGTCATCATCTCTTATAATTTATGTGATACTTATTTGAAAGATTTGGTGCTTCTCTTTTCTTTATTGAGGATGCATTTTAGGTTTTGGATAAGGCTCATGAGTACCCTTTTATTGTTTACGAGGATTATGACTTATTTGTTAGTATTTAGATTCTCTCTCTTCCCTTATCATTTTANAAAATTAGTATTATAAGAGGCAATTTTGCATTGGGTTTGTGGTTATGTAATTTGAATTGCAGAAGCTTAATTGGATAAAGTATAAGACAGACAATCATAATTTTTTTTTTGCGTGGTGTTAAAATAGAATTGAGAATAGAGAATGAGAGAGAAGTTGACAAAAAGAAAAGAAAGTCATAATTTTGTTTTTGGCTGTTCGAAGTATCATCTTAATAAATTTTGAAAAGTGGATAATTTTCTTAGTGTCTTTGTAATTATATGTCATCATCTCTTATAATTTATGTGATACTTATTTGAAAGATTTGGTGCTTCTCTTTTCTTTATTGAGGATGCATTTTAGGTTTTGGATAAGGCTCATGAGTACCCTTTTATTGTTTACGAGGATTATGACTTATTTGTTAGTATTTAGATTCTCTCTCTCCCCTTATGATTTTAGGCTTAAGCTAAAACCATAACTTGTGATACTATTTTTTGTTTTGATTAATCTCTTTTATAATTATTTTCTCGTTCATTAAAATTGCTTAAGCACACTCTTCATAACAACTATTATTAAATCAAAGGTTTATATAAAATACAAAGGCCATAATGTTCAACATTTAGGAATTCGGTACCTTGAAGAGTTTTCGATTTTTGAAAAATAAGATGCATATTGTCTGTCTGATGGGACTTATGAAGGCACTTGTTTGGTGTGATGTGATGAATGTATTCATCAGCTAGGAATAGAATGGAGCAATAAGGAAAAAGGTTATCTTAATGATTCACTTGTGATTGACAAAAGTGATCTTAACAAAAATCTGAGGAAATAACTGTGGAAGATCTGCAACTCAAATTAGTGCCATTCTTGGTGACCAGTCTCTTAGCAAATTATATCCTAAGCATAAGCTCTACTTTTGATGCATTAAAGCATGTCGATTAAATCACATTTGAATGAGGGTAATTTCATCATTCAAAATTTGATAAATATTGATATGATTGTTGGTGATGAAGATCAACTTTTTTTTCCTTTGTGTTGTATGCCTCCTTATAAGCATTTCATTATGTCGAGCTATTTCGGAGAGATATAACTAGCTTAGAGGATTTTCAAAGTCGCTACTTCCAAGATATATAATTCTGAAGTATGGTGGGTGCAAGAAATAAATTTAATTTAGGGATTATTAGTTAAGGGATGGATTTTGAGAAATGGGTCTAATCGCTAAACCTTGATTTGAGTTGAAGATATGCTCAAAAATACTGCTTGCATTTTTCGCAAGAAATAAGATTATGTTACGTGGGATTGACATTCTTTGATGAGAATGGAGTAATATGCAAATTATATGCAGACGTTAGCAGATAGTCTAAGAAAAATTTGGGTCATATATTGTTTGTGCTAATTCGGTGATTGATTGATATATGTATAATGTGTGGTGATTTTTTTTAATTCAGTTAGTTGAAATCATATATATTTTATTTGAAGATAGTTGGCTAGAAGTTCAATATGTTATGGATTTTATTAAGATTTAATGTCCTTAAGAGCTTTTAGTATTATAAGATACAATTTTTTTTTGGTTAATGTTAATGCCTTGAAAGTCTATAAATAAAATTGTAGTCTGTATTTTCCAACGTGTAGCATCCTGTGGCAATGTAATAGATTTAGAAACTTTATAGAAGCAGCATAATTTAAGAAGGCAAATAAGAGATAGCATCTAGGATGGAATAAATGTTGTAAACCAGGTAAAAATGTTATATTGAGACGGATCTTGTTTTACATAATCCATACCAATACCAGATCGGGCCATTACAATATTGTAGCAGCCAATTATGGTATGTGATCAACCACAATTGTTATAATACTCAAGTATGACTTTAATGACCAACTGTTGTTGTTGCAATCATCGACTTCAGACTCTGTGACCAACTAGTACTGCTATAGCTTCTAACTATTTTTATGGTCAACTACCGTTAGTAGTCATCGACTACAATCTTTATTACCAAATAATGCATTTGTAGCAACCAAAAACAACCTTTTTAGCAACAAACAACGGCCTTTGTAGCCAACAACTACTGATACAACTCCTAACTACGACTTTTATGACCAACTGCCAATATTATGACCATCGACTATATTCTTCATGACCGACCACTGTCTTTGTAGCAATCAACTAAAGTCCTTATGGTTGATTATTACTATCAGCTTCTAACAAGACCTCTGTGGCCAACTGTAAGTTTTGCAGTCCTGAACTTCAATCTTTACGCCAACAACTATTGCCTTTGTAACAACTAATTACAGACTTTATGACCAACCACTATTGTTACAACTTCCAATTACGGCTTTCGTCACCAATCATCACTATTACAATTATCATCTAAACCATTGTGATCAAATATCGTCGTGGTAACCAAGAATTATATTTGTTGTAACCAAATTATGGCTATTATAATTACATCACTTTTGTACATTTATGATTATTAGCTTTATAATTTCGTATTATCTAATTTTAGAGAAGAGTTAACATATGCTTATAATTACATAATTGATTATTTTGACTGGATTATGCCTTGCGATTTTCCTCTTATTGGATTATTTCATGTAAAAATTCTAATCTCTTTCTTCTATTTTATTTTTGTGTTTAAATTTTTATGTTACACTAAGAAATACTCTATTGCCAAGATAAAGTAAATTGGGGTTTCAAACAAAAATAAAACTAAAAATGAAATTTGTTTTTTTTTTTTGTATTAGTTCTTGAGTTTTTATATATTCGAGAACATATTTTGAACAAAAAATTTCAGAATATAAGAATGGGATCAATCGCACATGGCTTTAGTTTAGGTCTAACATTTTATGTTCTGACATCAGTGATAATATTATTCAGGAGCGATACTCCCATGCAAATTTTGTAGGCTAGGCTTTTTATATATGATATCTACTAGGCTACTCTTTTTTATGTATGATATCTTTATATTAAAAAATTCTGTTTTACAGTCAAATTAATTTCTCTCTTATCAGCTTTACCTTATTTTATTATTCTTTCAAGTTTTATTTAGATTAAACGAAAAATTATTAATAAATGAAAATTTTATGTATGTATGTATGTATGTATGTATGTATGTATATATTTACAGCCAAATTAATTTCTCTCTTATCAGCTTCACCTTATTTTATTATTCTTTCAAGTTTTATTTAGATTAAACGAAAAATTATATGTATGTATGTATGTATGTATGTATGGATGTATGTATGTATGTATGTATGTATGTATGTATGGATGGATGGATGTATGTATGTATGGATGGATGGATGGATGTATGTATGTATGGATGGATGGATGGATGAAAATTGTATGTATGGATGAATGAAAAATGTATGTATGGATGAATGAAAAATGTATGTATGTATGTATGTATGTATGTATGTGAGAGCGTGGAGGCTTCAAAAGCATGGCTTTGAGGTGGTTTTCGTGATTTTTCGTGAGGGGAAACGGTTGAACCAGTTGAAACCATTGGGTTTCTTCGAGAGTTTTACTTCCCTACCTCAGGGAAGCCATTTCTCTTCTTCTTCTTTTTAATTTTAAATTATTCTGGTGCTCTTTATGTTTTTGGGGATTTTGCCTCATGGATTCCTCTTTCCCCCCTCTTATCTCTTCTCCCTTTAGATCCATTCGTGGATCGACACCAACATCCTTAAGTTGGAAGAAATTAATCACCTATAATCTTAGCAGATCTACTTGATTTAATCTTTATCATGTTCCTACAGTTGATAATAAGATTTTTTCCTTTGTTGGGTATGAATTAGGGAAGCGTCCATTCTAAGGATTTTTCCTTTGGACTATTGGTAAATTATGAAAAACTTAAAGGCTCAGTTGAGCTTCCTTCACTTACTGAAGGCTTTTTCTTATTTAAATTTAACTATTTTGAGTATTTATAAATTGGTTTTTATGGTGGTCCTTAGTTTATTGAATTTAAGCCTTTTCTTTTTTAAGGTTGGACACTTGATTTTCTGCCTATTAAAGAGGATTTTAAAACTGTTCGCTTTTGCTAGTCGGAATTGAAACTCAAGAAGTTGGAATTCACACACCGTTCCCCTTTTCTAGTTAGATTAAGGCCCTCCTGACACAAAATTACGGCTTTCCTCTAGCTTACATGTCTTCTTCTTAGTTAGGATGTAAGTTCATCGACTGTCCTTCTTACTGATGCAGGGACACAACATCGAACTTTTGAGAATTGGTATAAGATGACCTTTGATGGAATACAACATCCGTTTTTTTTTGCTAGTTGGATGTAATTCCCTACTGACACAGAATCACGACTTTCCTTCAGCTTACTGTCTTCCTCTTAGTTAGGATGTAAGTTCATTGACATTCCTTCCTATTAAAGCAGGGACATAACATTAACCTTTTGAGAATTGGTATAAGACCTCCTTTGATGGAATACAATATCTGTTCTCTTTTATTAGTTGAATGTAAGGCCCTCATGACACGAAATCATGAATTTCCTTTGACTTATCTATCTTCATCTTAGTTAGGATGTAAGTCCATCGACATTCATTCCTATTGAAGTAGGGACACGACATCAAACTTTTGAAAATTGGTATAAGACATCCTCTTTTACTAGTTAAATGTGAGGCCCTCCTGTCACAGAATCACGACTTTCCTTTGGCTTATCTGACTTCATCTTAGTTAGGATGTAAGTCCATCGACATTCATTCCCATTGAAGCAGGGACACGACATCGAACTTTTGAAAATTAGTGTAAGACATTCTTTGATGGACAACATATGTTCTCTTTTGCTAGTTGAATGTAAGGACTTTCTAACATGGAATCATGGCTTTCCTCTAGCTTACCTGTCTCCCTCTTAGTTAGAATGTAAGTCCATTTGACATTTCTTTCTAATGAGAAATGGACACAACATTGACCTTTTAGGGGATACTGAGACCCTTTATTGGATCCCAATACGCCTTTCCCTAGCATGTTATAGAAGTGGATGTATACCCCCCTCATTTGCATGATTAAGTTTCTCTTTGAGCTAGCTGACCCTCTCGAGCAACTTTTGTCCCAAAAATCCCCAAACGATAAATCCGATTCGAGTTTGATACTCCACATTCTCGACCTGCTGGAGTGTTCAGAGATCTAGCTAGCTAGCTCAGTCAACCCCAATATGTGTGGTGTACCTATCAAGTACACCACACATATTGGGTGGTCCGTTTGTTGAACTCACTTTTGTGAGGGTTCGCCCACTCACCTACATAAAGCCTCATACCAGGATAAGGTTCCCTTGGAACTCATCAGAACAAGCCCAAACCCTCAATCAAATCCTCACCCCCACTCACCTTGTCCATGTCCTTAGACCAAGCTTATGACCTTTGGGACCTCACCAGGGCCAGCCCAAGCCCAACCTTTGGTTGGGTGGGTGATGAGCGAAAATTTGGGATTAAATTAATAATAAATATGCAATGTAACCCAAACAATAATTTAAATTTAATGAAAATAATTTATCTTTAAAACCTCTTTTAAACTCCCAATTCCCTTATACATATAATGCAAGTATAAGTATCGTTAAGGACTAATGAAGTTACAGATATCGATCTCACAGGGAAGCTGGAAATATATATAAGCTAGCTATTAATATTCTATTCTTAAATTAAAATAAAAATAAAAACAAAGTAAAGCATGAAGTTTGAAATAAAACTAATCAAGTGAAATGCTACTAGATATACAAATGTACAACTACAACAGTTAAGTTAAACTAGATGCTAAATTTTCAAAAGTAAAATTACTGAAATAAAACAAAGATTTTTGTTGACGAAAAGTTCAAGTATGAGAAAACACCTTTCCCCTTTACAATGAAAATATGACTTGTGAAGAAATTGAAATCATTTGAAAAATATTTTTGAAAATTGTTTTGTATCAAATAGGAGCAATCCTATTCTTTACCCTCTTCCGAGCGCATAAAGAACATTGACTAATCCAGAGTTTGGTCCCTAATTCCGTGGTTAGGCTGGGAGGATACCGACTGTCACTCCAGAGCTCCCACTACTCCCTCACATGAGGGCTAACATGCTCGCATTAATTTCCAATAAACTGAACCAAATTGGGGATTCTAATCTGTCACCTTAAAATCTTCCAATTCTACATCCAACGAAGAATATTTTTCTATTTATTTGCACCCAATTCCATGGATGACATACTCTCCCATGAAATCAAACGGGATTCTCCCTTTGTTGTAGAAATCATATCCCCTTTTAGAACATATGTTTCTCAACACATTTTAACAATTCAATTGGCGAGATCGAAAAGTAAATGACGATCGGAGTTCAAATCATCACAAATTATCTACATTTAAAACTGTAGAAAATAAAATCAATTCTTCACAAAACCATTTCTTCAAATTAGGGAGAAGGAAAAAGAAGATTACTCAGAATTCATGAGAAGAAAATGATAAAACACCGACTTCATATATCAAAATAAGTTTACAAACAAAAGATATGAAAAGACACAACTTATCTCACAATCATTCCCAAGCAAATCCCTAAAAGTTCTCTCCAAGCCTTTCTCTCTTTACAAGCACTCTCAATTCTCCTTAGAAGTGTAATGGAGAAGAAATCTCTTAAATTCCATCTCCTCTCATAACCCTAGAAGATAATCTCGAAGCCCTTGACTTTCTCTCTCTATCTCCCCCTCTTAGTTCTCATACCACCTATCTTTTTTTGCCCCCCCTCTTGAAGTTCTTCTCCCACTCAATTTTTGATTAGGCATCTCCTTAAGCTTCTCCTCACCCATTTTTTTCTTGTCTTTTTCTTCCTCTTTTTTTTTTTAGGATCCCCCCCCATTTTTTTTTCTTTTTCCCTTTTCAGGCGATGATTACTATATCTGGATAGTCTTTAATAGTTTTGAATTTCACTACCCTCTTCTTAAAGTTAAAACTCCACACCTCTCCTTACTTAATAAAGCCATACTAATTTATGATTTTTCATAAAGCTTCATTCCTTTCTTCTTACATGAAACTCTAAAATTCTTAACACTTCAAAAATACAATTTTCCTTTACTTAAAATAGAAAAACATAATCTTATCCTATCATACCAAATATCGTTAACTTTAGAATTGACCTTTATTATTAAAAACTTTTTACCTAAATTTACTATAATATTTATAAATATAAGTATAGTCATTTAAATTAAATCTTGATATCCCATGCCATGTTAAATTAATTTTTTAAAAAATATAGTTACTTAAAGACAAACAAAATTTAATTTTCTCCATTTCAAAAGAAAATTTTCTTTCCCCCAAACTTAAATTTTTAAACGATTTTTAAAATATTTTAGTACAAAATTTTAGTTGGTGAAAAAAAACAGTAAATGCATAAAAATAAAAACTAACTTATAGAGGATTTATGAACATGAAATTGGTTCTGTATAACTACATATATGCTTTAAAGCGTTAAATAAATCATAATATATTCTAAAGAATTTGTTGGGAATTAAAACATAAAATACTAAAACTGAAAAACAAAAACTGAAAATACTACACATTC
>JXCR01144151.1:353737-403585 GCA_002079205.1 Phalaenopsis hybrid cultivar | reverse complement strand
AGAGAGAGAGAGAGAGAGAGAGAGAGAGAGAGAGAGAGAGAGAGAGAGAGGAGTGACACAACGATTGCCACCAACAAACCAAGGTGGAGGTGTTCTCGAGGCTCTCAGCCTTGTTACAAAAGAAGGGGAGAGTGATTCCTAAATGCCTAGAGAGCCCAAATAACTTCCCTTTTCCTTACATGAAAAATATCTTCATATTTATATATCAGAGAGGGATTTGGAAAAGTACATCATAGTCCCTGAGAGTTACAAGTTATTATGCGTTTGGGAGTTACAAGTTATTATGCTCTTAGGAGTTAACAATCGTCATGCTCCTGTGAGTTTTTGGTTTTCATTGCTACCTTTCATATGCCTCGACACCTTTTCATACACCTGACATCCTTTCATTGCTGAATCTACCTGGTAAGGTGGCCAATCAATCGATTGGGGTGCCCTATCGACTGATTTCTTCTACTGTCAACATTTTTTGAACATACATAATTGCTCTTAAGTCTTCTATGTTTTGAAATTGAATATGTGATAAGAATAAGAGACTTAAAATTTCAAAGATTCAAATATAATAATTTTACCCCCGTGATTTCAGCGTCTCTTGATGCTCTATTTTCTACAATCTTGAAGCGCTCGCTTGAGGGTCTTTCGGGTTGATTTTTGATCTGTGTTGTTGGTTGGCTAACTGACCATCAACTAATGGAGCTGTTCTTTGGTCGATCTTCTTGGTCTTCATCTTTTTTATGACATTCTCTCGCCCAAGCTATTTATTTGTGATAGTAGCTGAATGATGAATATTGGTGTTAATTAATTTGCTCGCTCTGAAGGGTAGTTGTTGATTCACTCACATTAGAATGAATTTTTTGATTCACTCATTTCGGAGGGCAATCTTTTGTTTTTTTCTTTCATCGGAGGGGAGTCTTTTATTTTTTGCTCATCCTAGAGGGGTGCCTTTTATTTTTTGCTCGCCTTGAAGATGAGTTTTTTGTTTTTTGTTCGCTCCAGAGGTGACTCTTTTGTTTTTTTACTCGCCTGAAAGGGAAGTATTTTATTTTTTGCTCGCCTCGGAGAGGATTCTTTTGTTAAATTGCTCGTTTTAGAGGGGAGTTGTTGATTCCCTCAACTTGGAGGGGAGTTATTGATTTGCTNCCTTAATAAACTATAAGAAACATTATTTTAACACAATAACAGTAATTATAAACAATAATATAGTTGTAAGAATAAAATAAAAAAATAAACTTAACCAAACAGCAAGGCTCCCAATCTTTCTCTCTTGAGTCTTGCACTTGCACGAAAACCATAACTCTTTCTTTAGTCCCACACTTAGACTTGCAACCCCATTTTTTAGCGATTATATTATATTGAGTGATCGTATTTAGTATATATTAGATATATACTTATAATATAATATAAAGTAATATGATTAATATTATAAAATATATGTTAATACTATATTTTAATATTAATATAAAATATATTAATAACATAGTATAAATATCTTTTCAATAACTTCATTGAGGCACTACTTCAAATGTGTTGAGGCATATGCCTCAGTCAAAAATGGCATAAGCCTCACAGATGGAAATAAGAAGCATACATGCATCTTTTTAACGTTTGAGGCATGCATGGAGGCATACACTTTGATTGGTTTTTAATCAAGGGTTTAAATTTCATATAACCTATCCTATGACAAACCTAGCAATCGCAGATAATTTGGCTCTCCTCCACTTAAATGAGTTTTGGAGGAGAACCATTTTTGTATGATGTCAAATAACCTTGACATTCCAAGCAATCTGAAATTTATGAAGTCATCATTTCTTGCAAGATTTACATTACAGCAAGAGGGATCAAAGTTATACATATTGACATTTCATAAATCATTGAATATATTTTATTTCATTTAAATGAAAAATACATAAATTTTTCCCGTTAGCCAAAGTCCTAAGGAATTCTTACTTCTCCACAATAACTTGTGTTAAGGTTTCTTCAGGCCACATGAAGGACACTTTAGCTTGTTCTATGTAGTGACCTCTACAATATTGATCGAAAAATTTATCCAACTAAATGATGCCTGTTGCCCTAGATTTGCTCCGGTATTACCTAACATTAAAGATTTATGTGCTACAAAAAAATTGAATAAATAAAATTGAAGAAGTGTTTTCAAATATTCACAAACTCATCCCATGGAAGTAATATAATTTATTACTTTGTTATCTAGTCATTTAGCTAGTGTATTCAACTGTAAAAATCACTTTGCGCTTCCATTGTCACTTCTATATCTTTATCTTTGGATTTTTGTTTGCCATTTCTAATATTTATGACTTGGAAGGAAGCTAGCTGTTCTCCATTGGAATTTTTGGACAAAGCACTCGTGGCTTTTCGAGATTTTCCCGTGTTTTCTACGATTTTTATCGATTTTAATCGATTTGTTGATTCGTCGATTGCCTCGCATTTCTCTTGTCGTGAGTCTTTTGACGATCTTTTTCGAGATTTCTGGACGATGTTTCTTTAAAACATTTCAGTCTGCTTCCTCAAGTTTTGTTGCTTGTACCTGTTGCATCAATTACACCTAAGGAACAACGATTATCCTCTTTTCAGATTTTTTCATATGTTTTTCTTGAAATTTTTGGACAAAGCATTTGTGGTCTTTTTTCGGGATTTTCCTGTGTTCAGGTTATAATGTCAAATCCAACGGCCCTATGGTTGTATTTCTTCAGATATTTTTATAGATAACATGTTGAAGTTGTATAGTGTATAGCATAATAGTAGAGTATGTTGCACATGACAAACAATAGAGTATGCAGTAAAGAAAGCAGTACAACATGCGGTGTAAAGAAAAGAAAAAAGGTACAACAGAGAAGTTATTATAAGAGAATAACATCCTGTAAACATAAAACAAACCTGTATACATGGGAGGTCCATTGTTCCATAGGTGTAATTGATGTAACAAGTACAAACAACAAAACTTGAGGAAGCAGACTGAAATGCTTTAAAGAAACATCTTCCAGAAATCTCGAGAAAGATCGTCAAAAGACTCACGACAAGAGAAAATAGTATGACATGCGGTGTAAAGAAAAGAAAAAAAGTACAGCAGGGAAGTGATTAGAAGAGAATAACATGCTGTAAACATAAAACAAACCTGTATATCTGGGAGGTCCGCTGTTCCTTAGATGTAATTGATACAACAGGTACAAGCAACAAAACTTGAGGAAGCAGACTGAAATGCTTTAAAGAAACATCGTCCAGAAATCTCGAGAAAGATTGTCAAAAGACTCACGACAAGAGAAATGCGAGGCAATCGACGAATCAACAAATCGATTAAAATCGATGAAAATCGTAGAAAACACGGGAAAATCCCGAAAAGAGACCACGAGTGTTTTGTCCAAAAATTCGAAGAAAAACATCCATAAATCTGGAAGGGATCAATGATGCTTGGATTCATGGGCTTGTGCTGTTTCTTTCTCAATAAATCTATGAAATTCCCAAGCAAATATTTTTATTTCTTACCTCCTATAATCTAGCAATTTTGACTCGCTTTGATGTACAATAATAAAAGATGAGCTAACATCTCATGCTTTCTTGAGCTTTATATATATACATATTATAAAAAGGACTTAGTTAACATCCCCTAACTCCACCCCCTCTTCTGCTTTCTTCTCAATCTCTTTCTCTTGCTCTGCTCCACCTCATACTCAATTCCAAATGAATGAAAGACTAAGTTGCAAGTTTCTCATTTCTATTCTTCTCCTCCTTATTTATAAAACTTGGAATAAAATTTGTCTAAGTATTTAATTTTTTCTCTAACATTAATTGCTAATTCTCCAATCTAAGCTAGTTGCTCTCTATTAAAATAAGAATAAGCTACCTCAACTCTTTAGAGAAGGGCAGAATCTAATTTTGTAGTTGATCGTTTTTCCAATCTTTTTTATTATTCATTAGAATGTGCAGTGACAACCTTTTTATTTATCACTTTAATTGGAACAAAATGTGTAGTTATATGTACTACAAACTCATAGAAGTTCTTATCACCGGCTCTATAAACTAGCGAGTGAACAATTACCAATAAAGAATATGTTAAAACATGCTTGTGAGTTAGTTTATAATAATGATCCATTATATAAAGTAATAGTTAAAATACAATACTTCAAATCCATTAAAAATAATTAGAGCAAAACAAAATGGTTTGAACAATGTTGAATTTTGTTTAATCATTGCTCAAATAATATTTGAGCTTTATTCAAAAAATCATCAAGCCGTGCTAAAAAAATGTTTAAGTCGTGATTGAATCATGTTCGAATATGTTCTTTTTATTCTGGAATATTGTTTGAACCATATTGAAATCATACTCAAACTTGTTAAAAAATTTCTCAAACCTTTTTAAATCATGTTCTAACATTCTTCGAATTATGCTGAACAATCTTCTAGCCTTCTTTAATCCATGTTTGAATATTATTTGATGTTTTTCTTGGAAGTCTAAACAAGGTTCTATTAATCTTCAATGATGGACGACCAATGTTTCAACATATTTTTTGTTGGTAAGGTGATACTCTTGTTGTTTTGGATTTAGCGTTTAGCATGCAAAAGATATATTCAAATTTACATAACCAAACATATAATAGCATCAAACTTGAACACATGATGGTTGTAAAGTACAAAGACCGTGGTTGTAAAACTTTGTTGTAGATTAATCACATAGGCTCGAGATCGTTGGAGAAGGAGAAGGTGCTAAAGAGATGAATGATCGAGCAGCTCCTTATTTCACATGATTATTGAGTAATTATTTCAATTTCTACTTTTATAATAACGGTGGTAATTTCACTGAAATAATTTTCAATNTTTATTCTTCGGGATAAATATGTTGCTTGTAGTATTGTATTAAATCATCTAAACTATTTAAAAGGTGAGACTTGTTTGGTCTCACTTATTTTAAAAATTAAAATGTTACTTCTTTAAAAAAAAAAGAGTTATATTTATATTTAAATTATTTTTGAAAGCACAAAACCATCACTCTTTTCCAAACTACGAAAATTAAGCTGAACGATAAAACGGCCGACAGACCTATCCTATGACAAACCTAGCAATCACAGATAATTTGGCTCTCCTCCACTTAAATGAGTTTTGGAGGAGAACCATTTTTGTATAATGTCAAATAACCTTGACATTCCAAGCAATCTGAAATTTATGAAGTCATCATCGCTTGCAAGATCTACATTAGAGCAAGAGGGATCAAAGTTATACATAATGAGATTTCATAAATCATTCATTATATTTTATTTCAATTAAATGAAAAATACATAAAATTTTCCTGTTAGCCAAAGTCCTAAGGAATTCTTACTTCTCCACAATAACTTTTGTTAAGGTTTCTTCAGGCCACATGAAGGACCCCTTTAGCTTGTTCTATGTAGTGACCTCTACAATATTGATTGAACAATTTATCGAACTAAATGATGCCTAATCCATAGGTCTTTGGGTTGCCCTAGATTTGCTCCGGTATTACCTAACATTACAAATTTATGTGCTACAAAAAAATTGAATAAATAAAATTGAAGAAGTGTTTTCAAATATTCACAAACTCATCCCATGGAAGTAATATAATTTATTACTTTGTTATCTAGTCATTTAGCTAGTGTATTCAACTGTAAAAATCACTTTGCGCTTCCATTGTCACTTCTATATCTTTATCTTTGGATTTTTGTTTGCCATTTCTAATATTTATGTCTTGGAAGGAAGCTAGCTGTTCTCCATAAATCTGGAAGGGATCAATGATGCTTGGATCCATGGGCTTGTGCTGTTTCTTTCTCAATAAATCTATGAAATTCCCAATCAAATATTTTTATTTCTTACCTCCTATAATGTAGTAATTTTGACTCGCTTTGATGTACAGTAATAAAAGATGAGCTAACATCTCATGCTTTCTTCAGCTTTATATATATACATATTATAAAAAGGACTTAGTTAACATCCCCTAACTCCACCCCCTCTTCAGCCTTCTTCTAAATCTGTTTCTCTTGCTCTGCTCCACCTCATACTCAATTCCAACTGAATGAATGACTAAGTTGCAAGTTTCTCATTTCTATTCTCCTCCTCCTTTTTTATAAAACTTTGAATAAAATTTATTGAAGTATTTAATTTTTTCTCTAACATTAATTGCTAATTCTCCAATCTAAACTAGTTGCTCTTCAGCTCTATTAAAATAAGAATAAGCTACCTCAACTCTTTAGAGAAGGGCAGAATCTAATTTTGTAGTTGATCGTTTTTCAATCTTTTTTATTATTCATTAGAATGTGCAGTGACAAATCACTTTAATTGGAACAAAATGTGTAGTTATATGTACTAAAAACTCATAGAAGTTCTTATCACCGGCTCTATAAACTAGCAAGGAATGAACAAGTACCAATAAAGAATATGTTAAAACATGCTTGTGAGTTAGTTTATAATAATGATCCATTATATAAATTAATAGTTAAAATACAATACTTCAAATCCATTAAAAATAATCAGAGAAAAACAAAATGGTTTGAACTATGTTGAATTATGTTCAATCATTGCTCAAATAATATTCGAGCTTTATTCAAAAAATCATCAAGCCGTGCTAAAAAAATGTTTAAGTCATGATTGAATCATGTTCGAATATGCTCTTTTTATTCTGGAATATTGGTTGAACCATATTGAAACCATACTCAAACCTGTTAAAAAATTTCTCAAACCTTTTTAAATCATGTTCTAACATTCTTCGAATTATGCTGAACAATCTTCTAGCCTTCTTTAATCCATGTTTGAATATTATTTGATGTTTTTTTCGGAAGTCTAAACAAGGTTCTATTAATTTTCAATGATGGACGACCAATGTTTCAACGTATTTATTGTTGGTAAGGTGATGCTCTTGTTGTTTTCGATTTAGCGTTTAGCATGCAAAAGATATATTCAAATTTACATAACCAAACATATAATAGCATCAAACTTGAACACACGATGGTTGTAAAGTATAAAGACCTTGGTTGTAAAATTTTGTTGTAGATTAATCTATTTCTCCAAGAAAATAAAAAGTTAACAATGGCTAATTGCAATTATTTGCATGCATTGATGTGCTTTACACATCGACCGCGTCTAATGTCCAGTTCGGACCAAATTTGGTTTGATCTAAAATCAGATTTTGATCTAGCGGATGTCCACTGCTTCAACCTATTCAGTTTGACTTGAGGCGAGCTTGGGCCAAGCGGGAGTCAACCCGAGCCCCCCGCAACTCTCAAGAATAAGGTTTTATAACTTGTAACAACATGCCTATCAATTGACGGCTATTTGGCACCCTCACAATGACCAATGTTCAAGATTCCACATACCATACTGAATATGCTTTGCAGATCGATTACCACTTCATAATAATTACATTTTTTTTCCTGTCATGGTGTTTGATTTTTTTCACTTAGTGTTCTCTAATTTTTAATTTGCTTATGGAGGTAATATTTTGTATCAAAAATGGTGTTTTGAGTTTATAAATGAGAATAACTGAAATTTTAGCGATAAATTTGTCTTCATATATGATTTTCAGAAGCAAAAATGCATTCCATTAGAAGATCTTGCTGCTGAGTTTAAGCTACGCACCCAGGTACATTTTTTTTTCCATCCACAACCGTGTAGCATTGAAGCTGTCTTCTTTCATGACAAGAGTTTATTTTCTCAGCTGTTTCATTATTACATGATTTGTATCTAATTTTTGAATATTACTATCGTTTCATGCAAATCTGCAATTATGTATACCTCATTTTTATCTCCCCATTGTTCACGAGGTACCCCTAATTGGCTCATCTAATCATCTCATTACCAGCAATACTAGCGTATCTGAAATGTTATTATTCTCGTTTTTTGGCATCAGATGGAAGAGTGGTAAGATCAATGATTTTAAGCCTATGCAAGTGTTGCCCACCGTACAAATATAAGTTCAATTCACCATCTAACAGCTTGTCCATTAATTTTAAAAATGTTTCATTTACTTATGTGGCACCATATTTTGCGGTTGATTATCAACCTACTTTATACACCTTTAAGGTAAGGTTTAGGGTTGCAATCTGTTGCCATGCTGTGCTGTAAAGTAGATGATTAAATAGCAAAATTACTGTTGCCTAAAGTGCTATAAGAGTTTTGGTTGTTTCTATTGTTATATGGATGTGAGTTTATTGAATGATTTTATTATAAACTATATGCAATTAGAATATTATAGTATATTCTTAATTAATGTATAATTATGGATAAATATCATGTTGATTTTTTCATTTGCATGAAACTGGCATCACATACGTTTAACGCTTCTTAAAACAATCATTTACTTCAGTGCTTGACGATTGGGCTTCATAGACTTCACATTGGTCCTGTTAATAGAAACATCAATTTAGTGTGAAAGATATAAATAACCCTCAACTTTTTCTTCCATCTCCCATTTCTTCTTTTGATGTTGAGATTGTCACTTTTTTTTTTCTTTCACGAAATCGTCCCTCTTATTGTTCTTAATGTTAGCTGGCTTTAAGGATCTTTCAGTAGTTTCGCCGTATGGGACAATTTCCCATCTAACTATTTTCTTTGAATTTGATACCTTTTTCACCACCTTCATCTCTTATTTATTTATTTTTTCCCCGCAGATGTTGGCTTGAGATCATTGGAAAATTGTCTATAACCCCTAAGAATGATAAGATCCGTCCCATTACGTGGACTCTCCTATGCTTCTGCCCCATCTTTGACATTGTTGGAGCGGCTTGATCTTGTTGGAAATACCCTAACTCTTGAATAGAAAAAAAAACCATGAGGATGAGAGTATTTTGGCCATAAGAAATTGAATTCTTTTAAATTTAAGAAAATTAAATGTCCTATCAGCTAATTAAAATGAGATCCCACCCTTCCCTACCAAAGTGGCGAGGGGGTTAAAAATCATGAGCTTAATTGAAGCATCGCCTAAGCCCGACGAATCCAAATGATATTTAACTTATCATTAATTAGCATTAATTTATTAGATTGAAAAGATAAACTCATAAAAGCATTTTCTGGGAATATTTAAACGAAAGTTACTTTATTGCTTTCACGCGTTGTACTTTTTCTCATTGCTATTGAACCATGTGTCCTAAAACTGCTTTATTTATCGAAGGGTGTGGAAGTTGACAACAAAAAGCAGCAAACTAAACCAAATTATAACTTGTGCTAAACACAAATCTATTATCCCTTACAGAGCTACCACTATCTAACCTACTTTCAACTGTGTAATAAGGAAAGTTAATAAAAATATGAACAATTGGCATCCCATCCGAAAAATCATCCCCTTACCCTTTTTAATTCATATGTGAAGTACATGTACATGCAAGAACCCCTTTTCGGGATTGCTTGCATGCATGACAATTTTAGGGTGGTTTCTAGTTGGAGTTTCTTTTGTTAGCTTATGGGATTTAATAGCAGCCCCACGTTGGGTTGCTCATACAAGATTGCACGACGATGAATGCTTGGATTGGGTTTCATACGTAGCTCGGCTTGATCCAACATTTTGTGATTTAATGAACTGGACGTCTGTTTTATATATGCTTGTAAGGCTAAGTGCGAGTTATCATATGTAAAGAAATCTCTAATAAAATCATAATAAATCTATTTTTCTACGAAATAATGTTTATAATAAAATCCTTGTGAAAAGTTAATATTCATTAAGGTTAAATGATTAGCAAAACCATATGGTCTCCTTAATATGGATGGAGACATGCTTCCTTCAAATTGACTACCAGATATTTTACTAGTAGCAATTTACATTTAGTTGTGGTTCTCTCTTCTATCTAGCTTGTTAATCTGCAATAAATTTGATTTTGCAGATTTAATATTTCATTTCCTTATTTTACAATTTTTTTTATCATTGTTTTTCAGGACTGCATAAACCGAATAATGGAATTGGAAAATATGGGTAAATATTATTTATATACTTGCTTTATCGTGATGTTGGCGATAAATTTGATTCAATTTGGTAAATATTTTGTATGCACTGAACGCATTTAGCACTTTGTTGGGAATTACAGGGAGATTATCTGGTGTGATGGATGATCGTGGAAAATATATATACATCTCTCCTGAGGAAATGAAGGCTGTTGCTGAGTACATTAAAAGACAGGGGAGGGTTAGCATTTCACATCTAGCTAGTAAGTCTAACCAATTCATTGATTTGGAGCCTAAGGCACTGTTTGAGGAAGAACATAGTTCAGAAGCAATAGCTGCCAACTAGATCAAACTGTACATATTTTTAGGTTACTATTAAGGTAAATTGCTGGTAATATATGATGAAGCTACTGTATCGTATACTATAGGAGATAATAATGAGCGGTATTGCTTTTAGGAGAGATCATTGGTAAGCTACTTCAGTAAATAAATAAATAAATAAATTAAATTACAAAAAATTATTGTGGAGTCATTTTCTTAGATAGGAGAGTTTCTTGCACTTTTGTTTGGAGAATATATTTTTTTTGATTCACATAATTAAAAATTGATATGATTTAAATTTAAATATAACTTTTTTGAGGCATTGGCGCCCTTGTATTTTACTTTTAAAAAGTAATTAATGGTGATATTGTTGATGTGATATTAAAAATTTGAGTGCTATGTATGTAAATATGAAAATTTAGGTGTTATATAGCGGAACAAGTAGGATTTGTGTGGTATGTAAGTAAATGCCTCCAAGGAGCCGGGAATAGAGATAAGAAAGAGAGGACACAAATATTTAATATGTGCAGGAGCTACATGTTATGATGCCTGTTCTGATGTCCAAAGTTCTTTCTCAAGGTTTTTANGGCATGGCGCTCCTTGTATTTTACTTTTAAAAAGTAATTAATGGTGATATTGTTGATGCGCATTAAAAATTTTAGTGCTATGTATGTAAATATGAAAATTTAGGTGTTAAATAGCGGAACAAGTAGGATTTGTGTGGTAAGTAAGTAAATGCCTCCAAGGAGCCGGGAAGGGAGATAAGAAAGAGAGGACACGAATATTTCATATGTACAGTAGCTACATGTAATGATGCCTGTTCTGATGTTCAAAGTTCTATCTCAAGTTTTTTGATCTGAGAAAGTTTTTTTTTTTGCATGTTCTTTTTTTGGCAGTAATATTGCATGGATACTTTGTTAACTGGGGCCTAGGGGTTGGATTAGTNTAGTGCTATGTATGTAAATATGAAAATTTAGGTGTTAAATAGCGGAACAAGTAGGATTTGTGTGGTAAGTAAATGCCTCCAAGGAGCCGGGAAGGGAGATAAGAAAGAGAGGACACGAATGATGCTTGTTCTGATGTCCAAAGTTCTATTTCAAGTTTTTTAATCTGAGAAAGTTTTTTTTTGCATGTTCTTTTTTTGGCAGTAATATTGCATGGGTACTTTGTTAACTGGGGTCTAGGGGTTGGATTAGGGGTCGATGCTAAGCAAGCTCATAGATTAATTTGTGTTTAGCATGTGAGCATGGCGTGAATGCCAAGTTATTACTTTTGAGAATCAATATGTTTTTGCAAAAATAATTGCAACCTGAATCTTCAATTTGAGGTTATATTTCACAACGCAATGACTAGTTATAATTGCATATTATGGAATTTGATGGGTTTAACTGATCATTACTTTTTTGTCTTAGTGAATTTATAATCATTGTGCATATAGTTTACATAATCATACATTTTAGCTTAATTTCAATTTGGCATCATATAACCTACACTTCTATATGAGAATGTTTGAATAACTTATTTGTATTACATTGTGTTTTACTCGAGTTCTTTTTTTTTTACTGAAGTGTATATTTTTTAGGTTTGAATTGGAAGAGTTAGAAATAAATTGTAATTGGACGACTGACTTGCCAACTCTTAACATACATATACCTATAGCTGGGACTTGTGGTCCTCTGCATATCTTTTAATAAAATCAACAAGAGGATGTAGTTGCTCACTCTATTGGCTGGCTCATTTTAATAGACCAATGCTTTTCTTACATAGCTGTTNTTTGATGGGTTTAACTGATCATAACTTTTTTGTCTTAGTGAATTTATAATCATTGTGCATATAGTTTACATAGTCATACATTATAGCTTAATTTCAATTTGGCATCATATAACCTACACTTGTATATGAGAATGTTTGAATAACTTATTTGTATTACATTGTGTTTTACTCGAGTTCTTTTTTTTTTTTTACTGAAGTGTATATTTTGTAGGTTTGAATTGGAAGAGTTAGAAATAAATTGTGATTGGACGACTGAGTTGCCAACTCTTAATATACCTATACCTATAGCTGGGACTTGTGGTCCTCTGCATATCTTTTAATAAAATCAACAAGAGGATGTAGATGGTCACTCTATTGGCTCATTTTAATAGACCAATGCTTTTCTTACATAGCTGTCAATATCATCAACATTAGGGTGTGGTGTAGATGAAACCTGTTTGAGCTCGGCTCATTAATGAGCTTACAAATTAGACTTATCGAGTTAATAAGTGAAGGTTGAGCGATGAGCTGAGCACATGTTATGGACAAGCTCGAGTTGATTATGCATGCATCTATTCTCATTGGGTGGGCAAGCTGACTCGTTTGTTTGGATTTTTTTAGGTCTATATGTTTATAAATTTGAAATAGCCAGGGACATAATTATATAAAGAAAAATAAAAAGGATTTAATAATGATCGCATATTTTGTCTTTTTATAGTTCTAGTTCCTCTTGACTGTTTTCTTCTCTTTTCCCACAAGCTCGTTCATCTATTGCCTAAAATGCCTTAGTACTATTGATTCTTTTGTCATTTTCATCTACATTGTGTTGTGTTATCTACACATCAAATATTGTGAACGGCTTCACTGGAGGCGTTTTAGAGGTGACTTTTTCTCTCTTTCTCAGCCTTATCATTAATTGGGCAAATTAGTACTCGTCGTCGCTTTTCTTCTCTGACAAACAATGGTCTCCCCATATATTTGTATTTATTGACTCAATTAGATTCATGAATTACATGATGAAGTATATATCAAAGCTTCTTATATGAAAATTTGGAAATATTTTAGTGATTTATGAAAATTGATTTTATATTCATTCAAATTACATGATGAATTATACATCAAGCTTAATGTTTTAAAACTTAAAATAAGTATTATGAGAGGCAATTTTGCATTGGGTTTGTGGTTATGTAATTTGAATTGCAGAAGCTTTATTGGATGAAGTATAAGACAGACAATCATAAATTTTTTTTTTTTGCGTGGTGTTAAAATAGAATTGAGAATAGAGAATGAGAGAGAAGATGACAAAAAGAAAAGAAAGTCATAATTTTGTTTTTGGGTGTTCGAAGTATCATCTTAATAAATTTTGAAAAGTGGATAATTTTCTTAGTGTCTTTGTAATCATATTTCATCATCTCTTATAATTTATTTGATACTTATTTGAAAGATTTGGTGCTTCTTTTTTCTTTATTGAGGATGCATTTTAGGTTTTGGATAAGGCTCATGAGTACCCTTTTATTGTTTACGAGGGTTATGACTTATTTGTTAGTATTTAGATTCTCTCTCTTCCCTTATGATTTTTGGCTTAAGCTAAAACCATAAATTGTGATACTATTTTTTGTTGTGATTAATCTCTTTTATAACTATTTTCTCGTTCATTAAAATTGCTTAAGCACACTCTTCATAACAACTATTATTAAATCAAAGGTTTATATGAAATACAAAGGCCATAATGTTCAACATTTAGGAATTCGATACCTTGAAGAGCTTTCGATTTTTGAAAAATAAGATGCATATTGTCTTTATCTGATGGGACTTATGAAGGCACTTGTTTGGTGTGATGTGAGAATGTATTCATCAGTTAGGAATAGAATGGAGCAATAAGTAAAACGGTTATCTTAATGATTCAATTGTGATTGACAAAAGTGATCTTAACAAAAATCTGAGGAAATAACTGTGGAAGATCTGCAGCTCAAATTAGTGCCATTCTTGGTGACCAGTCTCTTAGCAAATTATATCCTAAGCATAAGCTCTACTTTTGATGCATTAAAGCATGTCGATTAAATCACATTTGAATGAGGGTAATTTCATCATTCAAAATTTGATAAATATTGATATGATTGTTGGTGATGAAGATCAACTTTTTTTCTGTGTTATATGCATCCTTATAAGCATTTCATTATGTCGAGCTATTTCGGAGAGATACAACTAGCTTAGAGGATTTTCAAAATCGCTACTTCCAAGATATATAATCCTGAAGTATGGTGGGTGCAAGAAATAAATTTAATTTAGGGATTATTTGTTAAGGGATGGATTTTGAGAAATGGGTCTAATCGCTAAACCTTGATTTGAGTTGAAGATATGCTCAAAAGTACTGCTTGCATTTTTTGTAAGAAATAAGATTATTTTACGTGGGATTGACATGCTTTGATGAGAATGGAGTAATATGCAAATTATGTGCAGAAGTTAGCAGATAGTCTAAGAAAAATTTGGGTCATATATTGTTTGTGCTAATTCGGTTATTGATTGATATATGTATAATGTGTGGTGAATTTTTTTAATTCAGTTTAGTTGTAATCATATATATTTTATTTGAAGATAGCATTATGTATGAAATGAGTTATGACAGTTGTGTTTATATAAAAACACTCTTGATGACATGATTATTTTATTGGCTAGAAGTTCAATATGTTATGGATTTTATTAATGATTTAATGTCCTTAAGAGCTTTTAGTATCATAAGATATAATTTTTTTTTGGTTAATGCTCATGCCTTGAAAGTCTATAAATAAAATCGTACTGTATTTTGCAACGTGTAACATCCTGTGGCAATGTAATAGATTTAGAAACTTATTAGAAGCAGCATAATTTAAGAAGGCAAATAAGAGATAGGATGCAATAAATGTTGTAAACAAGGTAAAAATGTTATATTGAGATGGAGACTTTGGAAGAGAATAAGATTCAATGTTGTTTTACATAATCCATACCAATACCAGATCGGGCCATTACAATATTGTAGCAACCAATTATGGCATGTGATCAACCACAATTCTTATAATACTCAAGTATGACTTCGATGACCAACTGTTATTATTGCAATCATCGACTTCAAACTCTGTGACCAACTAGTACTGCTATAGCTTCTAACTATTTCTATGGTCAGCTATCGTTGGTAGTCATCGGCTACGGTCTTTATTACCAACTAATACATTTGTAGCAACCAACAACGACCTTTTTAGCAACAAACAAAGGTCTTTGTAGCCAACAACTACTGGTACAACTCCTAACTACGACTTTTATGACCAACTGCCAATATTACGACCATCGACTACATTCTTCATGACCGACCACTGCCTTTGTAGCAATCAACTAAAGTCCTTATGGTCGATTATTACTGTCAGCTTCTAACAAGACCTCAGTGGCCAACTGTAAGTTTTGCGGTCATGAACTACAATCTTTACGCCAACTATTGCCTTTGTAACAACTAATTACAGACTTTGTGACCAACTACTCATGTTACAATTTCCAATTACGGCTTTCGTTACCAATTATCACTATTACAATTATCATCTAAACAATTGTGATCAAATATCGTTGTGATAACCAAGCATTATATTTGTTGTAATCAAATTATGGCTATTATAATTACATCACTTATGATTATTAGCTTTATAATTTCGTATTATCTAATTTTAGAGAAGAGTTGACATATGCTTATAATTACATAATTGATTATTTTGACTGGATTATGCCTTGTGATTTTCTCTTTTTGGATTATTTCATGTAAAAATTCTAATCTCTTTCTTCTATTTTATTTTTGTGCTGAAATTTTCATGTAACACTAAGAAATTAAATTATTACTCTATTGTCAAGATAAAGTAAATTGGAGTTTCATTATAAGAAAAAATAATTCTGTTAAACAAAAATAAAAATAAAATTGAAATTTGTTTTTTTGAATTAGTTCATGAGTTTTTATATATTAGAAAACTTATTTTGAACAAAAAATTTCAGAATATAAGAATGGTATCAATCGCACATGGCTTTAGTTTAGATCTAACGTTTTATGTTCTGACATCAGTGATGATATTATTCAAGAGCGATGAGTCACATGCAAATTTTGCTAGGCTGGGCTTGGCTTTTTTATATATGATATCTACTAGGCTACTCTTTTTATATATGGTATCTTTGTATTAAAAAATTCTGTTTTACAGGCAAATTAATTTCTCTCTTATCAGCTTTACCTTATTTTATTGTTCTTTCAAATTTTATTTCGATTAAACGAAAAATTATTAATAAATGAAAATTTTAGAATGATGAGTGGATCTCTCTCATAATAAGTTGGTTATTATTATTATTATTATTATTATTATTATTATTATTATTATTATTATTATTATGTATACACATACAGACGTGCGCGCACACACACACATATCTATATGTATGTATGTATGTATGTATGTATGTATGTATGTATGTATGTATGTCCCCATGCATGCAATGGATGGATGGATGGATGGATGGCACTTAAACAATTATAATAACTATAGAAGTCATCATAATAACTATAGAAGTCATTATTTTAAATTTAGAAGTACCTTGAAGAAATATGAAATAGAGAATATATATGCACATACTCTATAGCATGTGAAATCTGGGCTTTTTGCGAGGGCGTGGAGGCTTCAAAAGCATGGCTTTGAGGTGGGTTTCACAATTTTTTGTGAGGGGAGACGGTTGAACCAGTTGAAACCTTTGGGTTTCTTCGAGAGCTTTACTTCCCTACCTCAGGGAAGCCATTTCTCTTCTTCTTTTTTTTTTTTTTTAATTTTAAATTATTCTGGTGCTCTTTATGTTTTTGGGGATTTTGCCTCATGGATTCCTCTTTCCACCCTCTTATCTTTTCTCCCTTTAGATCCATTCGTGGATCGACACCAACATCCTTAAGTTGGAAGAAATTAATCACCTATAATCTTAGCAGATCTACTTGATTTAATCTTTATCATGTTGCTACAGTTGATAATAAGATTTTTTCCTTTGTTAGGTATGAATTAGGGAAGCGTCCATTCTATGGATATTTCCTTTGGGCTATTGGTAAATTATGAAAAACTTAAAGGCTTGGTTGAGCTTCCTTCACTTACTGAAGGCTTTTTCTTATTTAAATTTAACTATTTTTAGGATTTATAGATGTTTTTTTTTCTGGCGGTCCTTAGTTTATTGAATTTAAGCCTTTTCTTTTTTAAGGTTGGACACTTGATTTTCTGCCTATTAAAGAGGATTTTAAAACTGTTCGCTTTTGCTAGTCGGAATTCAAACTTAAGAAGCTGGAATTCACACACCGTTCCCCTTTTCTAGTTGGATTAAGGCCTTCACAAAATTACGGCTTTCCTCTAGCTTACATGTCTTCTTCTTAGTTAGGATGTAAGTTCATTGACTTTCCTTCTTACTGATGCAGGGACACGACATCGAACTTTTGAGAATTGGTATAAGATGACCTTTGATGGAATACAATATCCGTTCTTTTTTGCTAGTTGGATGTAATTCCCTACTGACACAGAATCACGACTTTCCTTCAGCTTACTGTCTTCCTCTTAGTTAGGATGTAAGTTCGTTGACATTCATTCCTAATGAAGCAGGGACATAACATTAACCTTATGAGAATTGGTATAAGACCTCCTTTGATGGAATACAATATCTGTTCTCTTATAATAGTTGAATGTAAGGCCCTCCTGACACAGAATCACGACTTTCCATTGACTTATCTATCTTCATCTTAGTTAGGATGTAAGTCCATTGGCATTCATTCCTATTGAAGTAGGGACACAACATCAAACTTTTGAAAATTGGTATAAGACATCCATTCTCTTTTACTAGTTAAATGTAAGTCCCTCCTGACACAGAATCACAACTTTCCTTTGGCTTATCTGTCTTCATCTTAGTTAGGATGTAAGTCCATTGACATTCATTCCCATTGAAGCAGGGACACGACATCGAACTTTTGAAAATTGGTATAAGACATTCTTTGATAGATAACATCTGTTCTCTTTTGCTAGTTGAATGTAAGGACTTTCTAACATGGAATCATGGCTTTCCTCTAGCTTACCTGTCTCCCTCTTAGTTAGAATGTAAGTCCATTTGACATTTCTTTCTAATGAGAAATGGACACAACATTGACCTTTTAGGGGATACTGAGACCCTTTATTGGATCCCAGTACCTCTTTCCCCAACATGTTATAGAAGTGGATGTATACCCCCCTCAGTTGCATGATTAAGTTACTCTTCGAGCTAGCTTACCCTCTCGAGCAACTTTTGCCCCAAAAAACCCCAACGAAAAATCCGATCTGAGTCTGATACTCCACATTCTCGACCTGCTAGAGTGTTTAGAGATCTAGCTAGCTAGCTCAGTCAACCCCAATATGTGTGGTGTACCTATGAAGCACACCACACATATTGGGGGTTCGTTCATTGAACTCACTTTTGTGAGGGTTCGCCCACTCACCTACTTAAAGCCCCATACCAGGATAAGGTTCCCTTGGACCTCATCAGGATAAGCCCAAACCCTCAACCAAATCCTCACCCCACTCACCTTGTCCATGTCCTTAAACCAAGCTTATGACCTTTGGGACCTCACCAGGGCCAGCCCAAGCCCAACCTTTGGTTGGGTGGGTGAAGCGTGAAACTTTGAGATTAAATTAATAATAAATATGCAATGTAACCCAAACAATAATTTAACTTTAATGAAAATAATTTATCTTTAAAACCTATTTTAAACTCCCAATTCCCTTCTACATATAACACAAATATATGTATCGTTCATGTAATACATGACTCTAATGAAGTTATAGATATGAATCCTATAGGGAAGCTGAAAATATATATAAGCTAGCTATTAATATTCTATTCTTAAATTAAAATAAAAATTAAAACAAAGTAAAGTATGAAGTTTGAAATTAAACTAATCAAGTGAAATGCTGCTAGATATGTAGATGTACAACTACAACAGTTAAGTTAAACTAGATGCTAAACTTTCAAAATTAAAATTACTGAAATAAAACAAAGGTTTTTGTTGACAAAAGTTCAAGTATGAGAAAACACCCTTTCCCTTTACAATGAAAATATGACTTGTGAAGAAATTGAAATTATTTGATAAATATATTTAAAGACTGTTTTGTGTCAAATAGGAGCAATCCGATTCTCTACCCTCTTCCGAGCGCTATAAAGAACATTGACTAATCCAGAGTTTGGTCCTTAATTCCGTGGTTAGGCTGGGAGGATGCTGACTGTCACTCCAAAACTCCCACTACTTCCTCACCTGAGGGCTAACATACTCGCATTAGTTTCCAATAAACTGAACCAAATTAGTGATTCTAATCTGTCACTTTAAAATTTTCCAATTCTACATTCAACGAAGTATATTTTCCTATTTATTTGCACCCAATTCCATGGATGACATACTCTCCCATGAAATCAAATATGATTATCTCTTTGTTGTAGAAATCACATCCCCTTTTTAGAACATATGTTTCTCAACACATTTTAACAATTCAATTGGCGAGATCGAAATGTAAATGAAGATCGTAGTTCAAATCATCACAAATTATCTACATTTAAAACCGCAGAAAACAAAATCAATTCTTCACAAAACCATTTCTTCAAATTAGAGAGAAGGAAAAAGAAGATTACTCAGAATTCATGAGAATGAAACGATAAAACACAGACTTCATATATAAAAACAATTTTACAAACAAAAGATATGAAAAATATAACTTATCTCACAATCCTTCCCAAGTAAATCCCTAAAAGTTATCTCCAAGCATTTCTCTTTTTACAAGCACCTCAATTCTCTCTTAGAAGTGTAATGAAGAAGAAATCTCTCACCTTCCCTCTCCTCTTATAACCCTAGAAGACAATCTCCAAGGCCTTGACTTTCTCTCTTTATCTCTCCCTCTTGGTTCTCACGCCGCCTATCTTTTTTTGCCCCCCCTCTTAAAGTTCTTCTCCCACTTTATTTTATTTTGGGCTGCCTCCTCTGAAGAGAATTTCAATTTCCCTCCAAAATTCAAAAGTCAAACCTTTGAATTCAAAAGATGTGCCTCTTTGATCAAAGAGTCAAACCCCTTCAAATTTGAATCTTCCAAAGTGACTTGATGCATTGAATCACTCAATGGGGGTGTTCAGAACAAGTGTCCCTTTGAAAATTTGCACAAAATTTGTCTCGAACCGCCTTAATTTCAAAAAGTCGCACCTGACACATCATGCACCGTTCTGGTGCATCATGCGCTAGCGCTTTGGATTTTGGCGCATCATGTGCCAAATCTCAAAATTTGTTGTTTTTGCTCCAAATTTTGCTCATTTTGCCATTTTTGCTCGAAATACCTAAAAATGGTATACCTGCAACAAAAACCCAAAAATATCTTTCTTTAAAGTGCAATACCACAAAAATAGGCATAAAAATGGTACTTAAAACAGTATATTATTTTTATGTATAAAAATCCCTCAAACATAAATGTTACTTGTCCTCAATAACACTTTTATTACATAAGAGCATATGAATTTAGGATAGAGATTAACTTATCACTTCTATACTTTTGTTCAATAAATAAAATTGCAAAAATTAAGAAAAACCTTTAATACTTAGGTTCAAACTCTAATTCTATGAATAATTAGTAATCAACTTTAATCTAAATCTTCATTCATTTCAAGAAGAATTGCAATTTGCATGCTAAGGACATTTATAATACTCATATGAAAAAGAACTTCATGAAAATTTTACTAGGAATGCTACTAATACTTCAATACAAGTTTAGAAAGTGTAATAAAGGTCATTCCTTAAGTTGATTCAAGTGAAGCCAATTTTTGATTAGGCATCTCCTTAAGCTTCTCCTCACCCATTTTTTTTCTTTTCTTTTTCTTCCCCTTTTTTCTTTTAGGATCTTTTTAATCCCCCCCTTTTTTTTTCTTTTTCCTTTTTCAGGTGAGGATTACTATATCTGGATAGCCTTTAATAGTTTTGAATTTTACTACCCTCTTCTTAAAGTTAAAACTCCACACCTCTCCTTACTTAATAAAGTCATACTAGTTTATGATTTTTCATAAAGCCTCATTCCTTTCTTCTTACAGGAAACTCTAAAATTTTTAACACTTCAAAAAATACAATTTTCCTTTACTTAAAATAGAAAAAAAAAATAGTCTTATCTTATCATACCAAATATCTCTAACTTTAGAATTGACCTTTATTATTAAAAAATTTTTGCCTAAATTTACTATAATTTTTAAAATATAAGTATAATCATTTAAAGTTAAATCTTGATATCTCATGCCATGTTAAATTAATTTTTTTAAAAATATAGTTACTTAAAGACAAATAAAATTTAGTTTTCTCTATTTCAAAAGAAAATTTTCTTTTCCCCCAAACTTAAATTTTTAAATGATTTTAAAAATATTTTAGTACAAAATTTTAGTTGGTGAAAGAAAACAGTAAATGCATGAAAATAAAAAGTAACTTGTAGAGGATTTATGATCATGAAATTGGTTCTGTATACTGTAGGTACTAACTGTAAAACTAGATATATGCTTTAAAGCATTAAATAAAATATAATATATTCTAAAGAATTTGCTGGGAATTAAAACATAAATACTAAAACTGAAAAACAAAAACTGAAAATACTACACATTCAACAAGCTCAAACTGAAAATACTAAAAAAAAAATTGAAAAGTAAAAAGTCTACTCTTACTATTACAAATTACAGGTCCACAACACAACATAAAAATCTTAAATCCAACAAGTCTCAAATAAAAGTACAACAGAGTACAAATAAATATATAAACAACACATAATATCAAATCTAACTTAAACTAAACTATCAGTTCTCATCTCCTTCCTCACCACCATCATCATCATCTTCTTCTTCTTCTTCTTCTCTTGCCTCTTCATCTTCATCACGAATGGGAGCATAGGGAACAAAGCTGGGGCAAGCAGGAAAGTTTACATTAGGTTCACCCATGAAGTGTCTAACCATAGCATTTTGAAAATCTATATCATGTTGAACTCTCCTCTGCTGATATTCATCATTATATCCATTCCTTGCTTCTATCTCACCAAACTGAGTCTGTATATTAATGATATCATATTTTTGAATCATGAGCTGGTCCATAATACCTTGCAACGATGCAGAACTAGAAGTAGATGCCTCTGTAGTAGATGTAGAGGGCCTATCCCTTCTTCCACTTATAGACTCAACAAACGATTCTACTCTTTGAATCATGTGCCTCCCAATCGGATTTTGAGGCTGTAATCTCTCTTCATTTCTATGGGATTTAACTCCTGATTGTTCACATAAAGTGAAAATCAGGGCAGGATGTCCCAAGCCTCCAGCAGTAGCACTACCAGTAATTCTCCGAGCATGATGAAATATAAACACACCAACATCTATTGTCTTCATGTTCTGAATGCAATAGTTCAACATAGCTCGATTCTTTGTAACATCAGCAAGATGACTTGTAGGTAAAAGTCTGGTAGAGATGAAGTGATGCCATACCTTGGACTGAATCGTCAGCATGGAAGCGGGGAAGTTAACTATTTTGTTATTCTTTATCTTCCACTCCCCTCTTCCATCAGTCAGAAAGGTAATGACTTCTTCTAGTGATGAATCAATGATAACAAAAGCAACATATTCATCATGGAAGACATTCCTCAGGCCATATAACACATTAATCCTTTCAGAGGTAAACTGAAATTGCGCACCTCTCACTAAAATATGATCTTATGTAGAGAACCTTAGGTTGGCATAGAACTCACGAACCATCAGGACAATCGCTACAACAGTGAAGTAGCAGATCGCTCCCAATTTTTGGCGAGAATCAATCTTTCAACCTCGCCTCCCGGGATCGCAAATGCCATTTCCTGGATTAATCTCCGGGTCTCAATTTGTGTATTGTAATAGTGTTGGGCCTTGAAATTAACGAATTTTCAAGCATCAAATTCACCCGACGTTTTTCCTTTTTTTGTACGAAGAGCCATCGTAGATTCTACGAAAATCCAAATAAATTCCAAATAAATTACTAAATCGCAAATCTAACTCTCTAAGCAAGATTATTTGGTAAGAAACTTTTCACCATGAGTTTTCTTCAAGCATTTTCATCAAAAATCCCATTTTTCGGATCTACCAAAATCCATGGTGAAGATAAAAAAATTTCTAAGTTAAAGTGAAGCTCTTACCAAAAAAAGATGAAATCTATGATTTTTGGCTTCTAAATCCTTCTCCTTAGCCTGCAATGTGATGCCCTAGACTACAGGTTGGAGGTGGAAGATGACCAAGCGGCAAAAATGGAGGTTTTCATGCAATTTCACGGGTTTTGTTAACCAATATGGCGTGTTCAGACTTTTGGGGCATCATGCGCCAAAGATCTGTAAGTTGGCGTATCATGCGCCATAGCGTATTTTTGCCAGATCTTAATTTTTGCAGAAATCTGCTCCGTATCGCTTTACGTCAACCTTTATTTAACTCAAATAAACATTTCTAATCATAATTAAATATCAAACTGACACCAAATTTTCATAAATAACACAAAACTCATATTTATATACGAAATCCACGCTATTAATGACCAAAGGAAAATATGTTGAGATGTTCATACCTATTTTATAC
Organism: Phalaenopsis hybrid cultivar; assembly: GCA_002079205.1. Lineage (NCBI taxonomy): Eukaryota > Viridiplantae > Streptophyta > Magnoliopsida > Asparagales > Orchidaceae > Phalaenopsis > Phalaenopsis hybrid cultivar. The sequence continues at coordinate 379,984 of JXCR01144151.1, read as the reverse complement.
TGTTTTTGATGATATTGTACTTTAAAAAAATTTATTTTTGATGTTTTGTTGCAGGAATGATGAAATAGGGTCATTGGAGCAAAAAAATGCAAAAAGGAGCGAATTTGGAGCAAGAAGGACCAAAATATGAAGAATTGAACTAGGGCGCCGACAACGCCATCGACCACACCGACAACGAGATTTTCCCGAGACTCTAGAATTAATTCATTAAGAAGGTCTGCCGACGACGCCCTCGAGGCCGCCGATGGTGAGCTCGGCGGTTATGTCCAACTAGGCTTTGGATGAGGACAAATTTTGAAGGGATGCTTATACAACTCTTGGGAAAACTCATCCACAACTTTAAAGAATATTTCTACCGAAAATTAAAGAGGTCCTGGATGTTAGAAAAGTCCTGAAGAGAGGGGAGACTCAAAATTGATGTGTGAAACAAGTGTAGAGAGTCTAAATTGTCAGGAATTGTTCGAGAGATTGTAAGAGTGGAGGGAAAGTAAGAGATTTCTTCCTCCTTGCCGCTTCAAAGAGGAATTCTGTGTGCTGTAAAGAAAGGAAGAGATTCAGAGGAATTTCAAGGAGTTTTCTTGTGGAGAAATTAGAGATAAGTTTATTTATTGTTGTAGTTTGTATGACATTGATTTTATATATGAATTTCGAGTTTTGTTGTGTTTTCCCCATGAGATCTGAGTAGTTTTCTATCTTTCTCCTTGTCTTGAGTTTTGTGAAATGGTGAAGCCATGAAAATGTTTAAGAAATTGTGATGATCTTTTCACTTCGATCTTAATTTACTTTCAATCTGGCCAATTGATTTGTTAAAATATGTTGAGTTTTACAACTAAAATGAAGATCACATCCAAGATTCAGATATGTCAAAATTAAATATGTTGAGTTTTACAACTAAAGTGAAGATTACATCCAAGATTTAGGGAGGTCAAAGCTTTTGTTAAAATAAGTTGAGTTTTACAACTAAAGTGAAGATTACATCCAAGATTCAGGGAGGTCAAAGCCCTCAATATGTTGAGTTTTACAACTAAAGTGAAGATTACATCGAAGATTCAGGGAGGTCAAAGCCTTTATATGTTGAGTTTTACAACTAAAGTGAAGATTACATCCAAGATTCGGGGAGGTCAAAGCCCTTGATATGGTTGAGTTTTACAACTAAAGTGAAGATTACATCCAAGATTCAAGGAGGTCAAAGCCCTTGGAAATTGGGTGCAAATAAATATAGTTTTACAACTAAGGTGAAGATTACATCCAAGATTTAGGGAGGTCAAAGTCCTTGAAAGTTAGGTGCAAATAAATAGGGAAATAAAAATTATCGGGCGTAGAATTGGAGATTTTAGAGTGACAAGGTGAGCAAATTAAATAGGGAAATAAAATTATCGGGCGTAGAATTGGAGATTTTAGAGTGACAAACTAAAATCTAATAGGGAAATAATATTATCGGGCGTAGAATTGGAGATTTTAGAGTGACAGAATAAAATCCCCAACTAAGGATTTAGGGAGGTCAAAGCCCTTGGAAGTTGGGTGCAAATAAATAGGGAAATAATATTATCGAAAATAGAGAAATAATACTATGGCGTAGAATTGAAGATTTTAGAGTGACAGACTAAAATCCCCAATTCGGTCCTATCGTTTGGCTGTGATTTAGGGAGGTCAAAGCCCTTGGAAGTTGGGTGCAAATAAATAGGGAAATAAAATTATCGGTATTTAGGGAGGTCAAAGCCCTTGGAAGTTGGGTGCAAATAAATAAAAATAAAATTATCGGGCGTAGAATTGGAGATTTTAGAGTGACAGACTAAAATCCCCAATTTGGTCACATTATCGGGCGTAGAATTGGAGATTTTAGAGTGACAGACTAAAATCCTCAATTCGGTCCCATTTGGGTGCTGAAGTGTAGATGTTAGCCCTCAGGCGAGGGGAACATGGGAGCTCCGAAGTGAGATCCGGGGTGCTGATGTGTAGATGTTAGCCCTTAGGCGGGAACGTGGGAGCTCCGAAGTGAGAGTCGGTGCTGATGTGTAGATGTTAGCCCTCAGGTGAGGGGAACATGGGAGCTCCGAAGTGAGAGCAGTGCTGAAGTGTAGATGTTAGCCCTCAGGTGAGGGGAACGTGGGAGCTCCAAAGTGAGAGCCAGTTGCTGAAGTGTAGATGTTAGCCCTCAGGTGAGGGGAACGTGGGAGCTCCAAAGTGAGAGCCGATATCCTCCCAGCCTAGCCGCAAATTCAGTAAAGAAGCGTGAGATTAATCAATGTTCTTTATGCTTGGACTAAAGGGTAAAGAAAAGATATGCTCATATTTGACACAATATAATTTGCACTAATTCACTTTAACCATTCACTATAATTTCTTGACAAGGAGAAGAATGCTTTCTTATATATTGAATATTACATTCAAACCTTCATTTATGTATAGTTATTTAATAGTTATTAAAATTACATATTTATTTCAATTACCTATTAGTGATAGATAAGTATGAACTTCGTTGTTGTGATTAAAGTATTGCTTTTTCTAAAATCTTAGTTCGTAGTTCTAAACTTCTTCGTTGTTGTGATTAAAGTATTGCTTTTCTAAAATCTTAGTCGTAGTTCTAATCTTACTCTCTGTGGGATCGATATCTAGGACTCCATTAGAGCCCTATATTATTTAAGCGATACGTATATTTGTGTTGATAAGTGTGACTTTACAATTATTGAATATTTATTTCGTCCATATTTATTGAATCTATAACTGTTATTAAGGTTTTAGTGCAATTGCTGAGGAATTAAATCTTCTAGCAGCAGTATTAAATACTTGTATTTTTAAGCATATATAAAGTCACTAGGAATTAAATCTTTTAGCAGCAGTATTAAATACTTATATTTTTAAGCATATATAAAGTCGTGGTCAATTACAAACTAACATTTTTTAAGTCAACACATAACAAATTCAGTGTTCTAAAGCAAACCAGTGTCCTAACATTGAAATCTAAACATCAAACTTCAAAGCAATAAACATAGATAGTGCAACAATAGAAAGTAAAGGTAATCTAACATAAAAAACTAAAACAAACAATACTAGACAAAACATACCATGCTTAACTCAACTTTAAATATCTTCTTCACTCTCGTCCTCCTGGATATCTCCTATAAACTGGTAGTGCACATACAAATTGTAGAAGGGCATAAATATAAATTCATTAGTTGAACTTTCCTCAATCCACGCATGCTTCTTGAACATACGTACCAAACAATCTTCAATATGCCCTGTATGTTCAAAATGTTCCTTTAGTCTCCAATCTAGGAGATTCAACATTTCAGAAATATTCTCAATTCCATGCATAAGATTATGCACCTCTTTCTCTATCTTCTTGATTCTCTTTGAAAGTGCACTCGAGTTGTAATAAGTCTGAATATGTGATGAATTCTGGCATCCTTGATCCTTTAGTACATTCATATCATTTTCATCTCCCATTCCAATGCAACTGCAGTAGACTTTGCGATTGACTGAAGAGTTGGAAAATAGTAGATGGATGTCCCAATCTAGTTGCAAATCCATTCACAATGAAACCCAAAACTGATTTTACAATTATGGCTCCAATATCAACATGTTTTCCAGTTTGAATACAGTAGTTTAAGATAACACTCTCATTAGTGACCTTACTAATTTTCATAGTAGGCAGTAATTTTGAGGAAATGAAGAAATGTCATGCCTTTGACGTACGATTTAACAACGATGCAGAAAAACTCACTTTCTCATCAACTCGGGCTTCCCAATTAGCATCTTCGTCCATAAGATAATGGTAGAGTTCATCCATGTTGTCTCTTGTAAGGGTAAAATTTGCATAGTGGCAAACATACACGTTCTCGATTATAAACATTTCATTGATTCTTGAAGGAGTGAATTGCAGAAACCTGCCTCACACGTAGATCATTCCTTGGTTGATCCCATGAAGATTTGCATAAAATTCTTTCACCACAGGGATGACTACAACGTTAGTAGTGTAGCAAAGCACTTCCTAATGCCTCTGCGCAATAACTTCTTTGACTCGAGTATTCGGCGTGTTGAATCCTTGATTCATAAATCCCCTCTCTTTAATAAACCTTTTCTTCATTATAACTCGATCATGAAACTTTTGTGCGTCAAACTTATGAACTTTCTTCGGTTGAAAATTTCAAATCTAGCGGAGTTTTTAGAGTGGGAAGCCATAAGAATTGAAAGTGGCGACTCTTCCCTTGTTTTCCCCCTAAAATATGTCTTGGAGTCGGTTTTTAGGAGTTATTTGAAGGTGTCCCTGCCAAAAACCGCTAAAAACCGCCATTTGAAATGTTTTAAGTCATTTTCTTCTCCGCAGGGCATCATGTGCTAGCTCTCTGGAATTCGACGTTTAGATTTTGATCATATAAATTCTCAGTCTTTTCACAACATTAGGCAAACAAAGATGTTTCTAAACATTTTTCTCAAATACACGGATTATATAAAGACATAAACATAAACATACATATAAGATTTTAAACAAAAACAAAAAAATCAAAGTAAACAACGATACATATGGGTTGCCTCTCACAAAGCGCTTGGTTTAATGTCGTCAGCCCGACATTGTTAGTCTCATTCTGGGTGATCCAACATAATAGTCTCTTTAGCATTTGGTCTTCGACCATCAGAATAAGGTTTCAATCTATGCCCATTCACTTTAAATATTCTTTTAGTTTTGAGATCTTCAATATTGATTGCTCCATAGGGAAAGACTCAATTTTTTAGGAAATAATTTTAATATTGTATTATGTAATAAAACTTCCTATCCAGGTTCAAATTCTCTTTTCACTATCTTGTGTTCATGCCATTCTTTAATTTTTTCCTTATAAATAATCACATTATCGTAATATTCATTCTTGATTTCTTCAAGCTCATTCAATTGCAATAGTCTTTTCTCACCAGCTTCTTTTAAATTGAAATTAAATTCTTTTATCGCCCAATAATTTTTTTGTTCCAATTCAACTGGCAAGTGACAAATCTTCCAAAAAATTAATCTATATGAGAACATTCCTATAGGTGTTTTATAAGCTGTCTTGTATGCCCATAATGCAGTATCTAATTTAATAGACCAATCCATTTTGTTAAGATTAATACTCTTCTTCAAAATTCTCTTAATTTCACGATTAAATACTTCCACTAAATTACTAGTCTAGGGATGATAAGCAGTTGCAATTTTATGTATTATATTATATTTTTCCACCAATCTTGAAACTATTGCATTTTTAAAATGAGATCCTCCATCAGTAATGATTACTCTCGGTATTTCATATCTTGTACAAATATTTTTAATTAAAAATTTTGAAACACTCTGAGCATCACAACTAGCTAAAGTGATTGATTCTATCCATTTTGAAANTATAAAGGAGTGACAGAGACTCCCTACATGTTAAACTGAAATAAAGGTTACAAAGTTATATGGGGCTTGGTTCACAAACAAAAGACCAAGGTTCACCCAAAATGGGTCAAGGTCTCTCAATAGAAAAAAAAAACCAGTGTAACCTGTCAAAAAACCTTTCCCCACTCAATACGGCTGAAAAGAAGAAAAGGAAAAGAAACATTACAAAGCAGTAAGGACTCAAGGAAACAAAAGCCCTCCCTAGACTGGATGGTTAGGAATCAGTGGACATCCTCCTAATATAAGGCAGATTGAGAGATCTGCCTTAATCAACCAAGCCAGCTCCACAGGAGGGGTAGTATATACTTTAGGCAACCTAGACAAAGCACCTTGATGTGCAAGCCAATTAGCACATCTGTTACCCTCTTTGAAAATATGCTTCCAGATAATCTGAAGGTTGTGAGTCAACTTCATGTGAGTAATTTGCTTAACAACATGTAGAAGAAACCAAGGTGGGGAGATGTTATCTTTTAAGAGCTGGAATAGCCATAAGGAGTCCATTTCCACAATTAGTAGGTTCCATCCCATAACAACAGCTGTTTGAAGAGCCCATACCACAGCTAAGGCTTCAGCCTGCGAAGCATTGAGAGCATCAGAGGGAGATTGGAACAACAGTAGGCATTCCCCAGCATTGTTTTTGAAAATCCCCCCAATACCAGCAATGTGTCTTCTATAACTCCCATCAGTGTTGATTTTGATCCAAGGGTAAGAAGGTTTCTTTTAATGAAACAACAAAAAATTTGATTTGGCAGAAGAAACTTGAGTATTAAGGATTTAGGAGCACCCAAGAACTTTAATCTTATACCCCATGAGATTGATTATCTTAAGAGTATATGCCAAGCAGTTGGTAACAATTTGTGTAGCAGTTTAGGTTTTCACCTCATATTTACTGCTATTTCTTGCTATCCATATGAACCATGTAGTAATAAAGGGGATTATTTCAGCATGGTTCTCTTTCCAAACCTTCCAGCAATTAAGGAAGTTACCAAAATTCAGTGAATGAGAAGGGAAACTAAGATTAGGAGCTACCTGTGTCCAAACCCCTTGAGCAATATGACAAGAGAAAAACACATGATTTAAGGATTCCTCTTGTTCGCAATATATATGTTATTATACGGTTCAATTCGAGTTAAGCAAACATATGACCAAATTGATCGACTCGATGAGACAGACCCAATGATATCAAAATTAATTCAATTCGAGTTAAAAACAAGTTTAGATCAAGTTTGTAAACCATACTTGAAAAATTTACAAACATATTTAGATGCTCAAACGAATGTTGAATCTAGCAAGCCTATAGTCGAATAGAACGTCTCGACAAGACGAATCTAGCAAGCCCAAGATTGCTTAATTCTGACATCGTTAAAACACTAAAAAATCCATCAAACACCGTCTAATTGAAGAAAGCTCTCTGATCGATCCAATCAAGTGGTTCACATTATTGCATTACTTGCACCTAGAACACTATAAATAAAGTCCCATTCATCTCATGAGGGGAAATGAGATCTCGAGGATGGAGAAAAAGCATGAAGCTTTGAGAATGAGCTGAAGTCCAACACCACTCCTGCCACAGTCGTTTGCTGCCCACTATCATTGACTGCCGTTGATCGCCATCAATCATCTTCGACCACTATTGATCACCGCTGACCGACGTCAACCACCATATGCCGGTCTCTACCGACCATCATCGGCTGCCACACACTTTTTATGACAAGTTCATTCACATGTCGACACTGTAATTCAGAAGACTTTGTAACATTTTCCCGTCCGAGGGACAAGGGATTTTGTAATCATAAACTTATAGTAAATTCTTCTTCTTTTACGAGTTTTCCATATAAAAGCTTGTGGTGCCACTACTTATCATTTTCTTTTATCTGAGCGTATGCTGAAATCTCATGCAACTCTAAACCCTAATCCCTTACTCTAACGCCACAAATTTTCTAGCACACATCACTACTTTTGATGTGATGCAAAAAATTTGGGTGGTAGAAATCTGAAAGTAATTTTTAGGTGTTACATGTAGACATAGAATTGGGCGGTAAAGTCAAGAAAAAGCCCCTAAATTTTATTCATTGGACCCATTGCTCCTAATCTAATTTATTTTGTGGACATTTCTTTCAAATGTCTGTCATGTTGGACACATTCATGCTCGGGCCAAGGAAGGAAACAAAAATGTGACAGACTTGAAGAAATCGAGGATAAATTAGAAGAGAAAATTTATATAAAATAATTAGATATTCATTAATGGGTAAGAGTTTATAGCATATTTAAAATTATATTATTTTAATAAATTTGACAATATTTTAACATTTTTAAGGAGACACATTTTACATCAAATATATGTTATTATACGGTTCATTTAAGAAATTATAAGTTATAATTTAAGAAATTATAAGTTATAATTTAAGAAATTAGTCATGATAAGTTATTTGATAGGGGTGCACCGGAAAGAACATGTCACAAATAGGGCTGTCAAAACGGCTCGTTGTTCGCGAAAAACTCGTGTTCGGCTCATTAAGAAGACCATGTTCGGCTCGTTAATTTCGTTCAATAAGCTAACGAGCCGAACACGAACTAAGATGTGTTCGCTCGTGTTCGGCTCGTTTACACTCCTAGTCACAAAGGCCAGATTTGTCCTCTCACCCCTGTTTTTTATATATTAGTAAGCATATTATTGTAATTTATCATTAAAAACCATAGAAATCAAATTATTTCTACAAAAATTCAATCATTGAATTAGAAAAAAAATCAGATAAAAACTTTGGTCATGTAATGGACGGGTGACTGGTTCTGATGAAACAAAATATAAATTGTCTAATTATTTTTTTATTTCCAAACTTATATAATTCGTAGATTATAAAAATATAATGCCTGAATATCTTCTTCACACCAATAATTATTTGGTTGAATGGTACACATTTGGCTTCTTAAAAAAAAAAATCATTCTTAAAAGACAAAAGTAAAAATCAATTAAAATTTATGAAAAATAACACACTAAGGGTCGGTTTTTGACAGTTACATCAAAAAGTTGCAATGACTATTACAAAATTGTTGTTTTGAAAAAAAATGAGACCCCAACTTTCTAACAGCCACCATATTTAGGGTGCATTTGGGGCAACTTAATGCTCGAGACGCGTTTCACAAACGCGGCGCGTCCTATTTGGCTGGTGTATCGCAGAGATTATTCTAATACACTGATAGAATTTCGGATTAAACGCAGCTGCGGGATCGACCTTGAGGCCCACATTCCATTAAGGAACTATTATCCCACTGCCCCCTAGACACTCTCTCGACTCTTGCTTGCCCTAGGTGAGATCGATCTCGCGAAGGTTGTGTTTCTCTCCCTCAGCCGCGTCTCTATCATCCTTAGCGTTGCTTTTCTCCTCTCCCTTCTCACTCGGAGCTCTGGTTACTGTGCTCTATAAGTAAATTCATACAATTATCGATGAATTGGCTTTCCTTATGTGATTTTTGGCTCTCTGTTTTGCAATTTGATGTGAGATTTTCTTCATATTGGTGATTTGTGCTTTTGGATTTCTCATTTGTGGTATTGTTGATTTTGGATTTGAATCTTGCAACGAAAGAAAGGTGAAATGCATTGGATATCAAATGAAAGGGTCAACTCAGGTGCTTGATTTGTGCATGCTATTATTTCGGGTATCTTATGTGAAAAATGGATGAAATCGGGTGCTTCATTTGTACCATGTTTGAAAAATCGATAGGCTTGCTACTTCTAGTTTGAATGATGATTCAACATTGAGTAGTTTTGAGTGGCAAGTGAATTTGGTGCTTCATTTGTATGTGAAGGTTCAACATTGAGTAGTTTGGACTTGCTATAAGACTCATCTCAAAATTATACCCGTTTTTGTTTATGTTTCAAGTGTGAAACTGAAGCTTGGATGGAAGAACATGCTTCACCTTTACATAGTAATGTTTCAGGGGCCCCATATGTAATTGCTCCAAATGAAAAATATGGGCTGAGGTTTCTTCACTTCCTTTGGTGTTTGAGTGGTAATTAAAAAAAAAAAAAAATAGATGAGATAGGGTGCTTCATTTATTCAAGGTTTTGTCTCTGCTAGCCTGATTGTAATTGCATCATCTCAAAATTATGTACAATTTTTTTATTTCATCTATGAATGTGGGAAGTTTTTGGATATATGGTTGGGGTTGGGTGGTGGATGCGGTGGGGGGTAGATGGTGGCTTTGGTGGGGGTTTTGATGGTAACTATGGTGGGGTTTGGGTGGTAGTTGTGTCGGGCATAGATTGGTGGTTGTGTTGGGTGTTGGATGGTGACTGTGGTGGGGGGTGGATGGTGAATGTGGTGAGAGTTGATTGGTGGTTGTGCTAAGTGTTGGATGGTGGCTTTGGTGGGAGCTGGTTGGTGGCTGTGGTGGGGGATGGGTGGTGGCTGTGGTGGGGTTTTGGTGGTGGTTGTGGTGGGTGTTGGGTAGTAGTTGTGGTGGGGGTTGGTTGTTGGCTGTGATGGGGGTTGGGTGATTGTTATTGTCTGTTTTCTGGTTTATCTAAAATATTAATGTTTTGCCTTTTATTTGTTAGTAACACAACTGTTAAGACCAAAGAAGTCGGTTCATCGGCCATTTTGGATAAAGAAGTCACAATCATATTTTGTGACATCTATCTTAGTGAGAACGAGCTAACAAATATACCCACCATTTATTTTAATAAAGAAGTATGACAAAATATTATGAAGAAGTTCAAGGAAATGACAAGAAGGGATTATGACATATTAAATTTAAGAATAAGCAAGATCAATTGATCAAGGATTGAAAATTATGAAAGAAACTAAAACGGGGATCCGTGAGCTTGGATTGTGATCTAGTGAAACAGACAACAAATGCTTCTGAAGACTGGTGGACTAAGAAATTAAAGGTAATAAATTATCAAATGATTACTTGTTTTTCCATTGTTTATTATACTAAGCTCCTTTGAGTAATAAACTTGCACGTTTGTTGCAGGAAGTGCCAACCAATAAAAAATTCAAATTCAATGGTATTAACCCTGACCTGGTGGACAAGTTGAACTATATGTTGTGGGTTGTTGCAACAGGCACTCATTCATTCACATCAAGTGAGCATGAGTTTGCAAGCACATAAGAGGATTTGGAGACCAAGCATGTAACTAGGTTCGGTGAAGGCCACAACCTAAACCAAAAGGAGTTGGCGTCTACATGATGGTCAAAGCGTCCTAGGGTGGAGAAAAGGAAAAAAGAAGTACTAGTTTTGTTAGAATTCAAATAACAAAATTGGTAGATCCTTGCACAATTTAGGTTGGCACTTCACATGACACCTCCATAGACGACTTTCTTCAAGTTCTGGAGATGTATCCCAAAGTATATGGGGATAAATTGTTGTATATGAATTAGTTGAAGTTGCTGGAGGATCCGACCAGCAGACATATATTCATGAAAATGTCATCTGACTGTAGAGTCAACTATTTACATTTTTTTATGGACAACAAGGATAGTTGATTTAGTTGAGTTATTATTTAGTGGCTTTAGTTTTTTTTTGTTTGTTTCATGAGATATCTGATTTAGTTGTTTTTCTTTGTAGCACGAACAATCTATATGTTGCTCTGTATTTATCTCTTCTCATTATACTCTAGCTTTAGATTTTAGATGTTCAATTAATGCTATCTGATTCACACATATTACCTGAGCAGAGCACATATTTAGAATGGACTCAGAGTGAGAGCTTGAGAAGAAAGATTACGACGGCCTCATGTTTGCTATATGAATACTATAACTCATACGTCAAACAAACTTTATGCATGAGATCAATATTTATTGGTGATAAATGGGCTGGGGAGCTACTACATGGACACCCCACAAGATTGAGTAACATGTTTCGTATGACAGTCTATATTTATGGATCTGCTTGACAAACTCGATAGCTATCCTGGACTCCAAGCCTGCTCAATAATAACAACAAGGGAAGTGTTAACAATAACTCTCTACATTGTTTCACAAAATAAATCAATGAGAGGAGTGAATGAGTGATTCCAACATTCATTAGAGACAATTAGCAGATATTTATCAATGAGATTGAAAGCTCTTATCAATTTGTTGGCACAGAGACAATTAGCAGCTAGAGGATCCAAAAATCGAGTAGACTCCAACAAAGATTGCAATTAATTTTTTAGGTAATTATTTTTAACATATTTCATTTGGATGTCAAAATGACTTGTGTGGTTGTCACAACTTTATTTAATTTTATAGAACTGTATTGGATTGATTGATAAAACCCATGTGGATGAATGAGTATCCAATATTGAAAAGGTAGCTTTCATTGCACGGTGTGGATCACCCACACTAAATGTGATGGTCGTATTTGACTTCAATATTTATTTTACTTTTGTGATGACTAGTCGGAAAGTCAGTTCACATGAAAGTCATATGTTTGCTTTTGCGACAAGAAACCGAGGACACGACTTCCCTCACCCACCTCCAGTTTCTTAAAGCTATCAACCACATTGATTTTTTTAGTTTATTACTAATTATGATATTTGGGACAGGAAAATATTACTTGTTCGGTGCTGGTAATCCGTAATAGAGGGGGTATCTGAAGTCATTTTTAGATACAAAATATCACATTCCTTATTTCAAAAGATCCAGCAGTGTTGCTCTTTGCAGGAAGGAAATGTTTAAAAAAGACACTCATCTTTGCATGGCGTAATTGAGAGAATGCTTGAAGTGTGGAGGAAGAAATGAGTCATACTACATGATATGCCGACGTATTCATTTCCAAAATAGATACAGATTGTAGTGGTCGCGATGACACTCCACAACTATATTCCATGACATTATTCTCTAACATATGTAGACCTCAGCATGATTGACAATGATCACATGCAGGTTCCGCCAGAAGCATTTGAATTTCCCGTAGGTCAATCTATACTACAGCTAGAGGCATAGTTATAGGAAGATTACACTTAGGATGGCGAAGGTGCTGCAGAAATGGTTCAATTGTGAGTGCAGATTACCAACACCATTGTTTGATTTTTGATTAGACAATTCTTTTTTATTTTGTCATGTTCATGTTTATTTTATGTTTCATGTATTAGTGATCAGAGTTGGATGGTATCCCTGGAGGATAACATATCATGTGACATACGTCGTCTGCATTTTAAAGTTATTATTATCATATTTTTAATTGTAATTTTAAAATATATTTTTTAGTAATCTTGATAGTCATTGTTAAGTGAGGTGTGTATTTTATTTTTGTACCGTTCTAAAGTGATTTTTTGCTTCTCAAATATCAAATATATTGCTATGACAGTTTTGTTGCAGAAAACATTACTGCATAGGGGCAGAATGATCATTTATCTTGAAACAACTGTAAAATAGATGTTTTCCAATAACACAAACTAAATAACCAACCAGCTTATCCAGATCAACTACTGCTCAGCAGCTTATCCAGATTAGCTGCAACTGCCCCAAATAGATCCTTACCGAGGTCCGAGGGAAAACACAACTTTTAATTGAAGCTTTTTAAGAAAGCAGGTAAAACATTGTTTGTCAAAAAAAAAAAAAAAACTGTGGTGTAACATCTCACCGCCACTACACTGTCGCTCGAAACTCACCCTGAAATGACTTTATGATATAATTAGTCTTTTTTTATTCCATGAAAGTTGAGCACAAAAGATAATATCTGTGATTTAAATTCGTATCCTTACAGTGAGAAATTAAACCCTCATCACTACGTCACTGGCAAGTGTGCATAGATTCAATCGTCTTTCCACATCTAAGAGGTTTTTATTTGACTTTGAGATACTATGACTCAAAATAGACCTAAGCATTAGTTGGATCAGTTTTAGCATGGGATAGGCTTATCCGGGCTTTGATCAGTTTAAGCACACTCGGGCCCGAATTCAACAAGATTTTTATTTAAAATTTTATAGTCAGACCAACCCACTAAATGAGCTAGGCCGTCTTGGGAGTCTTAAAAGAAAAATTATTTTTTTACTTACAATTAAATAAATTCAAATTTTTTGGCAGAAATAAAATTACATGTTGTTTAAGATTTTATTTTCAAAGGATTTCTTCTTATTTATATAATAAATTTCTCATGTGAAATTTGTCTAGTTTCAATGTGATAATTCATCATTATAGGAAATACTTATTCTTTAGGAAAAAAAATGGGAATATTGTTTTCCTATTATTAATTTTGAAAGTAATTTTTGATATTAAGATAATGTTTTTAAACAAAATAATAATAATAATAATAATAATAATAATAATAATAATAATAATAATAATAATAATAATAATAATTTTATGAAATTATTTCAAATTGAGAGGCCTAAATATAAGAAGAAAAAAATATTGCATGAATGATATTTGTGTGCAAAATTGCAGCATTGGGTGAGTCAAGTTTGGTGCGGGTCGGGCTGATTCAAACTTTACCAAGATAAAATAGGCTTGGGTCGAGCGTGAGCCCAGTATCTATTTAAAATCTTCTGGCCAAGTTTGCTCATTCTAAGAGCGCTTATGACGAACCTGGCAGACCATTTGTGCAATCTTTAGTCTAGCTCCAAAGCTTGGCACTGTAAGATTTGACATTGTTACCTTGTGACCATATTAAATTTTATGAATTTTTTTTAGGTTTCATTCAATTATATTTATACATCTAATACTTAAATTTTAATTTTTATATGTCTTTTTATTTATATATAAAAATATGCATTTCACTTTTTAAAAATTATAATTGCTATATTTGATAAGCCACCAACAAACTTCATCATCCGAGCTAAATCTTGAGGTATGACATGAATCTCGAAGCATGATACGGATCTTGAGACAATATTTTAAGTAAGAAAAATTCAAGCTTCAATTAAGAGTCGTCCAAAGCTCTGATTTCAACAAATTTATAGTCAAACTGACCGACTCGATGAGAGTCCTGATGATATCAAAATTAGTCAAATCCGAGTCAAATCAAGCTCATATCAAGTCTTTATAACACTCTTAGAAGATTTACGGAAATATTTAGATGGTCAAACAATTGTCGAATCTAACAAGCCTAGAGTCAAATAGAGCGCCTAAACAAGACGAATCCAGTGAGCCCAAGATTGATCAATTCCAATATCGTTAAAACACTCAAATGTCCATCAAACACCATCTGATTGAAGAAAGCTCTCCGAACCGTCTGAACAAAATTGATTCATATTATTACAATACTTGCACCTAGAACACTATAATAGAGCCACACTCTTCTCATGAGGGGAGGGGGGATGAGAACTGAGGATTGAGAAAGAACTTGAAGCTTTTAGAAGGAGCTGAAGTCCAACACCTCTCCAACTACCTTCGATTGTCGTTGACTGCCATTAACCACCGCTTATCACCATCGATCATCATTGACCTCCGCCGACCGTTGTCGACCACCACCTGTCGAACTCCATCAATCGTCATCGACTGATGCTCACTTCTTACGACAAGTTCATTCGCACGTCGACATTGTAATTTAGAAGACTTTGTATTCATTTCTCTTATATGGGACAAATGGATCTCTGTAATCATCATCTTACAATGTTTTTTTTTTTCCATTTACGGGTTTTCCGCGTAAAAAAATTTGGTGTAATTATCTATTTTTTTCTTTTATCTGAGTGTATACTGAAATCTCGTGCAATGCTAAGACTATAATTCATTACTCTACCGCCTTGAATTTTCTAGCACGCATCAATAATTTTGATATGATACAAAAAAAATAATGTTTAGGCGTTACATGTTGACGTAGAATCGAACGACATGATACGTAAAAGCCCATAACTTTTCTTCATTGGACCTATTGCGTCCTAAGCTAATTTATCTTGTGGACGTTTCTTTCAAATGTCCGTCATGTTGGAAACATTCATGCTCAAGCCAACATACATTCGTCAAATTATGTGAGAGACTATGAACAAATCGTGGTTAAATTACAATGGAAATTTTATATAAAATAATTAGATATTCATTACTTGGTAACAAATTTAAAATTGTTTTATTTTAATATTTTTGGCAATATTTTAACATTTTTATGGAGACACATTTTACATCAATTATATGTTATTATAGCCTTTCATTCAAGTCATTTGTAAGGAATAATTTAAGAAATTAATAATGATAATTTCTTTGAAAGGGGTGCACAAAGGTCGGTTCTTTGAAAGGGGTGCATAAACACCTAAGTTTTTTATATATTACTAAGCATAATATCATAATTTATCATTAAAAAAGCTAAAAATCAAATTATTTCCACAAAAAATCAATCATTGAATTAGAAAAAAAAATCAGAAAAAAAACTTTGGTCATGTGATGGACGGGTGATTGGGTCTGATTAAATAAAATATAAATTGTCTAATTATTTTTTTATTTCCAAACTTAACTAATTCATTGATTATAAAAATATAATTTCTGAATATCTTCTTCACCCCCATAATTATTTGGTTGAATGATAGACTTTTGGCTTCTTAAAAAGCCAAAATTCAGCTTTAAATCAATTGAAATTTATGAAAGGTAACCATTTATCTTGATTGGCGACAAAATTTCGTTCAGAACCATCCCAAGCTGCGTAGGCAGGGCGCAGTGTTCAAGTAAATCAGTATTTCTTCCCAGCCATCGACCCAACATTATCTTATGAAAACACATATGAGATTATAATTGATTTTACATGAAGCATGTTATCTATATAACAGCTAAAGTATTACTTAAAAAATTAAATTATGTTATGCTTGTGTGTCAGCTAGTTTAATTGTATTATCTAACAGTTTCTTTATAGTTATCATTAAAAATAATTATGCTATTAAGTAATTATATTTAATTAAGAGATATTAAATGACATGTATGACAATGAACAAAAGTAATAGAAAAAGTTAAACTCAGACATAATTTTTTTCATAACCCTTTTATTGAACGATTTGTACATTGTGTTACTCACTCTTTTTAGGACATGCAAGTTCTTGGCATAACAATCAACAAAGATAAAGAAAAAGGGAATGAAAATAGTGAGACAACTTAAGAAGATTTTTTTTTTATTTGTATTTTGTTCCCCCAAAATGCCCTTTGATATCATATTTCTAAGATTATTAACTGCTACAACAAAGGCTAGATTTTAAATTGATAATTAAATATGTTATATATCATTATATAGATGCAGACATAGTGATCAAAATGCATGTTGTGAATAAGATTTTCTGCCATTGGAGAAAAGAGTTGCTGGATGCTCCTTTGTTGTGGTTGTTATCACTCAAAATCTGGATGAAAGTGCGAAGGAAAATGAGATCAAGTTAGAAGAAATGGATATTGATAAAGGGCCCAAATACCCCCCAATTGGTTCGAAAAATGTAAGAGGTAAACCTATTGATTAAGTGTTATGTGAATCAGAAGCTAGTATATAGAGGGATGAACCATTTGATGGTCTGGGGATGAGAATGAAAGTCTCAACACCAACGATTGAAAAGTGAACTCCAACATCAATGCCAATACATATAAAAGTGGAGAAGCCTGAGATTGTCCATATGACAGATAACATAATAACAAAAGCACCTAAGGAGAAAGTCTCGAAGGAACACTTAGAAGCACCATATATTCACAAGAAAGACTTGAAATTTTTGATTGAGCAATAAGTAAAGGATGCTTTAGCTCAAGTCCGAGGTGGTCAATACCTAAAAGACGACCCTATCTTAAAGAGTTTGATAGCGTCTAGTTCCTCGAAGCATTTGTTCCTTTGATCCTTAAAGTGTTTGGGGCATTGGGAACCTAAAACAACACTTAACAAAATTTTAAACTACATTTTGTAATGCTGGATAAAGTGATGCTCTACTTTTCTGTCAATTTGTTAACAGTCTATGTGAAATAACATTTGACTGGTATGTTTAAATACCCAATGGCTCGATCAAGACATTATTTGAGTGAGAAGAGTTCTTCATTAAAAGGTTTATTGGAGATCAAAATCACAACACCGTTAGAGACTTGGTTGTTAACAAATAAAAACCTAGTGAGACATTGGTTGAATACATCCTTAGATGTAGGTATGCCCGATCAATTGAGATGCCGAACAGCTAGGTCTTCCTTAGAATAAAGAAAAGGGTATTGATGAACGAATCAAACAAAATGAAACAAATGAAATAAAACAAACAAAATCAAAATAAACGGCAAAATCTAAACAAATAAAAGGAAAAAAATCAAATTAAAAACACAAATCAAATGAAATAAACAAACAAAATTTAAAAGCTTTAAAAAAAATTAATGAAATATATATTAAAATACTTTGCTTCTCATTCTTACATAGTAAGGTTGAGTCTTCTTAATCTATTTCTAGTGTAAATTTACTTCCCTAGCTAAGGGTTTCCTTTCGTAGATGCCTTTAATCTTTGGCATTGTGTAGAACATGTTATATGGTACTATTTTTATAGAACCATGCTCTTTTACCACCACTCCACCTTTTCCCTTCTCTTTATCAAATTTAGATTCAGAGGATATTTATAAAATAACCTTAAACAAAGTAAGACATACTATTCCTTAGTCAACTCTTAGGTTGGATGTAAGTCCGTTGACAATCATTCTCAATCTAGTCAACATACTCACCTCTTAGGCTAGATGTGAGTCCATTGACACTCCATGCTAATGTGTTTAGGTCCTATACATCTTAGAGTAGGTTTTATCAAATTATAAATCCCATTGTGGGGAATAAACGACCAATGGATTTTCAACATGGAAATCATTGTTAAGTGGCGAATTAGCTGAGAGCTGATGAGTTGCTAGAAAGTTCACTAGATCCTATCCTTTAATAGCACCCTAAACCCTAAACCTTAAACCAAATCGCTGGTTGTGGGTAGTTTTCATAGGCATTCTTATACAACTATTTAGCACAAGCTATTTTGAACAAATCATGTTCAGACGTATATGCTTGACCTATTCTTTTGAGGTTTGCTACATGGAAATTATCCATGTTATTTCTTTTGTTTGTCTAACTTTGTTATATGTCTGTCTTTTCTGGTTCCTCTCTTCTTCTGATTGTTCACATGATATGGAAGAGATACTTATTCGGAAAAGGAAAGTATACAATAATGGACAAACTGATGACTCCTTTAAAAATAAAAAAAAAATAAATGAATGAAAAAATTCATGTAAATATGAAATACACAGGATTAATCACA
Organism: Phalaenopsis hybrid cultivar; assembly: GCA_002079205.1. Lineage (NCBI taxonomy): Eukaryota > Viridiplantae > Streptophyta > Magnoliopsida > Asparagales > Orchidaceae > Phalaenopsis > Phalaenopsis hybrid cultivar. Next base: position 361,433 of record JXCR01144151.1, on the reverse strand, counting down.
AGGATTTTCTTTTATTTCTGCACTAACATTACATGATATGTCAAGATTAACACTACAACACTCTCTTAAACTTACATTTGTGTCACAAATAAAAGAAGATACAACTTCAGTAACATCTGATGAAGGCACGATTAGAGTGGTCACACTAACATTGACAGATCTTCGCCCAAGAGGCTTCTCGAAGTGCTGCTATGGAATATTAATCCCTCAGGCTTTGTGTCATGCCTCAAGCTACTCTTTAAAGCAGACGCAATCTTCTAAAACATGACCTAAATGACTGTGATATAGGAAATAATTGGGCTCTTAAAATTTCTTCACCACTTCAGTACTTTTACGTGGCGACAATTGCATTCACTTTTTAATCAAGTTTTTGAATATCTTCCTAAGGCATTCTTCCTTAAAAGAAAAAAAAATGGATTAACACTTCTTAATAGATTGAGTTTTCCGCTTCCGAGGAGATGAGAAAGCTGTCTCTGTAGACTTGACAAGTTTTTTATGTCTACTATTCAATGTCTCTAAGGCCAAGCTCTCTTCCAACCACTTTGGATGTCACATGACACAAGGTCTTTTCCCCTTTGTATTATCATTATCATCAACACTATGAAAATGTACACAGGAAGAAAACTCTATAGAAAGTACCCACATATAACCAGAGAATCAAAATTTATGTTTTTCTTCTAGGGCCAAGAACATTTCCTAAAAAAAGTATCTCTTTGATTAATTATAACATAGGGGATAACTAAGAATACATTCAATTAAAAAAGCCTTGCTTATTTTATTATGATAATTAGTGAAAAAGATTAATAAAGGAAAATATAGTCATCTCAATTAAGATCATCCCAATGCTTTTAAAGCCATACCAGGACATCAGAGTAAAGGGTGAATTATCATATCCCAAATGTACAACTGTATATTAGCAAATGAGGCCTAGGAAAAAATATGAACAACTCAAATAAGATCATCTATATGCCTCAAATCTATATGTAGTAATAAGGGTAGAAGGTGAATTATATATTCCAAACGAGCGACGGTCTATCAACAAATGAGGTCTGCGAAATGACCTCAATGATATTTCAAATGAATAGAATGGGCTCAAAGGTGGTATGCCAATAAGTAGGAATGAAATTCCTAAATGAGCAAAAATAGCTGAGTTGGGATCTCTATGGATTTGTCATCTCAAGCTAATAAGACCTTAGGTCTACCTAGTCATGAAGGTAGTAGACCTTATCGATCATAGATCCTATGTTAACCATCCATGTTTTGCAATATGCAATAAATCTTGATAGTCCTAAAATCAAAAGAAAGAAACCTCTATTTTATTGTCCCTATTTGGGTGTAATTTATAGAAGTAAGACTTATTCCGACCAAGAAAGTGGTCAAGAAGCCTCTAGAAAGAAAGGAAAAAAGAATAGTCTGGCTACAAAGCTGAATCAACTCACAAATGACTTACACCTCGCCCGGGCCAGGGAGCCTCTGACAGCTTACTCGTTTTAGAACATAGAAGTTTATGATTGATTAGTCAAATTGGAGAAGCACAGGCATTTCTCCTCAAAACATGCAGATATGATATAATTGTTTTGAGTTGTCCTTAGTGTGAAGTCCCTATTAGCTTAACTTAGTTGATATTAATTCATTCAAAATCATTTAAAAACTGGCCTGAAGGCCATGCAAGAAATGTAAAGTATAAATAAAATGGTAATTTTAAAGTGGTGAAAAATTAATCGTAAATTTTAACTAAAATAAATCTATTATTATTAAAATTTTATAAAATAATTTTTCACTAATGAGCCTAAGTGTATATGCAAAGATGCCACAAATCACAATCAAAATAAAGAGTAAATTTTGCACACTACACAAGATAAAATAAAATCAACATTAAAAAAAAAAAACTAAAAAGATCGAGGCCATTGAATCGACAATATATCCAAAAAATAAAAATTTAAAAAAAACAAACGGTAAGGTTTTGCATATACATAACTGATCCAGACTCGTACATAATAATGCAAACTTATAATTAAGATACAAGTCATATGCAGATTGCTTCTGGTCTTGTTCACACGGTTCTACACATCTAGCACCTTAAAATCCATAGTTGTACCTAATATCTGATACTGGCTCCAACCTAATAGACTCTAAATAGAATACATATGAAACTAAAAAATACTCAACCTACATTGGAAAAGGTTAGCACAGATTATCTCATGCAATTGTGTAGTTAACCATGCAAAATACGAGAAGGCTAAGAAGTGTCTACATATAAAAAATTAGCTCATATCATGATTGCTCCTCCATGATGGGACAACTCTTTGTAGAAAGACTACCCCTAACATACTAATGCGCACACTTCACACCGAGTCAACACACAAAAGGGCAACACAAAAAAATGTCTGGCTTGGCTCAAACAAAAGAACACTAGCGAGACATATGCAAATCCTAAATACATCATACTCTTTTCTGAACAAACATCTAAAATAAGGTGACAAAATCACATACACATACATGTGTGCAAAAGGTGCTACTAAGACTGGCACTTAATTTTGACGAGGTCACTGTCGTTGGCCTCATCTTAAAGATCTAAGAGGCCCAGCACATGCTACTCAAAATATGCAATCTTAAGTAGCATATATTTCAAAGCATGACCTTACTTATTGTCCAAACTATGGATGCTTTAATATTAAAAGATGTTTTAAAACAAAATGAATAGTAATAATATGAAAAATGAAACATAAGTGATGCATGTTAGATCTCTTAGCACCTTAGCACAATCACACATATGCTAATCACAATGTGATAATTTTTATTGCTTGTTGAGTTATACTCATGAATAATGCTCATCAAGGCATTTCAGCCATCATGGTGTCACACATCTAATAAAATATGATTCACAATCAAAAGTGAGTTAGGTACTGGTGATGCAAAAATGCAAGGTGATTTAGCATAACATGTTTTCTCAAGCTAGTTGTGGCTATCATATGATATGAGAAGTGGTGTTACATGATGTGAATGCTTTAAACAGGTGTGAGAAAACATAGTCAAGCACCAAAGAATGGTTTAGGTATGAATGTTATGCTCGGTTAGCACTCATTCCAAGTCACACATGTAAATACATGCGAATTTCTTACTCAACATGATCGTACAAGGAAAACGATCGTGCTAAAAACAAGCACATATCTCCACATTACACATTCACTCTATGTGAAGTAACTGCGCACACATATATAGGATATCATTATGAAATCATATTATAGGTAGTATGATTCACACTAAATGATATATGAGATGGGCTAGTGCTACGTGAGCAAGCCATCACAATATGTCCTAAGCAAGATTTCATCATAGTCATATGATGTCAATTGTACATGATGGTATGACAAGCATGCAAGTGCAAATGTAAGAAATTCTACACTCACATGTTGTGCACAAGCAATGCATGATATGAAAAATGTAAATGTGCTAAATTGTTGTATGAAATAACATCCCACTTTGCTTGCATAAAGCTAAAAGATTCACACTACCAAAAAATTCAATTTTCACACATGGCCAATGCCAGGTGTTAAGAACAATGCAAAATAGATTTTTTTTTAAATGCATGTAGTTGAAGTGTAAGAATAAAAAAAACACATTTTTATGCATATTTGACATTAAGTCATAATCTCACAAAGACATTAAGTCATAGGCACATGAAAAAAACATAAGTTTCCATGTGCACTTCAAATTAAGTCATAAGTATGACATAAGATAAACTTTTACATGTATTTTTTATATTAGATCATAAACACACCAAAACATATTATGTTTTATGCACTATTTAAAATATCACATAAAATACTATAAAATATTACATGCATATGAAAATGCATATGTTCACACATCATAATGAACCTAAATCTACCATGAAGGAAAACCACCCTTTTCCTAAATGACCTTTCAGAGATCTAGGCTCAAGAAGAGACATATGCACTTACACATTATTAACATGTTGATAATAAAAATATACAACTATCAACATGCCCATCTTTGTTTGCTTGGCATAACATGGAGCTTTTCATAAAAAAAAAAAATCTATATTGCCTAGGTAATGAAGGATGAAAAAAAACTTATTCATTCTATAGGCTAAGAAAAAACCACATTTCCATCAAAAGTGAAGTTGCCAATGACAAATGATAAGATTATTACAACCCTAAGTAAACATGGGTTAAAGGATGGAGCTTCTGAAGAATATTCATCGAACATTGGGAAAGTAAGGAATATGCCACTTAAACTACGGTCTCATCTAACATCAACATACTCTAAAATTTCCAACATTACCATAATGGTTCTTTAATAGGAAGAACAAAGTTTAAAAGAGATCTCACCGCTACGGTGCGGTGATTGATGGAACATTCTCTTTTCTCCACATCCTTTTTTATACAAAGATGTATATGACCTCCTTCTTTCTTTGAAAAAAGATCTTAAAATGAGAGACTTCTCTTTGGCTCTCAAGCAAGGAAGAAGTGTGGTGGAAGAGAAAAATGAAGAAGAAGAAGAAGCTAGAGGAAAAATAAAAAGAGAACCTCACTTTCTCCTAAGGTTTTTTCTTCTCTTCTAGAGCTATCTCAACCTCCTTAGCTCTACAAATGCTTTGAGAATAACCTACACACCATCTCCAGCCCAAATGGAATGAGAATATTTTAATCTCTATCATTGGCCAATAATAAATTTCAAGTGACCATACAAAACAAGTTTAAATCATGTTGGAAGCTCCTTATTTTCCCTTTGGGAAGTCGAAGCTTAAAATAACCTTCCATTGGTCATCCTAAGCCATCCCAAAGCAAATTATGGCCTCAAGTAGCCAAAAGTCAAAGATTTTTGCTAAGTTCGCACATGACTGGGGGGAGGGAGAGGAGAGGGGGTAGGCATCAGCTCCTTGGTCAGGGTGTGATAGGCTGATCTCAGCTTTAGAGTGGGTGTGACATGCTCCCATAGCGCGGGGGCTCCAGTAAACAAGAGTGGAGATGTCAGGCTCTATATCTGTTTGGAACGTAAGGGATTCTTGGAGCTGGGGAGCCAATTCTGGCATGTGTACACCCAAGCTAGGGCACAGTGCGCTCAAGATAAGACACGGGTGTGCCCAGGTTTGGGAATAGGTTTGCTCCTGCAAAAGTTCATCTCCATGCCCTAAATGTGCATTGAGGAGTCTAAGCGTATATTTAGAGCTACAAGATGTCACGTATGAATGAAGTATGGTCCTATCTCCTAAAAGTGGACATCAATGAAGTGTGAAATAAAAGGTTGATGCCAACATTAACCACATATGGACACTAGAAAATTGAGTCAAAAATTATCTCTTGAACTTAAAGTAGGAGTTATTGCTCCAAATAGGAAATTTTTGAACATTATCAATGGTTCCTTTTTGTAATTAGTAAAGAATAATCAACACATTAGTGAATTAATGATATCAAGAAGAAAACTTGTCAACTTCTACCAATACAATTATAATTCCTTCTACATGATTAGAGATAAGGGATTTCAAACTTTCAAAGATGATGCTTTTCTTCAATTTCAATGTATAAGCCATTTAAATGTTAAGGTCAATGTTTTATTACATGATGAGTAAGTGGTGTTTATGTAGTATATTCCTTGAATAAGGTAAGTCCATAAATTTGTAGTAGTGATAATAGCATCGAAACTTGGTTGTCATCAATGGATTTAAGAATTAGAAGATCCATTCCTTTTTAGGAGCGCTGACAAAAGGAATAGATCTAAGAAATACTTTTGGAATCCCATGGATTATTGATTCTCAATTTGATTTAGCTTTTCTGAACTTATAAAAGCCAATTATTTGGCATGCGGAAATCTTTCATTTTTTATTATGATGATTCATAGCTTGATTTCTTATCATATGCATCTTCCACGTTCACCTCATCATCAAGGATGTTGGAATAAGATCCATTGCTAACATTTTAATATTATTAACAAGCATCAATAGAGCTTAAGAGAGAAAGAAGAGAGGGGAGCTTTGAGGATGCTAATAATTATGTATCGAAAGGAACAAATTGATTTGATATATGCTTGTCAAAAAATACTAAGTTCAATCTCTAACTACTTGTTTACTAGTTTATGTCAAGGTTCAATATTGCAAGAAATGACTATTTTTCCAATCTTCCTCAATGTCACTTGTCATACAATGGGGCAATTTTTTAATGAATTGTAAGCTAAGGATGAATTAAATTGACATGCTCATGAAAATATATTCTCTTGGGCAATTTTTATAGTGAGTTTTCATGGTGGGGTTTTCGGCAAATTCATTTTGAGTAAGTTGGTAGCTTAGGAGAGCTCACAATTGCATGTCTATCAGAAACTAAATCTATTCTTGCCTATGATGCATAGATAATTATTACGAGTCGTGAAGGGTCAACATGCCTAGACATAGGCACGTGTTGGACACACCCTGGACAGTTGTCGAGTACAACCCTGATGAGTCTGATTTAAATAATATTAAAACATGATATTTAAAAAATCATTTTCAAACAATTAACATATATGATATATATTTTATAATTAAAATTTTTAAACAAGTATTTTGCTTTTGTATTTAAAGATTAAACCTATATAGATCTTACTTGTTTTCCATTAAATCAAAAACTAATGTTAAATAAATTTTTTTTAGTTAATGTTATTAAAATTTTAATTTTCACTTTCAAATTTGCGGAATTCAAAATTGTTCTTTTGAAATACATGCCACGAGAGTTAGAGCCTGGAGAAAGAGGAGTTGAGACAGAAGAAAACCGCTAGTAAATTCTTAGTACAGAGACCGGGGAAGAGTCCTCAGACCGGGGGTCTTTTTATTCATCGTTGAGTCTTCTATTTATAGGAAGTTTTCTTATACAATTAAAGAAAGGAGAGAGCAATTATGGAAACATTCTTCAATCACCGAAAAGAGAGAACGATTATGGAAACTGTCCTTAATGCAATCAATGTGTTAATTTAATACTAAATTTATATTATAATTTGAATTCAAATATAGCGGTAATTGGCCGGTTGACGCGTTCTAGTACATTCAACTAAAGTGACGGGGCTAGTAGATGTCATTTCTACCAAATTATAAGTGGTCAGTCGTCTGGTTGCTTTCAACCGACTTTTAGGAAGTTTCGGCGGTTAGGATCATAGATAGATTTGCCGACCAGATTCTCCAAGGGTGAACTTGATTAGTATGTTGATCTTTCAAATGATTGGTTTAGATCATGCCACTTGGATTTAATACCTCGATATATCGTTGTGTCATCATATTTAGCCATTCGATTGCTTTAAGATTGATGCTGATAAGATTGGTGTGTACAATATGACTCCTTAATTTTTTATTTATTTAAATGTTTTTGTATATTTTAATAATTGTTACTATAATGACATATCCAACACGTCTTCTATTTTCAATCAAAAAAATGTCATAAGCCCATATTATGTCATATCCACGTCCCGGTATGTTCCACGCTTGATGACAAATGGTTAGTAGATAACTCAAGTCCACAAGAAGCTTCCTGAAAAATCCTTAAATTTTAACAAATTAGTTGAATACAACTAATTTGTTTGGTCCATATTCAAATTTGTAATATGATCGCCCAATCGGTGGAAGTCCATTCTAACCCTACCCAACAAATTTCTATAACCATAAAATAAGAGAGTCATCTTCTTTCGGAACTAAATGTTTCTTAATATA
>JXCR01144151.1:152338-352956 GCA_002079205.1 Phalaenopsis hybrid cultivar | reverse complement strand
CTAGGGGTGTAAACGAATCGAACACGAACGAACAGAGCTTGTGTTTGTGTTTGGTTCGTTTGAAATTTAGTTTGTTTGAAATAAGCTCGTGTTTGAGATTGTTCGTGAAGTCACTGTTCGTGTTCGTTTCTTAACGAACGAGCCGAACACGAGTCGAACACGAGCTGTTCACGAACAGCAAGCCAGTTTGACATCCCTAATATTAATATATATAAATTAATTATATAACTTATATTATATAAATATATAATAAATACATAAGTATATTACTAATATAGTATATTAATATACTATTATTATTATTATTTTCTTATATATTATAATTTATAAATTTTAATTTTTTGAACATCATAAATTTTTTATATATAATTATTTTATATTTCGAACAATAACGATTCGAACACGAACGAACGCATCACTGTTCCTGTTTGGTTCATTTAACTAACCGAACAAAAAAAATTTGTTCATGTTCGTCTCGTCTACTTATCGAACAAATCGAACACAAACTCATTGACGAACCGAACACGAACTGTTCGCGAACAACGAGCTTTTTTGACAGCCCTAGTCATAAATAGTGAGGCGGCATTATGTTAAAATGAAAGTTTATATGTTGAATATGTAAATTCAAAATAATGGGCTCCCTCTCCCATCATGTTCGATGTGCAGTAACTTCACTGATGCCAAAAGAAGAACATTTGTGATTACACCAAATATTTATTTCAGATTATTTTCTTGTGATATAGATGTTGAATCCAGAGTTGTGGGAGAGACGCCAAAAGAATATAACACTAAATAGAGGAAAATACCAGAGTGCTTAGTATTAAGAATGACGGTTGTGAGATTACATGATGTACCCCTAGTAAAGTAGACACACTATGTGATATTTTAGTTAATATATAATTATAAGGCTTGGAGCGAGAGACAATAATGAGCAATTATATTCTCGGTCAAGTAATATAAAGAAGATTGACTAATTCATAGTTTAAGAATTCTAAAGACTGGTTAGACAAGAGAGATATTAGCTCTCACGCTAGAGTCCTCTTGTCTCCTCACTTGAAGGCTAAGTATTAAGAACTAAAACTAAGAACCAAATTGGGGGCTTTAGCCAGTCACTCTAAAGTCCTCTAATTCTACACCCATCAAAGATTATTTCCCTATTTACTTGCACTCAACTATATGAACTATATTCTCATTCATACAATCTCATGTGATTCTACCACTATTGATTGAGACAACATCATCATGGATTTTACATGTTCTCACAATAGATTTTAACGTGCAAGTTGATCAAGTTTACATGTAAATGAAGAACAATGTAAAAGCATCACAATATATTCTCACTCTACTCAATTATATATCATACACGTGCATACTAGTTCATTATAAGAGGAAGAGAAAGGAAAACTACTCACTACACATGGAGAAATAACAAGAACTTTTCATTGAACAAGACTTTGAAACCATATAAACAAAGTACTAGACTCAAATCAAAATACAGTGAAAATACTTATCTTTGATGAAAATCAAACTTTTCTTTTATATGAAAAGCAATCTCCTTACAATCCTCTCCTCGAACAAAGTGAAAAGAAAAGAAGAAACATCTCACTCTCTCGCTTTCTCTCTCACCTTGTCGCCCCACTCAGGGCTCTCGCCAAAGCCTTCTTCTTCTTCTCCAAGCCTTTATATCCTCTAATAATTAGTTCAAGAGAGATTTTAAAAACATTTCCAAGACTTATTTATAATTTCTGAAGAGGTTCTTAAGCTTCTCTTCAAAAGTGTCCATATACAATGAGTCTTCCAAATGGTGCCTCAAGCGCCTCTTCAAAAGTTGTCCAAATCCGATGTATCTTCCAGAAGATATGTTGAAATCCGTCTCCGACACTTAAGCATCGATTTTGGGCACTTAAGTGCCTAAAATCTCTGTCTGGTGGCCTCTAAGCGCCATGTTTGGGCGCTTAAGCGCCAGACACAGGCACTTAGGTGTCTGATGTTGAGCCCCATGTCTTCGGTGTGCCTCGGTTCGACCCGATTTGCTCTGTTTTGGTCCATTTTTGTTCCTTTTACTCCAATCACTCCAAATTTTTCAATTTGATGTACCTACAACCAAAAACACAGAAAAACATACATTTAAAGTGCAATACTATTATAAAATATAGCATGAAAAATTATACATTTTTAGGCATATCAACGACCTACGCAAAAATAAACCTTTTTGGGCCAGATTGATGCTTAAGTGCTACCTCTGGGCCTCTAGATGCCTAAGAATGCTGACTCGACCCACAATTACGTAGTAATTTAGCTTTTAAAATATGACAAAAAACTTGACCCAATTTATATTTAGCAACTAGTGCGCAAAATCAAAATATTATGAAATTTAGAAAATATTTTGCACACTAGAGGTACTACGCAAGTATACGTATAGTTTCAAGCAATATAGGGTTTTCCTAAATACCCTAGTATTGATCCCACAAAGAAGCGATGTAAGAATTTCCTTAGGCTAATTTTATTCTAGTACTATGAGGTCTTAGTTTGGAATCTTTAAAAAGTTTGATTTTCCTAAATTTACTAATTTACTATAAAATTTAAGCTAACTAAATTAACTTAAAACCTAATCTAAGGAGACTGATTAAATTTTGGAATGTTATTATATAATTAAAATCCCTTTCCCCTTAAGATGAGATTATAATCATTGAAGGAATCAAATATTTAAAGTTAATAATGTAGTTTTGTGACAAATATGATCAATTATATTATTTATCCTCTTTACGAGCGATAAAGAGCATTAGCTAATCCACAGTTTAGTCCTTAAATCAGCGGTTAGGCTAGGAAGATACTAAGCTCTTACCTTCGAGTTCCCACGTTCCCCTCGCTTGAGGGCTAACATGTCGCTTTAGTTTTCAAACACCTGTAACAAATTAAGGATTTTAGTCTGTCACCCTAAAATCATCAATTTTGCTCCCATTAAAGTTTATTTCTCTATTTATTTGCACTCAACCCCATGAACAACATTCTCATCCATGAAATCAAATATGATTCCAATTTGTTGAGAATTACACCACCCTTTTGGATCTTAATTTAATTACAATGAATTTTAACTCTACAACAGACCTTTATTGTAATGTAAATGAAGTTCAAGTAAAAAACATCACAATTTTGAAATAAAAGAAATATTTAAACTATTCTAATCCTACACATGAGTAATTCTCATCACAAGAAGAAATAGTAAAGAAAAACTACTCGGTAAGCCTGGAGAAAACACATGGATTCCTCATTGCAAATGACATTGAAAAATATTGCAATAATTCAAAGAAAATACAAAAAATTCCTAGACTTATCTTTACAGAAGATTCAGGATCTCCTTGCACAACAAATACCAATCCCTTATACTTCTTATGGTTTACTCTTTTGAAGCTAATAAGATTATATTCCAAATATGAATATTCATTATACTGTTGATCCATCATTTTTACATTTAATTTATGGAGTCTTTTTTATTCATCAACCTCCTAAAAGTTCTCTCCAAATATGGGTCATAAATTTTAAGATCTGCAGCTCCTGAACTACGCATACAAATTTAAAGACTTAACTAATAGAGCATATATTTTTCTTAAAATAAACACACACAAACACACTAGATAATAATATTATAATTTCTAAATCTAAGTCTTACAAGTTTAACTAAAAGCCTCCTAAAAGTTCTTATCGTAACCTTCCAAGCAACAACACCAAAAACTTGACCTAACCCGTAATTACGCAGTAATTTAGCTTTCAAAAGATGAGAAAAAACTTGACCCAATTTAAATTTAGCGGCTAGTGTGCAAAATCAAAATGTTATTAAATTTAGAAAATGTTTTACACACTAGGGGTACTACATATGTATATATATTATTTCATGTAATATAGGGTTTTCTTTAAAGACCCCAATATCGATCTCATAGAGAAGTGCGGTAAGAATTACCTTAAGCTAATTCTAGCCTATTATTATTAGGTCTTTGTTTGGAATTTTCAAAATGTTTGGTTTTCCTAAATTTACTAATTTACTATAAAATTTAAGTTAACTAAATTAACTAAAATTCTATTCTAAGGAGATTGGTTAAATTTTGGAAGGTTCTTATATAATCAAAGTCCCTTTCCCCTTGAGATGAGATTATAATCAGTGAATGAATCAAATATTTAAAGTTAAAAATGTAGTTTTGTGACAATTTACGAGCAACAATGAACATTCGCTATTCCAGAGTTTAGTCCCTAAATTTGTGGTTAGGCTGGGAAGATACTAGGCTCTCACTTTAGAGTTCCCACGTTCCCCTCGCCTGAGAGCTAATATCTCGTTTTAGTTTCCAAACACCTGGACCAAATTGAGGGTTTTAGTCTATCACCCTAAAACCATCAATTTTGTGCCCATCAAAGTTTTTTTTCTCAATTTATTTGCACTCAACCCCAAGGACTACATTCTTATCCATGAAATGAAATATGGTTCCACTTTGTTGAGAATTACACCGCCCACTCAGATCATAATGTAATTACAACAAATTTTAATACTAAAACAGTCCTTTATTGTAATGTAAATGAGTTTTAAGTAAAAACCATAACAATTTTGAAATAAAATAAATCTTCAAACTATTCTAATCCTACACATGATTAATTCTCATAACATGGAGAAAGAGAAAGGAAAAATTGCTCACAAAGCATGGAGAAAACAAATGGATTCCTCAATGTAAATGACATTAAAAAATATTGCAATAGTTCAAAGCAAATACAAAAAAGCCCAGGAATTATCTTTACAAAAGATTCATGCCCTCCTTGCACAACAAAAAACAATCCCTTACACTCCTTCCAACTTCCTAAAAGCCACTAAGACTCCACAAGAGACTTCTCCTCTTACACACATACACACACACACCACCATGAAGAGGCACACCAAACTTCTCTCAAAATCTCTCCTAAACTCTTCTTCTAGACTTCTCTCCTAAAAGACACCAATCCCCCTCCCCCTAAAGAAAAGTCGAGCACCTTTATTTCCAAGAGACACACTTCTTCACTCAAAGAGACACATCTCTTCACATTCCAAATGTCTAGATTCATTGTACTACTCTTTGGGGAGTGCATAACAGTTAGGAGTCTTCCAAAACATCCCAAAATAGCCTAGAATTTCCCAAAATTTGTCCAATAATTGTCTTGGGTGCCTAGACGCCACCCTGCAGACCACTCCATCGTTTTGCCTTGTTTCGCTCCGTTTCAGCTCCATTTCACCCTGTTTCAACACTTTTTTCTCCTAACTATTATGCCTACAAGATAAGCATGAAAACAATCTATCTTTAAAGTGTAATTTCATTCAAAAATTTGTGATAAATGTAAAGAAGAATAAGCAGAGAAAGACATATTGAAATGTGCCAGGCCAGAATTTTTTTCCTTGCTCATTTTGACTCCAAATTGCACTATTTTTGCTTTATTTTCTCTAAAACTCTATTTCATATACCTGAAACCAAAAACTTTCAAAAATACCTTCCTTTAAAGTATAAAATCATTAAAAAACCATTAAAAATAAACAATGAAGGTATACAAAAAATTAGGTAATTTTTAGGCCTGTCAACTACCTTTAGAGCCTCTTAACCAAGCTCCTTGTAGTTTGGCACTAGTTTCAGGCACTTGGGTGCTAGTCCACAAGCACTTAGACGCACAAAAATAGCTCAAAACAACCTTTTTTGAGGTGATGGTAAAGTAGGTGATCCCGATATTCTTTTTTATATGTAGAATTTAAGAAGTTGACACCACTACTTTAAGATTTGAATCCCCTGTAATGACACTGAAAACTTGATCCCAAGAAAAGTAAGATTTCAATTATATTTCTAGGGATTCTACGCAAGTATACTTATCTTTATCAAATAATATAGAGCTTTCTGATTAAGCCCCAAATATCGATCCCATGGAGATTGAGGTTAATCACGTCGACTTTCAAGAAAAATTCTAGTTTAGAATAACACGCCATAGCTTGGAAGGTCGATAAAAGTTTGGTTTTGATTTTATCCTACAATTATCACTACAATACTACTTCTAAATTAAAATACTTAGTGAAAATCAGAAAGTGGGGGTTTTAATATATTAAAAGTACTCTTCCTCACGCAATGAAAGTAGTGACATGTGTAAAAGTAAAACAAGTAGTGAGAGAGATTGTGACAAATAGGAGAAATTTTATTCTTTACCCTTACTAGAGAAGTTATAAAAAATATTGATTAATCTAAAGTTTGAATAATTTTGAAGACGGGCTAGGCAGGGAAGATACTAGCTCTTTCTCTAGTGTTCCCTTTTATCCTTCCATCTGGAGGCTAACATCTCGCATGAAATCTAAAATAATAGACTAAATTAGGGGCTTTAGTCTGTCACTCTAAAGTCCTCTAATTCTATAACATTTAAAGATTATTTTCCTATTTATTTGCACTTAACTATATGTACTACATTCTCATCCATACAATCTTATGTGATTCTACCACAGTTGATTGAGATAATATCATCCCAGATCTTACATGTTCTCACAACAGATTTTAACATGCAAGTTGATCAAGTTTACATGTTAATAAAGAAAAAAAATCATCACAATATATTCTTTCTCTACTTGATTCTATATCCTACACATTCATATTAATTCATTACAAGAGGGAAGAGTAAAGAAAACTACTCACTACACATGGAGAAACAACAAGAACTTTTCATTGAACAAGACTTTGAAAACATACAAAAAAGTATTAAATTCAAATCAAAATACAATGAAAATACTTATCTCTGATAGAAATCAAACTCTCCTTGCATAACAAAAGCAATTTTCTTCTAATCATCTCCAAAAACAAAGTGAAAAGAAAAGAAGAAATCTCTCACTCTCACTCTTTCTCTCTCACCATGCCGCCCCGCTTGGAGCTCATGCCCAAGACTTCTTATCATCTTATACAAGTCTTCTTCTCCTCTTTCAATTAATTTAAGAGTCTAAGAGTTGTTTTAAAAACATTTCCAAGTCTTTTTTTATGATTTCCCAAGAGATGCTTAAATGTCTCTTCAAAACTGTCAAGATTTAATGAATCTTCCAAATGACACCTGAAGTGCCTCTTAAAAACTCCATATAACCTTCAAAATTCTTCTAGAAAGTCCCTTTTCTCATTTTAAATGAATTCCCCAAGATATGCATAAGGGACCGCTTAAAAAATAATCCAAATCCAACGTATATTCTAGAAGATATGTTGAAAACCATCACCGATGTCTAAGCGCCATTTTTTGGCACTCAAGTGCCCCGCTCTCTTTCTGGTGGCGCCTAAGCACCATTTTGGGTGCTTAAGTGCCGGACACTGGCCCTTAAGTGTCCATTTTAGGTCCTCTTGGCTCCAGTGTGCCCCGGTCGACCCAATTTGCTCTGGTTTGCTCCATTTTGGTCCATTTTTGTTCCTTTTCCTCCAATCAACCCAAATTCTTCAATTTGATGTACCTACAAAAAAAAAAAGAACAAAATACCTTTAAAGTGCAATATCATTATAAAATAAAACATGAAAAATAGTACATTTTTAGGTGTATCAGTAGGCGCCACATGGGTGACACCTAGTCGCTAAAGGCCTGGTGCTAGAGTGACTGCCTAGGCAACTTGGTCATGGTGACTAGGTGCCGGTCTATTTATAGATTGAAAAAAAACCCTATTTTGCACTAATTTAACCTAAGTTCACCACCTAACAATCATGATTGACCGAGATCTTATTGTGCTTGAGGAGATATCCATGGGGGGTGTTAAATCCATGGAATTAGCCTCACTTGACATGCCATAAGTACCCCTTATTAGCCATTTTTGTCTTAATCAAAGGAAAAGTTAGGGCTTTCTTAGGGTCAGCTAATTTTAAGCTTCCCCTTCTCTTCATTTGAAACAGGATCCTCTCATTTTCAGTATTGGGCTGATGCGGAGAGCTAGGAAGAGGAGAGGAGAGTGCTTCTTCTTCCTCTTGGTGGTGGAGAGATAGAGAGAAGGTTTGGTGAAGAAAAAACCTGGATAAGAGCTCAAGAAAAGAAGGGAAAACTTCTTCTTCTGCTTTCAAACTCCATCTTCTTCAACTTCTTCTTCCTCATCTCCTTCATCTTCCTTCACCACTTGCCTAGGGTGTGTGAGGAGATTTCTATTAGGAGTTTTGCAGGAAGGGTGTTAAACCCATGGGTTTAGCCTCAATTGACATGCCCTGTGTCCACCTCATTAGCCATTTTTGAATTAATCAAGGGGCAAGCTGAAGATTTCCTTGGGTGAGCTAATTTTAAACTAAGGGAGCCTCACTTCTTCCTAAGATCTCCTCTCCTTTTCAGTTTTCGGAGAGATGAAGTTTGGAGTGCTTGAGAGGGCAAGGGATAGATTTTTTTTGCTTGGAGCTAGGGTTTGTTCTTGAAGGCCTTGAGGTGGAGAGCTCGGAGAAAGGTTAAAGGGAGAGCTTGTAAATTTTCTTCCCTTTCTTCTTCTTCCACAAGAAACTCTTCTTCCTTATTTCTTCTTCCCCTTCTTCATTTTGCTTCACCACTTACCTTGAGTGTGTGAAGAGATTTCCTTGAGGAGAAGGAGGTCAGCAAGGGAACAAGGTTTCCTCTCTCCTAAACTAAAGGAGAGCTTCACCCTAGCTTGAGGAAAGGATCACCGGAGCACTGTTGGAACTTTCTCGGAGCTTGGAACTTTGTTGGAGTCTCAACAGACTCTCTTTCTTGAGGAAATCTACTTTGTCCTTTGGAGAGGGAGTAGATTGGATCTCGTCGGTGCTTTGCTGGAATGTGGGTTTCTCTCCTACCGATAGGAAAGCTTCATCCTAATTGAAGAAACACATCCAACCATCGTGTAGGCAAAACTCCTTAAATCCTTTAAATTTTCTTTGTTAGCTAGTCATAAGGTTGGATTTTTGCTAGAGGTTCAGGCTTCAGTCACACATGGGGCAAGTGGGCTGGCTGACACTCGTCGACACTGCCACATGTCCTTGGATTTACTAATGATTTCCTAGAAAATGCCTTAGATTAGAAATCAAGTGTGGCCAAATCCTTTGTGGAGTCGAGTGATTTCTTGTTGTGAATCCTAGACCTAAATCCTAGCTAGTTAGAATCCCAATTTCCTGTTTCTTTGGCATTTGCAACCTTCCTTAGAGGGGTTGAGATGGTTGTATTTTGCCAAGTGAGAAAAGCTTTGTAGCTCGCTCACTTTCTCATAATCTAACACAAATCTCGAGGCATGACATAGATCTCAAGACAATCTTTTGAGTAAGAAATGTTTAAATCTTGATGAAATGTGATGGTTGTATTTTGCTAAGTGAGAAAAGTTTTGTAGCTCGCTCACTTTCTCATAATCTAACACAAATCTCGAGGCATTACATAGACCTCAAGACAATCTTTTGAGTAAGAAATGTTTAAATCTTGATAAAATGTGATCCAGAACTCTAATTTCAATAAACGTACAGTAAAATTGAGCAGTTTGATAAGAAAATCTAATGTTACTAAAATTGGTTCAATCCGAACCAAATCAAGCCCAGATGAAGCTACTAAGCTGCTTTCAGAAGTTTTTAGACACATTTGGAAGGTTAAATGACTACATGTTATGAAGAGACTATAATCGAATTGACCGTCTTGGCAAGACGAATCCAACGAGTTTGTGATCACTCAATTTTGACATCATTAAGGCACTCAAATGTTCATTAAATGTCATCCGATTGAGGGAAGTACTTTGAGTCATCCGATCAAAGTGATTCATATTCCTACATTAATTGCACCTAGAACTCTATAAATAGAGCCTCGCCCCTCTCATGAGGTGGAGGAGAGCTTGAGGCTTGAGAAAGAACTAGAAGCTTTGAGAGGGAGCTAAAATCCAGCACAACTACTGTCATTGTTGACCGCCGCTGACCGCCTCTGACGACCATTGACCACTATCGACCGACGCTGATCGCGATTGATCACTGTCGACCGCCGGTTTCCGCTACTTGTCGGCCTGCACTGATCGTCATCGGCTGCCACCCATTTCTTAAAACAAGTTCTTTTGTGCACCGACATTGTAACTCCAAAGAGTTTTCAACCTTTTACGGCATGTAATTCTCAACTTATAGCGAATTTTTACAACTGAGTCAAACCCCTTAGTTTTTCTCCTTACGAGTTATGTAAAAATTTCTGGTGTCACAACTGGTTATTTTCTTTTTTTTAGTGTGTGTTGAATTCTCGTGCAACGCTAAGATGATAATCCTTTACTCCACCACTGAGAATTTTCTAGCATGCATCAATCTCGTTGCTTGCTTTCCCGTAAAAAAACAACAAGATTTCCTGGCCACAGTAATTTGAGTTCAACAATTGCATTTAATAAAACCATTAACAATTGGTAATAATATCAAATTAACTTGATGGGCCTGAAAGCTTGATATGAATTGATGCAGTTGTATAAATTAATTTAAATTTTTTTTACTGAGCTAATTAGAGCCGGTTTGAGTGTTGCTCGCCCATGAACATTACATATCTTTTTCACTTCGTTTCCTCTTGCGAAAATAATCAAAATGATCACTCAACCAATTCTAATTTTTGTCAAGGCAAAATTAGTACATTTAGATGTGATCCTTTTATATCTATAAATAAACATATAATATATCACTCTATATGATTTTGATTAATTAAGCATGATTTATATCACTTTTAACTAAAATATTGAAGTAATACATTAAATTACCCAATCAACAAAAGTTGATAGAGTTTTTCTTTTATATTCTGAGAGTCAATATAAAAAAGACAAATTATAGGGTGATGAAATATAGTTGGACCATAGCATAAGAAGTTTGAGAGGATTTTACTATTTTATAGAACTTGTCTTTGAAAAGGAGTCAAAAGCTGCTGGCTATTTGTATTTTTTTGAAAGGATAGGGTTCCCATTTCCCTATATTAGACGGAGCTGCGGTTGGGTGTTGCATGCATTATCACTTGTGCCATTAACTCAAGCAAAAAACCTCCGTCTCAGATCTCCATCATGCCTTCTTTCTCAGTGTCTCAAATGGTTAGTAGCCCCCTGCACCCTCCCCTCTCCCTTCTCTTCATAATGTTTTCTTGGGGTGTGGTCTTATATATGGAGGAATGATCCTCTTATAATAGAGCAAATTATATGTATATTGATGTATTATGTGATGCGTTAATAATTCTGTATAAATTGCAAGTTATTTATATAAAATTGTATGTAAATTGCATAAAGGAAAGGTTTATACCAAGATTTGTGCTATCTTTTAATTATAATTCTGTATAAACTACAAGTGACTATGTTTTGGTTCTATATGAACCACATCTAAAATTTATGTTGTGATTAATATATATTTATCTTATTGTTTTAGAGAGTTGTTTTATATAGTCTACAACTTTGTATAAGTTCTGATATTTTTTTCTAACTTTTTTGGGCAAGCTTTTGAGTCTAGATAGAGATAGGTGAAGTAAATGCCCAAAATTTGAAAAATTATTCAATATGGGTGTGTGGTCAACCAATAAAAACAAATCCCTCCTTAAAAGCTGTCTCAAACTGGGTCCCAATTTAAAATTTTAAAATTTTTAAAAAATGACGTTTATGTAAAATGGCTGGGCGTAGCTGCGGATTCCGTATCGAATAATCGCTCCCAAAATTCAAAGGTTCAATTCAAATCTAATCTGAATCCAATATAATAATATAATTACCTGTTTCCTTAAACAGGAAGATTAAAAAAATATTAAACAGCATAATAATATAAGTACTATTAAAACTAAATAAATCTGTTTAATTCATATTATATTTCTAAGGTGATGATTAATAGATTCAAATCTCATATGTATAAATGAAATCTCTCCCAAAATTATTCTAAGGCATTTTTTTAAAAGAAGAATATTTTTTAATGAAGAAATAGCCTAAATAATATTAGTCATCTTAAAACTTTATAAAATATTCTTATAATCTAGGAAAATAATAATTCTTATTTGCTGCCTCGTAGATTACTGAAGAGGAGGCCCGTTCCGAGGCGGAGGTGNTCTGTTTAATTAATATTATATTTCTAAGGTGATGATTAATAGATTCAATCTCATATGTATAAATGAAATCACTCCCAAAATTATTATAAGGCATTTTTTTAAAAGAAGAATACTTTTTAATAAAGAAATAGCCTAAAAAATATTAGTCATCTTAAAACTTTATAAAATATTCTTATATTCTAAGAAAATAATAATCCTTATTTGCTGCCTCGTAGATTACTGAAGAGGAAGCCCGTTCCGAGGCGGAGGTTTCCGCGGTGGAGAAATGGTGGCGCACCGACCGTTTTCGTTTAACCCGCCGCCCATACTCCGCTCGCGACGTCGTCTCCCTCCGCGGAACCCTCCATCATTCGTACGCCTCAAACGAAATGGCCAAAAAGCTTTGGCGCACCCTCAAATCCCACCACGCCGCTGGCACCGCCTCCCGCACCTTCGGCGCCTTGGACCCCGTCCAAGTCGCCATGATGGCCAAACACCTGGACACCATTTATGTCTCTGGCTGGCAATGCTCCTCCACCCACACCACCACCAACGAACCCGGCCCCGACCTCGCCGACTACCCCTACGACACCGTCCCAAACAAAGTAGAACACCTGTTTTTCGCCCAGCTCTACCACGACCGCAAGCAGCAAGAGGCTCGCATGACCATGACTCGTGACCAGCGGGCCAAGATCCCTTTTGTGGATTACTTGCGCCCCATCATCGCCGATGGCGATACCGGTTTTGGCGGGGCCACGGCTACGNAACAAAGTCGAACACCTGTTTTTCGCCCAGCTCTACCACGACCGCAAGCAGCAAGAGGCTCGCATGACCATGCCTCGTGACCAGCGGGCCAAGATTCCTTTTGTGGATTACTTGCGCCCCATCATCGCCGATGGTGATACCGGTTTTGGCGGGGCCACGGCTACAGTTAAGCTATGTAAGCTTTTCGTCGAGCGCGGCGCCGCCGGGGTGCACATCGAAGACCAGTCTTCGGTTACGAAGAAGTGCGGGCATATGGCGGGGAAAGTACTGGTTGCTGTTTCCGAGCACATTAACCGGCTTGTTGCGGCAAGGCTCCAGTTCGACGTAATGGGGGTCGAAACCGTTCTGGTAGCCCGCACCGATGCTGTTGCTGCCACGCTCATTCAGTCCAACGTCGACGTGCGTGACCACCAGTTCATTCTCGGGTCGACAAATCCTGATCTTAAACGCCGAAATTTAGCCGCCGTGCTGTCCGCTGCCATGACGGCGGGTAAAACAGGGGCAGAATTGCAGGCCATCGAAGATGACTGGCTCTCCCGCGCCAGACTCATGACTTTTTCAGNCGCCGAAATTTAGCCGCCGTGCTGTCCGCTGCCATGACGGCGGGTAAAACAGGGGCAGAATTGCAGGCCATTGAAGATGACTGGCTCTCCCGCGCCAGACTCATGACTTTTTCCGAAGCCGTTGTAGACGCCATTAACCGCCAAAACCTTCCGGACTACGAAAAGCGACGACGGATCAACGAATGGGCCGGCGCAAGTGAATACGGGAACTGTATTTCCAACGATGAGGGACGTGAAATCGCGGAGCGGTTGGGTGCAGGGGAGATTTTTTGGGACTGGGACATTCCTAGGACTCGGGAAGGGTTCTACCGCTTCCGTGGATCGGTGGAGGCAGCTGTGGTGCGCGGCCGGGCGTTTGCGCCGCACGCTGACCTGATATGGATGGAGACGTCGAGTCCTGACCTTGTGGAGTGCAGCAAGTTTGCGCAGGGGCTGAAAGCGGAGCACCCGGAGATAATGATGGCTTACAACTTGTCCCCGTCGTTCAATTGGGATGCTGCGGGGATGACGGATGAGGAGATGAGGGAATTTATACCGAGGATTGCGAGAATGGGATTCTGTTGGCAGTTCATTACGCTTGCCGGATTTCATGCCGACGCGTTGGTGACGGATACGTTTGCGAGAGAGTTTGCGCGGCAGGGGATGCTGGCTTATGTGGAGAGGATACAGAGGGAGGAGAGGAACAATGGCGTGGATACGCTGGAGCATCAGAAGTGGTCAGGGGCAAATTACTATGATCGTTACCTCAAGACTGTGCAAGGCGGAATCTCTTCCACCGCCGCAATGGGCAAAGGCAAGACCTTTAACGCTGAAATATTGTTGCTTTTAATTTGGCAAGAAGGTATTTTTGCTTAACAAATTAATTTTATGCAGGGGTGACCGAGGAGCAATTCAAGGAGCAAATCAGGTCCGGGACGATGGGACTGAACGAAGTTGTTGCCAATTCTAGGATCTGAAGAAAGAATGGGGGTGGATTCGNTTAATTTTATGCAGGGGTGACGGAGGAGCAATTCAAGGAGCAAATCAGGTCCGGGACGAGGGGACTGAACGACGGTGGGATTACAGTTGTTGCCAATTCTAGGATCTGAAGAAAGAATGGGGGTGGATTCCATGTTTAGGAGTGGATGGATTTGTAATCCGAACTTTATTTTATTGATGGAGCGCCTCATTGGTTTTAAATATTGTGTGGCATAGCATTATGGTAATTTGGTCTGCATTGTTCTAGTAATTTGTTCTGCATTGTTCCTGTATTTGCCAGTATTGCCTGGCTAAACTGTACCCGAAAGTTTATTTTGACATCATAATGATGCTATATTTTCTTACGAAAGAATGTTCAGTTAGAGTTATTTATTTATTTATTTCATTTAATTAGTTAATTAATTAATTTGTTTTTGAAGTTGCCCACCACCCCCAATATTTCATTGATTATAGAAGAGAAAGATCAACAAAAATCATAAATGTAGTCATACAAACAAATGGCAGTAAAAAGAACACTGGCATAAGTAGAAAGAGCACTAGCACCGCAATCACAAACTGTAAATATACTATCATGAATGCATACAACATACTAGGGTGTAAATGAGCAGATCCTGCTTGCGAGCGGTCTCTAATTTCTCTCTTTAATGAGCTCATGACTCGAGCTTATCGAGCTATAATCGATCGAAAACTAAATCAACTTGAGCTAAATACAAAAATTTACTTTGAAGCAGAATTTTGTCCATATTTTTCTTAACAGAAGAGCAATCTAAACAAAATAATTTATTTTTTCAAAAAATCATCTTAAAATTTCGAAATATATTTGACAACATATAACTAGTGGTGTAAACAAACCAAACACGAACGAACAGAGCTTGTATTCGTGTTCGGTTCGTTTAAAATTTAGTTTGTTTGAAATAAGCTCGTGTTTGAAATTGATCGTGAAGTCATTGTTCGTGTTCGTTTCTTAACGAACGAGTCTAACACGAGCCGAACACAAGCTGTTTGCGAACGACGAGCCAGTTTGACATCCCTAATATTAGTATATATAATTAATGTATTATATTAATTATATAACTTATATTATATAAATATAATATCTATATTAGTATATTACTACTATAGTATATTAAGTATTAAATATAAACTTAGTTTTTTAGCAGCCCATAAATACGTCTCTTAATTCATTTCACAGAGGAAAAGAAACCGGACAATTTTATTATTATTATTATTATTATTTTCTTTTTGTCTTACGGTTTAACATTTACTGCTTTAACATGGGAATAATATTTTCATGGCGTGAGNATATATATATATAATTATTTTAAATTATTTTATATTTCGAACAATAACGATTCAAACACGAACGAATGCATCGTTGTTCGTGTTTGACTCGTTAAACTAACCGAACGAACAAAATTTGTTCACGTTCGTCTCATTTACTTATCGAACACGAACTCATTGAAGAACCGAATAGGAACTGTTCGCCAGTTCGTGAACAACGAGCTTTTTTTGACAGCCCTACATATAACATTACTTTTTTGATAATGGAATAATTTTCTTACATATGATTCCACTTTTGAGAGGTAAAACAAATTAATTCTTCCTTGTTTAAGGAATTAATTTGTGTTAAGATTCCACCATAACCTTAAATTAGAGGCATTGGTTTCAACGATTTTGAAGAAATCTAAATTAGCGAGAGTCAAATAGGAAATCCTTTTAACGCTTTGCTTAATTTTTTTGTAATGCCATGGTATGGATATCCATCAATGGAGGTGAATTTTCCTTTAAATTTTCAAATAATGGAGCAGCATCAATTGTTAAATTGAGAGAAAATGTCCTACATAGTTAAGGGCTCCAATGAACCTTTATACCTGGGTTTTACCAAAGATTTGATCTTAAAATTTAACAGGAAATTCAATACTTCTTTTAATGGGAAAAAATAAATGCATTTAAACAATGATGTATTCAAATTGATATTAAATATGTCATTCATAGTATGTTGAAATTTAGATGAAGCATTTTTCAGCTCAAAGGGCATTACGTTCCATNTATATATATATATATATATATATATATATATATATATATATATATATATATTATTTGGATCTGCCATTAGCATAAATTCAAATTAAATTTAGAGAAGATATGTGATTTTTTAGGCATGTTAAGCAAACCTCTTTTATCAGAAATAAAATATCTAATCAATTTCAGATCTTTTTTATGCTTCCTATTGATATGACTTTAAGCATACTTAATTTCCTTTCTCTTTTACATCACTTTATGGAGGAAATTTCACTTTAAAGAAGGATATTTTCATGTTTTTTTTTAGATACAACAAGTAGGAGAACTTGAACGAAGTGGAGAAGAAATGAAGAGAAGCGGAAGTGGAGAAGAAATGGAGAGAAGCGGAGGCGACGTGGAGCAAATTAGGAGATTCAACAGACTGGCGCCTAGGTGTCAGTCACGAGGCGTCAAGGTGTCAAAAACTTGATTGACCCCACCCTAATTCAGATGCTCTAATTCTCTTGGGTCTCCCGCAAGTATAAGTGTCGAATCAACAATATTTTAGCTTGAAATATCGATCCCATAGGGAGTGAGGGGTTAACACGCCTTAGGATAAGCTCTAGTATTAAAACTAGTTCTCAGCTTGGAACTTATATTATTTTGAAAATCTACAAACTAATACTTCAGAGTTGCAATCAATTATATATATATTAAATCCTATAGAAAACCCACTTAACTTACTTGAATTGGTGATTATCAAGATATACAACCCTTCTTTTCAATGATATAAATAGTGCGTAGGAACATAATACTTTGAATTGAAATTGTGGCTAGTGACAAATAGGAGCAATTCTCTTATTTCCCCTCTTTCAATTGAATAAAGAAGTTTGTGGTTAAACTGGTTTTAATTCCTTAAACCCCAATTTGAACCCATCAAAGATTATTTCCCTATCAATTTGAATTTCCCTTTGGACCACTTTTCCTTCACCCATTAGTTCATTGTGAATACNGTAGGAACATAATACTTTGAATTGAAATTGTGGCTAGTGACAAATAGGAGCAATTCTCTNATATATATATATATATATATATATAGATATATAGATAGATATATACATAGTCAAAGAAAATACTACTTTTAACTCTAACAAAACATAAACACCCCTTCAAGATTTAATCCGGTTATAAATCATGAATAACTCATAATGAGGTCGAACCAGCTCAATCAAAATTGTTANTATATATATATATATATATATATAGTCAAAGAAAATACTACTTCAACTCTAACATAAACCCCCCATCAAGATTTAATCCGGTTATGAATCATGAATAACTCATAATGAGGTCGAACCAGCTCAATCAAATTTGTTTAAAAGCAATTTCATGGCAAAAAAGTTATCTCAAGATAATTTGCTCAAATTTTCCGAATTATTTTTTCTCCATTTCAAGCTCAGCAAAACGAATCAAAAGATTTGATGGGAGATTTTGTTTGAAAGAGAAAAGGGAAGGAAGAAGGGCTGCTAGTCCTTCACTCTTAACGAAATTAGATAATCTATAAAAATGNCAAAACGAATCAAAAGATTTGATGGGAGATTTTGTTTGAAAGAGAAAAGGGAAGGAAGAAGGGCTGCTAGTCGTTCACTCTTAACGAAATTGGATAATTTATAAAAATACATAATTTACGCGTTCATTTTAAAAAATTCACCCACAGAGAAAACGGAAGCGGTAATGGCGGCGTTTTTCGAAAGTAAATGAAGCAATCTTATCGTCGAGCGGCGAGGCAAGTGACGGGAAACTGCTGATCCAGCGTTCGGCGAGATATGCCTGAAGTTCAAAAAAGCTTATCTTGCGAGTTTCGATTACAGTTACCTAAGACAATAAAGAAGAATAGAATATATATATATTACGTGGCGGGTTTTGAGTGAGTAGCCATCGGCGGNTATATATATATATATATATATAGTCAAAGAAAATACTACTTTAACATAACATAAACACCCCTTCAAGATTTGATCCGGTTATAAATCATGAGCAACTCATAATGTGGTCGAACCAGCTCAATCAAAAATGTTAAAAAACAATTTCATGGCAAAAAAGTTATCTCAAGATAATTTGCTCAAATTTTTCGAATTATTTTTTCTCCATTTCAAGCTCAGCAAAACGGATCAAAAGATTTGATGGGAGATTTTGTTTGAAAGAGAAAAGGGAAGGAAGAAGGGCTGCTAGTCCTTCACTCTTAACGAAATTAGATAATCTATAAAAATGCATAATTTACGCGTTCATTTTAAAAAATTCACCCACAGAGAAAACGGAAGCGGTAATGGCGGCGTTCTTCGAAAATAAATGAAGCAATCTTATCGTCGAGCGGCGAGGCAAGTGACGGGAAACTGCTGCTCCAGCGTTCGGCGAGATATGCCTGAAGTTCAAAAAAGCTTATCTTGCGAGTTTCGATTACAGTTACCTAAGACAATAAAGAAGAATAGAATATATATATATTACGTGGCGGGTTTTGAGTGAGTAGCCATCGGCGGTTGAAGGCGTTCGATTGGATTAGGGAGTGAAACTGCGTCCATTGGTTTGGGAGCACGGCGTGGATAAGATGGATGGCTAACGGCTTCAGCAAGGATAGGTTTGAAATATACTTTGTCATAAATAGGGGTGTAAACGAATCGAACACGAACGAGCAGAGCTTGTGTTCATGTTTGGTTTNTGGCGGCGTTCTTCGAAAATAAATGAAGCAATCTTATCGTCGAGCGGCGAGGCAAGTGACGGGAAACTGCTGCTCCAGCGTTCGGCGAGATATGCCTGAAGTTCAAAAAAGCTTATCTTGCGAGTTTCGATTACGGTTACCTAAGACAATAAAGAAGAAAAGAATATATATTTATTACGTGGCGGGTTTTGAGTGAGTAACCATCGGCGGTTGAAGGCGTTCGATTGGATTAGGGAGTGAAACTGCGTCCATTGGTTTGGGAGCACGGCGTGGATAAGATGGATGGACGGCTAACTTGAGAAAGGATAGGTTTGTTTGGATATGCATGGCACTTGATTCTTTCATAAAAATTGTCATTATTTTTAATTTAAAAATTGAAATATACTTTGTCATAAATAGTTAACATGAAAGTTTATATGTTGAATATGTAAATTCAAAATAATGGGCTCTCTCTCCCATCATGTTCGATGTGCAGTAACTTCACTGATGCCGAGCACCCTTAAAAAAAAAAAAAAGAACATTTGTGATTAACACCAAATATTTATTTCAGATTAATTTCTTGTGATATAGATGTTGAATCCAGAGTTGTGGGAGAGACCCCAAAAGAATATACCACTAAATAGAGGAAAATACCAGAGTGCTTAGTATTAAGAATGACGGTTGTGAGATTACATGATGTGCCCCTAGTAAAGTAGGCACACTATGTGATATTTTAGTCAATAAATAATAACAAGGCTTGGAGCTAGAGACAAATATGAGCAATTATATTCTCGGTCAAGTAATATAAAGGACATTGGTTAATTCATAGTTTAAGAATTCTAAAGACTGGTTAGGCAGGAGAGATAGTAGCTCTCATGCTAGAGCCCCCTTGTCTCCTCACCTGAAGGCGTATTAAGAACTAAAACTAAGAGCCAAATTGGGGGCTTTAGCCTGTCACTCTAAAGTCCTTTAATTCTACACCCATCAATGATTATTTCCCTATTTATTTGCACTCAACTACATGGACTATATTCTCATTCATACAATCTCATGTGATTCTACCACTGTTGATTGAGACAACACCATCACAGATCTTACATGTTCTCACAACATATTTTAACGTGCAAGATGATCAAGTTTACAGGTAAATGAAGAACAATATAAAAACATCACAATATATTATTACTCAACTCAATTATATATCCTACACATGCATACTAGTTCATTATAAGAGAAAGAGTAAGGAAAACTACTCACTACACATGGAGAAATAATAAGAATTTTTCATTGAACAAGACTTTGAAACCATACAAACAAAGTACTATACTCAAATCAAAATACCTTGAAAATACTTATCTTTGATGGAAATCAAACTTTCCTTTTATATGAAAATCAATCTCCTTACAATCCTCTCCAAGAACAAAGTGAAAAGAAAAGAAGAAATCTATCACTCTCTTTCTTTCTCTCTTACCTTGTCGCCCCACTCAGGGCTCTCACCGAAGCCTTCTTCTTCTTCTCCAAGTCTTCTTCTCCTCTTCTAATTAGTTCAAGAGAGATTTTAAAAACATTTCCAAGCCTTATTTATAATTTATGAAGAGGTTCTTAAGCTTCTCTTCGAAAGTGTCCATATTCAATTAGTCTTCCAAATGGTGCCTAAAGCGCCTCTTCAAAAATTATCCAAATCCAATGTATCTTCTAGAAGATATGTTGAAATCCGTCTCCGACACTTAAGCATCGATTTTGGGCACTCTGTCTGGTGGCCCCTAAGCGCCATGATTGGGCGCTTAAGCGCCAGCACAGGCACTTAGGTGTCCGGTATTGGCCCCCATGTCTTCGGTGTGCCTCAATTCGACCCGATTTGCTCTGTTTTTGTCCATTTTTTGTTCCGTTTACTCCAATCAATCTAAATTCTTCAACTTGATGTACCTACAACCAAAAACATTGAAAAACATACATTTAAAGTGAAATACTATTATAAAATATAATATGAAAAATTATACATTTTTAGGCATATCAGCGACCTACGCGAAAATAAACCTTTTTGAGCCAGATTGATGCTTAAGCGCTAGCTCTGGGCCTCTAGATGCCTAAGACTGCTGACTCGACGCACAATTATGTAGTAATTTAGCTTTTAAAACATGACAAAAAACTTGACCCAATTTATATTTAGCAACTAGTGCGCAAAATCAAAATATTATGAAATTTAGAAAATAATTTACACACTAGGGGTACTACGCAAGTATACGTATAGTTTCAAGCAATATAGGGTTTTCCTAAAGACCTAAGTGTCGATCCCACAAAGAAGCGAGGTAAGAATTTCATTAGGCTAATTCTATTCTAGTACTATAAGGTCTTAGTTTGGAATTTTTAAAAAGTTTGATTTTCCTAAATTTACTAATTTACTATAAAATTTAAGCTAACTAAATTAACTAAAAACCTAATCTAAGGAGACTGATTAAATTTTGGAAGGTTCTTATATAATTAAAATCCCTTTCCCCTTGAGATGAGATTATAATCATTGAAGGAATCAAATATTTAAAGTTAATAATGTAGTTTTGTGACAAATATGTGCAATTATATTATTTATCATCTTTACGAGCGATAAAGAACATTAGCTAATCTAGAGTTTAGTCCTTAAATCAACGGTTAGGCTAGGAAGATACTAAACTCTCACCTTAGAGTTCCCACGTTCCCTTCGCCTGAGGTCTAACATCTCGCTTTAATTTCCAAACACCTGGACCAAATTAAGGATTTTAGTTTGTCACCCTAAAATCATCAATTTTGGCCCTATTAAAGTTTATTACTCTATTTATTTGTACTCAACCCCATGGACAACATTCTCATCCATGAAATCAAATGTAGTTCCAATTTGTTGAGAATTACACCACCCTTTCGGATCTTAATTTAATTAAAACAAATTTTAACACTACAACAGAACCTTTATTGTAATGTAAATGAAGTTCAAGTAAAAAACATCACAATTTTGAAATAAAAGAATTATGTAAACTATTCTAATCCTACACATGAGTAATTCTAATCACAATAAGAAATAGTAAGGAAAAATTACTCACTAAACATCAGAAAACACATGGATTCCTCATTGCAAATGACATTGAAAAATATTGCAATAATTCAAAGAAAAAACAAAAAAGTCCTAAACTTATCTTCACAAAAGATTCAAGCCCTCATTGCACAACAAATAACAATCCCTTACACTTCTTATGGTTACTCTTTTGAAGCTAATAAGATTATATTCCAAATATGAATATTCATTATAATGTTGATCCATCATTTTTACATTTAATTTATGGAGTCTTTTTGATTCATCAACCTCCTAAAAGTTCTCTCCAAATCTGGGTCATAAATTTTAAGGTCTGCAGCTCCTGAACTACGCATACAAATTTAAAGACTTAACTAATAGAGCATATATTTTTCTTAAAATAAACACACACAAACACACTAGATAATAATATTATAATTTCTAAATCTAAGTCTTACAGGTTTAACTAAAATCCTCCTAAATGTTTTTATCGAAGCCTTCCAAGCAACAACACCAAAAACTTGACCTGATCTGCAATTACGTAGTAATTTAGCTTTCAAAAGATAATAAAAAACTTGACCCAATTTATATTTAGCGGCTAGTGTGCAAAATCAAAATGTTATTAAATTTAGAAAATTGTTTACACACTAGGGGTACTATATATGTATATGTATTATTTCAAGTAATATAGGGTTTTCTTTAAAGACCCCAATATCGTTCCCATAAAGAAGCGAGGTAAGAATTACCTTAGGCTAATTCTAGCATACTATTATTAGGTCTTAGTTTGGAATTTTCAAAAAGTTTGGTTCTCCTAAATTTACTAATTTACTATAAAATTTAAGTTAACTAAATTAACTAAAATCCTATTCTAAGGAGATTGGTTAAATTTTGGAAGGTTCTTATATAATCACAGTCCCTTTCCCCTTGAGATGAGAATATATTTAGTGAATGAATCAAATATTTAAAGTTAAAAATGTAGTTTTGTGACAAATAGGAGCAATTATATTCTTTATCCTCTTTACGAGCAACAATGAACATTCGCTAATCCAGAGTTTAGTCCCTAAATTTGTGGTTAGGTTGGGAAGATACTAAGCTCTCACCTTAGAGTTCCCACGTTTCCCTTGCCTGAGAGCTAATATCTCGTTTTAATTTCTAAACACCTGGACCAAATTAGGGGTTTTAGTCTATCACCATAAAATTATCAATTTTGTGCCCATCAAAGTTTTTTTCTCAGTTTATTTGCATTCAGCCCTAAGGACTACATTCTTATCCATGAAATCAAATGTGGTTCCGTTTTGTTGAGAATTACACCGCCCACTCAGATCATAATGTAATTACAATGAATTTTAATACTAAAACAGACCTTTATTGTAATGTAAATGAATTTCAAATAAAAACCATCACAATTTTGAAATAAAATAAATCTTCAAACCATTCTAATCCTACACATGATTAATTCTCATAACATGGAGAAAGAGTAAGGAAAAATTGCTCACAAAGCATGAAGAAAACACATGGATTCCTCAATGTAAATGACATTGAAAAATATTGCAATAGTTCAAAGCAAATACAAAAGAGCCCATGACTTATCTTTACAAAAGATTCACACCCTCCTTGCACAACAAAAAACAATCCCTTACACTCCTTTCAACTTCCTAAAAGCCACCAAGACTCCACAAGAGACTTCTCCTCTTACACACACACACGTACCACCATGAAGAGGCGCACCAAACTTCTCTCAAAATCTCTCCTAAACTCTTCTTCTAGACTCCTCTCCTAAAAGACACCAGCACCCCCCCCACCCTTTAAAGAAAAGTCAAGCACCTTCTTTTCCAAGAGACACACTTCTTCACTCTAAGAGACACACCTCTTCACATTCCAAATGTCTAGATTCATTGCACCACTCTTTGGGGAGTGCATAACAGCTAGGAGTCTTCCAAAACATCCCAAAATAGCCTAGAATTTCCCAAAATTTGTCCAATAACTGTCTTGGTTGCCAAGACGCCACCCTGCAAACGACTCCATCGTTTTGCCTTGTTTCGCTCCGTTTCGCCCCGTTTCAACACATTTTTGTCTCCTAACTGTTATGCCTACAAGATAAGCATGAAAAAAAATCTTTCTTTAAAGTGTAATCTCATTAAAAAATATGTGATAAATGTAAATGAGATTAAGCAGATAAAGACATATTAAAATGTGCCAGGCCAGAAATTTCTTCCTTGCTCGTTTTGCTCCAAATTGCAACCATTTTTGCTTTATTTTTTCTTAAAATCCATTTCATATACTTGAAACAAAAAACTTGCAAAAATACCTTCCTTTAAAGTACAATAACATTAAGAAAACCATTAAAAATAAGCAATAAAGGTATATAAAAAATTAGGTAAATTTTAGGCCTGTCAACTGCCTTTAGAGCCTCTTAACCAAGCCCCTTGAAGTTTTGCACTAGTTTCAGGCACTTGGGTGCTAGTCCACAGGAACTTAAGCGCACAAAAATAACTCAAAACAACCTTTTTTGAGGTGATGGTAAAGTAGGTGATCCTGATATTCTTTTTTATATGTAGAATTTAAGAAGTTGACACCACTACTTGAAGATTTTAATCCCCAGTAATGACACCAAAAATTTGATCCCAAGCAAAGTAAGATTTCAATTATATTTCTAGGGATTCTACGCAAGTATACGTATCGTTATCAAGTAATATAGGACTTTCTGATTAAGCCCCGAATATCGATCTTACGGAGATTGAGGTTAATCACAGCGACTTTCAAGAGAAATTCTAGTTTAGAATAACACGCCCTAGCTTGGAAGGTCGATAAAAGTTTGGTTTTGATTTTATCCTACAATTATCACTACATTACTACTTCTAAATTTAAGTACTTAGTGAAAATCAGAAAGTGGGGTTTTTAATATATTAAAAGTACTCTTCTTCATGCAATGAAAGTAATGACATGTGTAAAAGTAAAACAAGTAGTGACAGAGATTGTGATAAATATGAGCAATTATATTCTTTACCCTTACTAAAGATGTTATAAAGAACATTGGTTAATCTAAAGTTTGAATAGTTTTGAAGACGGGTTAGGCAGGGAAGATACTAGCTCTTACTCTAGTGTCCCCTTTTATCCCTCCACCTGGAGGCTAACATCTCGCATCAAAACCTAAAATAATAGACCAAATTAGGGGCTTTAGTCTGTCACTCTAAAGTCCTCTAACTCTAAGATTATTTTCCTATTTATTTGCACTTAACTATATGGACTACATCTAATCCATACAATCTCATGTGATTCTACCACAGTTGATTGAGACAATACCATCCCGAATCTTACATGTTCTCACA
This sequence comes from Phalaenopsis hybrid cultivar, assembly GCA_002079205.1. Classification (NCBI taxonomy): domain Eukaryota; kingdom Viridiplantae; phylum Streptophyta; class Magnoliopsida; order Asparagales; family Orchidaceae; genus Phalaenopsis; species Phalaenopsis hybrid cultivar. The sequence continues at coordinate 327,597 of JXCR01144151.1, read as the reverse complement.
GCAGATTTTAACATGCAAGTTGAGATGAAGTTTACATGTAAATGAAGAAAAAAGTAAAAGTTATCCAATATATTCTCACTCTACTTAATTCTATATCCTACACATGCATACTAATTCATTATAAGAGGGGAAGCAGTAAAGAAAACTACTCACTACACATGGAGAAATCAACAAGAACTTTCATTGAACAAGACTTTGAAACCATACAAACAAAGTACTAAATTCAAATCAAAATACAATGAAAATACTTATTTCTGATAGAAATCAAACACTCCTTATATAACAAAAACAATCTTCTTACAATCCTCTCCAAAAACAAAGTGAAAAGAAAAGAAGAAATCTCTCTCTCACCTTGCCGCCCCGCTTGGAGCTCACGCGCAAGCCTTATTATCTTCTTATACAAGTCTTCTTCTCCTCTTTCAATCAACTCAAGAGTCTAAGAGTTGTTTTAAAAACATTTCCAAGCATTTTTTTTATAATTTCCCAAGAGATGCTTAAGTGTCTCTTCAAAACTGTCCAGATTCAATGAATCTTCCAAATGGTGCCTGAAGTGCCTCTTAAAAACTCCATATAACTATCCAAATCCTTCTAGAAAGTCCCTTTTCTCATTTCCAATGAATTCCCCGAGAGATGCACGAAGCACCGCTTCAAAAATAGTCCAAATCCGACGTATATTCTAGAAGATATGTTGAAAACCGTCGCCGATGCCTAAGCGATGTTTTTTGGCGCTTAAGCGCCCCCCTCTCTGTCTCGTGGCGCCTAAGCACCATTTTGGGTGCTGAAGCGCTGGGTACAGGCACTTAAGTGTCCAGTTTAGGCCCTCTTGGCTCCAGTGTGCCCCGGTTCGACCCAATTTGCTCCAATTTGCTCCAATTTGGTCCAATTTTGTTCCTTTTGCTTCAATCACTCCAAATTCTTCAATTTGATGTACATACAACAAAAAAAACAAGAAAATATACCTTTAAAGTGCAATATCATTATAAAATGAAGCATGAAAAATAATACATTTTTAGGCGTATCAGTAGACGCCACCTGAGTGACACCTAGTCGCTAAAGGCCTGGTGCTAGACTGGGTGCCTTGGCACCTTGGTCATGGTGCCTAGGTGCCAGTCTATTTATAGATAGAAAAAACCCTATTTGCACTAGTTTAACCTCAGTTCACCACCTAACTGATTGACTGAGATCTTATTGTGCTTGAGGAGATATCCATGGGGGTGGTTAAATCCATGGGATTAGCCTCACTTGACATGCCATAAGTACCCCTTATTAGCTATTTTTGTCTTAATCAAAGGAAAAGTTAGGGCTTTCCTAGGCTTCCCCCTCTCTTCATTTGAAACAAGATCCTCTCATTTTCAGTATTGGGCTGATGCGGAGAGCTTGAAAGAGGAGAGGAGAGTGCTTCTTCTTCCTCTTGGCGGTGGAGAGCTAGAGAGAAGGTTTGGTGAAGGAAAAATCTGGATAGGAGCTCAAGAAAAGAAGAGAAAACTTCTTCTTCTCATTTCAAACTCCATCTTCTTCAACTTCTTCTTCCCCATCTCCTTCATCTTCCTCCACCACTTGCATTGGGTGTGTGAGGAGATTTCTATTAGGAGATTTGCAAGAAGGGTGTTAAACCCATGGGTTTAGCCTCAATTGACATGCCCTAAGTACACCTCATTAGCCATTTTGAATTAATAAAGGGGCAAGCTGAAGATTTCCTTGGGTGAGCTAATTTTAACCTAAGGGAGCCTCACTTCTTCCTAAGATCTCCTCTCCTTTTCAGTTTTTGGAGAGATGAAGTTTGGAGTGCTTGAGAGGGCAATGGAGAGATTTTTCTTCATTGGAGCTAGGGTTTCTTTTTGAAGGCCTTCAGGTGGAGAGCTCGGAGAAAGGTTAGAGGGAGAGCTTCTAATTTTTCTTCCCTTTCTTCTTCTTCCACAAGAAACACTTCCTCCTTATTTCTTCCTCCCCTTCTTCATTTTGCTTCACCACTTACCTTGAGTGTGTGAAGAGATTTCTTTGAGGAGAAGGAGGTCAGCAAGGGAGCAAGGTTTCCTCTCTCCTAAACTAAAGGAGTGCTTCACCCTAGCTTGAGGAAAGGATCACCGGAGCACTGTTGGAACTTTGTCGGAGCTTGGAACTTTTTCAGAGTCTCAATAGACTCTCTTTCTTGAGGAAATCTACTTTGTCCTTTGGAGAGGGAGTAGATTGGATCTCGTCGGATCTTTCCTGGAATGTGGGTTTCTCTCCTACCGATAGGAGAGCTTCATCCTACTTGAAGAAATGCATCCCCAACCATCGTGTAGTTAAAACTCCTTAAATCCTTCAAATTTTCTTTCTTAGCTAGTCCTAGGGTTGGATTTTTGCTAGAGGTTCTGGTTTCAGTCACTCACATGGTGCGAGTGAGCTGGCCGACACTAGTCGGCACTGCTACACATCCTTGGATTTACTAATGATTTCCTAGAGGAAGCCTTAGATTAGAAATCAAGTGTGGTCAAATCCTTTATGGAGTCGAGTGATTTCTTGTTGTGAATCCTAGACCTAAATCCTAACTAGTTAGAATCCCAATTTCCTTTTTCTTTGGCATTTCCAGCCTTCCTTAGAGGGGTTGAGATTGTTGTATTTTGCTAAGTGAGAAAAGCTTTGTAGCTCGCTCACTTTCTCATAATCTAGCACAAATCTCGAGGCATGACATAGATCTCAAGACAATCTTTCAAGTAAGAAATGTTTAAATCTTGATAAAATGTGATCCAGAACTCTAATTTCAATAAACGTACAGTAAAACTGAGCAGTTTGATAAGAAAACCTAATGTTACCAAAATTGGTTTAAATCGAACCAAATCAAGCCCAGATGAAGCTATTAAGCTGCTTTCAGAAGTTTTTAGACACATTTGGAAGGTGACTACATGCTATGGAGAGACTATAGTCGAATTGACCGTCTTGGCAAGACGAATCCAACAAGCCCATGATCACTCAATTTTGATATCATTAAGACACTCAAATGTTCATTAAATGTCATCCGATTGAGGAAAGTCCTTTGAGTCATCTGATCAAAGTGATTCATATTCCTGCATTAATTGCACCTAGAACTCTATAAATAGAGCCCCGCCCCTCTCATGAGGTGGAGGAGAGCTTGACGCTTGAGAAAAAAACTAGAAGATTTGAGAAGGAGCTGAAGTCCAGCACAACTACTGTCATCGCCGATCGCTGCTGACCGCCTCTGACGACCATTGACCACTGTCAACCGACGCTGACCGCCGTTGATCGCGGTCGATCGCTGTCGACCGCCGTTCACCACTACCTGTCAGCCTACATCGATCGTCATCAGCTGCCACCCACTTCTTAAAACAAGTTCATTTGTGCACCGACGTTGTAACTCCAAAGAGTTTTCAACACTTTCCGGCTTGTGGGGCGAGGGAGTGTACATGTAATTCTCAACTTTTAGTGAATTTTTACAACTGAGTCAAGCCCCTTGATTTTTTCTCCATACGAGCTTTTTATGTAAAAACTTCTGATATCACACTGGTTATTTTCTTTTTTTTTTAGTGTGTGTTGAATTCTCGTGCAACGCTAAGACGATAATCTCTTACTCTACCACCGAGAATTTTCTAGCATGCATCAATCTCGTTGCTTCTCGTTGCTTGCTCTCCTGTCAAAAACAAGGAGATTTCCTGGCCACATAGTAATTTGAGTTCAACAATTGAATTTAATAAAATCATTGACAATTGGTAATAATATCAAATTAACTCGATGTGCCTGAAAGCTTGATATGAATTGTTGCAGTTGTATACATGATTTTAAATTATTTTTACTGAGCTAATTAGAACCGGTCTGAGTGTTGCTCGCCCATGAACATTACATATCCTTTTCACTTCGTTTCCTTTAACGAAAATAATCAAAATGATTACTCAACCAATTCTAATTTCTGTCATGGCTTATATCTATAAATAAACATATAATATATCACTCTATATGATTTTGATTAATTAATCTTGATTTATATCACTTTTAACTTAAATATTGAAGTAATACATTAAATTACTCAATCAGCAAAAGTTTATTAGAGTTTTTCTTTTATATTCTGAGAGTGAATATAAAAAAAGACAAACTATAGGGTGATGAAATATAGTTGGACCATAGCATAAGGAGTTTGAGAGGATTTTACTATTTTATAGAACTTGTCTTTGAAAAGGAGTCAAAAGCTGCTGGCTATTTGTATTTTTTTGAAAGGATAGGGTTCCCATTTCCCTATATTAGACGGAGCTGCGGTTGGGTGTTGCATGCATTATCACTTGTGCTATTAACTCAAGCAAAAATCCTCCGTCTCAGATCTCCATTATGCCTTCTTTCTCAGTGTCTCAAATGGTTAGTAGCCCCCTGCACCCTCCCCTCTCCCTTATCTTTATTATGTTTCTCTTGGGGTGTGGTCTTATATATGGAGGAATGATCCTCTTATAATAGAGCAAATTATATGTATATTGATGTAATATGTGATGCGTTAATAATTCTGTATAAATTGCAAGTTATTTATATAAAATTGTATGTAAATTGCATAAAGGAAAGGTTTATATCAAGATTTGTGTTATCTTTTAATTATAATTCTGTATAAACTACAAGTTACTATGTTTTGGTTCTATATGAACCACATCTAAAAATTTATTTTGTGATTAATATATATTTATCTTATTGTTTTAGAGAGATGTTTTATATAGTCTACAACTTCGTATAAGTTCTCATTTTTTTTTCTAACTTTTTTGGGCAAGCTTTTGAGACTACAAACAGTTGAAGTAAATGCCCAAAATTCGAAAAATTATTTCATACGGTGACCGCACGCAGAGTTATGTGCGGTCATCCAATAAAAACAAACCCCTTCTTAAAAGCTATCTGAAAGTGGGTCCCAATTTAAAATTTTAAAAAATTTAAAAAATAATGTTTATGTAAAATATTGAGGGCATAGGTGCGGATTTTGTATCGAATAATGGCTCCTAAAATTCAAAGTTTCAATCTGAATCTAATCTGAATCCAATATAATAATATAATTACCTGTTTCTTTAAACAGGAAGATTAAAAAATATTAAACAGCATAATAATATAAGTACTATTAAAACTAAATAAATCTGTTTAATTAATATTATATTTCTAAGGTGATGATTAATAGATTCAATCTCATATGTATAAATGAAATCACACCCAAAATTATTATAAGGCATTTTTTTAAAAGAAGAATACTTTTTAATAAAGAAATAGCCTAAAAAATATTAGTCATCTTAAAACTTTATAAAATATTCTTATATTTTAAGAAAATAATAATCCTTATTTGCTGCCTCGTAGATTACTGAAGAGGAAGCCCGTTCCGAGGCGGAGGTGTCCGCGGTGGAGAAATGGTGGCGCACCGACCGTTTTCGTTTAACCCGCCGCCCATACTCCGCTCGCGACGTGGTCTCCCTCCGCGGAACCCTCCATCATTCGTACGCCTCAAACGAAATGGCCAAAAAGCTTTGGCGCACCCTCAAATCCCACCACGCCGCTGGCACCGCCTCCCGCACCTTCGGCGCCTTGGACCCCGTCCAAGTCGCCATGATGGCCAAACACCTGGACACCATTTATGTCTCTGGCTGGCAATGCTCCTCCACCCACACCACCACCAACGAACCCGGCCCCGACCTCGCCGACTACCCCTACGACACCGTCCCAAACAAAGTCGAACACCTGTTTTTCGCCCAGCTCTACCACGACCGCAAGCAGCAAGAGGCTCGCATGACCATGCCTCGTGACCAGCGGGCCAAGATTCCTTTTGTGGATTACTTGCGCCCCATCATCGCCGATGGTGATACCGGTTTTGGCGGGGCCACGGCTACAGTTAAGCTATGTAAGCTTTTCGTCGAGCGCGGCGCCGCCGGGGTGCACATCGAAGACCAGTCTTCGGTTACGAAGAAGTGCGGGCATATGGCGGGGAAAGTACTGGTTGCTGTTTCCGAGCACATTAACCGGCTTGTTGCGGCAAGGCTCCAGTTCGACGTAATGGGGGTTGAAACCGTTCTGGTATCCCGCACCGATGCCGTTGCTGCCACGCTCATTCAGTCCAACGTCGACGTGCGGGACCACCAGTTCATTCTCGGGGCGACAAATCCTGATCTTAAACGCCGAAATTTAGCCGCCGTGCTGTCCGCTGCCATGACGGCGGGTAAAACAGGGGCAGAATTGCAGGCCATTGAAGATGACTGGCTCTCCCGCGCCAGACTCATGACTTTTTCCGAAGCCGTTGTAGACGCCATTAACCGCCAAAACCTTCCGGACTACGAAAAGCGACGACGGATCAACGAATGGGCCGGCGCAAGTGAATACGGGAACTGTATTTCCAACGATGAAGGACGTGAAACCGCGGAGCGGTTGGGTGCAGGGGAGATTTTTTGGGACTGGGACATTCCTAGGACTCGAGAAGGGTTCTACCGCTTCCGTGGATCGGTGGAGGCAGCTGTGGTGCGCGGCCGGGCGTTTGCGCCGCACGCTGACCTGATATGGATGGAGACGTCGAGTCCTGACCTTGTGGAGTGCAGCAAGTTTGCGCAGGGGCTGAAAGCGGAGCACCCGGAGATAATGATGGCTTACAACTTGTCCCCGTCGTTCAATTGGGATGCTGCGGGGATGACGGATGAGGAGATGAGGGAATTTATACCGAGGATTGCGAGAATGGGATTCTGTTGGCAGTTCATTACGCTTGCCGGATTTCATGCCGACGCGTTGGTGACGGATACGTTTGCGAGAGAGTTTGCGCGGCAGGGGATGCTGGCTTATGTGGAGAGGATACAGAGGGAGGAGAGGAACAATGGCGTGGATACGCTGGAGCATCAGAAGTGGTCAGGGGCAAATTACTATGATCGTTACCTCAAGACTGTGCAAGGCGGAATCTCTTCCACCGCCGCAATGGGCAAAGGCAAGACCTTTAACGCTGAAATATTGTTGCTTTTAATTTGGCAAGAAGGTATTTTTGCTTAACAAATTAATTTTATGCAGGGGTGACGGAGGAGCAATTCAAGGAGCAAATCAGGTCCGGGACGAGGGGACTGAACGACGGTGGGATTACAGTTGTTGCCAATTCTAGGATCTGAAGAAAGAATGGGGGTGGATTCCATGTTTAGGAGTGGATGGATTTGTAATCCGAACTTTATTTTATTGATGGAGCGCCTCATTGGTTTTAAATATTGTGTGGCATAGCATTATGGTAATTTGGTCTGCATTGTTCTAGCAATTTGTTTAGCATTGTTCCTGTATTTGCCAGTATTGCCTGGCTAAACTGTATCCGAAAGTTTATTTTGACATCATAATGATGCTATATTTTCTTACGAAATAATGTTCAGTTAGAGCTATTTATTTATTTATTTCATTTAATTAGTTAATTAATTAATTTGTTTTTGAAGTTTCCGACCACCCCCAGTATTTCATTGATTATAGAAGAGAAAGATCAACAAAAATCATAAATGTAGTCGTACAAACAAATGGTAGTAAAAAGAACACTGACACAAGCAGAAAGAGCACTAGCACCGCAATCACAAACTGTAAATATACTATCACGAATGCATACAACATACTAGGGTGTAAATGAGCAGATCCTGCTTGCGAGCGGTCTCTAATTTTGCTCTTTAATGAGCTCATGAATTGAGCTTATCGACCTATAATCGAGCGAAAACTATATTAACTTGAGCTAAATAGCAAAAATCTACTTTGAAGCAGAATTTTGTACATCTTTTTCTAAATAAATTTAACAGAAGAGCAATCTAAACAAAATAATTTATTTTTTCAAAAAATCATCTTAAAATTTCGAAATATATTTGACAACATATAACATTACTTTTTTAATAATGGAATAATTTTCGTTCATATGATTCCACTTTTCAGAGGTAAAACAAATTAATTCTTCCTTAATTAAGGAATTAATTGTGTTAAGATGCCACCATAACCTTAAATTAGAGGCATTGGTTTCAACGATTTTGAAGAAATCTTAATTAGCGAGAGTTAAATAGGAAATCATTTTAACACTTCGCTTAATTTTTTTGTAATGCCATGGTATGGATATCCATCAATGGAGGTGAATTTTCCTCTAAATTTTCAAATAATGGAGCAGCATCAATTGTTAAATTGAGAGAAATGTCCTACATAGTTTAGGGCTCCAATGAATCTTTATACCTGGGTTTTACCAAAGATTTGATCTGAAAATTTTTCAGGAAATTCAATACTTCTATTAATGGGAAAAAATAAATGCATTGGATATGTTGTCCCAAAAATTTCATTTCAGTATGAAACAATTTAATTTTTTGGGACTGAAATGACTAATCTAGCTCATTGAATTATCCATTTAATTATTTTTAAATTGAAAAAAGGGTTTTCAATAGTTTTGGAAAACACCAGAACATCATCCATTTAAACAATGATGTATTCAAAGTGATGTTANAATTTGTATCCTTATAGTGAGAAATTAAACCCTCGATCACTACGTCACTGGCAAGTGTGCATAGATTCAATCGTCTTTCCACATGTAAGAGGTTTTTATTTGACTTTCAGATACTATGACTCCAAATAGCCCTAAGCATTAGTTGGATCAGTTTTAGCACGGGATTGGCTTATCTGGGCTTTGATCAGTTTAAGCACGCTCGAGTCAAAATTCAACAAGATTTTTATTTAAAATTTTATAATCAGACCAACCCATTAAATGAGCTAGGTTGTCTTGGGAGTCTTAAAAGAAAAAATGATTTTTTTTACTTACAATAAAATAAATGCAAATTTTTTGGCAGAAATAAAATTACATGTTGTTTAAGATTTTATTTTAAAAGGACNATGTTATATGGTTTTATTTTTATAGAACCATGCTCTTTTACCACCACTCCACCTTTTTCCTTCTCTTTATCAAATTTAGATTCAGAGGATATTTATAAAATAAACTTAAACGGAGTAAGACATACTATTCCCTAGTCAACTCTTAGGTTGGGTGTAAGTCCCTTGACTATCATTCTCAATCTAGTCAACCTACTCACCTTTTAGGCTAGATGTGAGTCCATTGACACTCTATGCTAATGTTTTTAGGTCCTATACATCTTAGAATAGGTTTTATCAAATTATAAATCCCATTGTGGGGAATAAACGACCAATGGATTTTCAACATGGAAATCATTGTTAAGTGGTGAATTAGCTGAGATCTGATGAGTTGCTAGAAAGTTTACTAGATCCTATCCTTTAATAACACCCTAAACCCTGAACCCTAAACCCAATCGCTGGTTGTGGGTAGCTTTCATAGGCATTCTTATACAACTATTTGGCACAAGCTATTTTGAACTAATCCTGTTCAGATGTATATGCTTGACCTATTCTTTTGAGGTTTGCTACACGAAAATTATCCATGTTATTTCACTTATTTGTCTAACTTTGTTATATGTCTGTCTTTTCTGGTTCCTCTCTTCTTCTGATCTTTTACATAATATGGAAGAGATACTTATTCGGAAAAGGAAAGTATACAAAAATGGACAAACTGATGACTCCTTTAAAAATAAAAAAAGAGAAAGAAATGAAAAAATTCATGTAAATATGAAATACACAAGATTAGTCACAAGCATCTTCTTTTATTTCTGCACTAACATTACATGATGTGTCAAGATTAACACTATAACACTCTCTTAAACTTACATTTGTGTCATAAATAAAAGAAGATATAGCTTCAGAAACATCTGATGAAGGCACGATTAGAGTGGTCGCACTAACATTGACAGATCTTCGCCCAAGAGGCTTCTCGAAGTGCTGCTCTGGAATATTAATCTCTCAGGCTTTGTGTCATGCCTCAAGCTACTCTTTAAGCAGAAGCAATCTTCTAGAACATGACCTAAATGATTGTGATATAGAAAATAATTGGGCTCTTAAAATTTCTTCATCACTTCAGTACTTTTACGTGGCGGCGATTGCATTCACTTTTTAATCAAGTTTTTGAATATCTTCCTAAGGCATTCTTCCTTAAAAGAAAAAAAAAACTTGGATTAACACTGCTCAATAGATTGAGTTTTTCGCTTCCGAGAATATGAGAAAGCTGGCTCTGTAGACATGACAAGTTTTTTTATTTCTACTATTCAATGTCTCTAAGGCCAAACTCTCTTCCAACCCCTTTGGATGTCACATGACACAAGGTCTTTTCCCCTTTGTTTTATCATTATCATCAACACTTTGAAAATGTACCCAGGAAGAAAAATCTATAGAAAGTACCCACATATAACCAGAGAATCAAAATTTATGTTTTTCTTCTAGGGCCAAGAACATTTTCTAAAAAAAAGTATCTCTTTGATTAATTATAACATAGGGGATAACTAAGAATACAGTCGATTAAAAAAGTTTTTCTTTTGTTATTATGATAATTAGTGAAAAAGAATAATAAAGGAAAATATAGTCATCTCAATTAGGATCATCCCAATGCTTTTAAAGCCATACCGGGACATCAGAGTAAAGGGTGAATTATCATATCCCAAATGTACAACTTTATATTAGCAAATGAGGCATAGGAAAAAATATGAACAACTCAAATTGGATCATCTATATGCCTCAAAGCTATATGTAGTAATAAGGGTAGAAGGTGAATCATATATTCCAAACGAGCGATAGCCTATCAACAAATGAGGTCTATGAAATGACCTCAATGATATTTCAAATGAATAGAATGGGCTGAAAGGTGGTATATGAATAAGTAGGAATGAAATTCCTAAATGAGCAAAAATAGTTGAGTTGGAATCTCAATGGATTTGTTATCTAAAGCTATTAAGACCTTAGGTCAACCTGGTCATGAAGGTAGTAGACCTAATCGATCATAGATCCTATGTTAACCATCCATGTTTTTCAATATGCAATAAATCCTGATAGTCCTAAAATCAAAAGAAAGAAACCTCTATTTTATTGTCCCTATTTGGGTGTAATTTATAGAAGTAAGACTTATTCCAGCCAAGAAAATGTTCAAGAAGCCTCTAGAAAGAAAGGAAAAAAGAATAGTCTGGCTACAAAACTAAATCATCTCACAAATGACTTAAACCTCGCCCGGGTCAGGGAGCCTCTGACAGCTTACTCGTTTTAGAACATAGAAGTTTTTGATTGATTAGTCAAATTGGAGAAGCACAAGCATTTCTCCTCAAAACATATAGATATGATGTAATTGTTTTGAGTTGTCTTTAGTGTGAAGTCCCTATTAGCTTAACTTAGTTAATATTAATTCATTCAAAATCATTTAAAAACTGTCCTGAAGGCCATGCAAGAAATGTAAAGTATAAGTAAAATGGTAATTTTAAAGTGGTGAAATTTTTATCCTAAATTTTAACTAAAATAAATCAATTATTATTAAAATTTTATAAAATAATTTTTCACTAATGAGTCTAAGTGTATATGCAAAGATCCCATATAAATCACAATCAAAATAAAGAGTAAATTTTGCACACTACACAAGATAAAAAATCAACATAAATAAAAAAATAACTAAAAAGATTGAGGCCATTAAATCAACAACATATCCCAAAAATAAAAATTTAAAAAAAGAAACGGTAAGGCTTTGCATATACATAACTGATCCAGACTCATACAAAATAATGTAAACTTATAATTAAGATACAAGTCATATGCACATTGCTTCTGGTCTCGTTCACACGGTTCCACACATCAAGCACCTTAAAATCCATAGTTGTACCTAATTTCTGATACTGGCTCCAACCTAATAGACTCTAAATAAAATACATATGAAACTAAAAAATACTCGACCTACACTGGAAAAGGTTAGCACAGATTATCTCATGCAATTGTGTAGTCAACCATGCAAAATGGGAGAAGGCTAAGCAATGTCTACATATAAGAAATTAGCTCATATCATGATTGCTCCTCCATGATGGGATAGCTCTCTGCAGAAAGACTACCCCTAACGTACTAGTGTGTACACTTCACACTGAGTCAAAACACAAAAGGGCAACACAAAAAATGCCTGGCTTGGCTAAAACAAAGGAACAATAGCAAGACATATGTAAATCCTAAATACACATACCCTTTTCTGAACAAACATCCAAAATAAGGTGACAAAATCACATACACCTACATGTGTGCAAACGGTGCTACTAACACTAGCACTTAATTTTGACGAGGTCACTATCGTTGGCCTCATCTTAAAGATCTAAGAGATCCAACACATGCTACTCTAAATATGAAATCTTAAGTAACATATAATTCAAAGCATGACCTTACTTATTGTCTAAACTATGGATGCTTTAATATTAAAAGATGTTTTAAAACAAAATGAATAGTAATAATATGAAAAATGAAACATAAGTGATGCATGTTAGATCTCTTAGCACCTTAGCACAATCACACATATGCTAATTACAATGCGATAATTTGTATTGCTTGCTGAGTTATACTCATGAACAGTGCTCATTAAGGCATTTCAGCCATCATAGTGTCACAAATCTAATAAAATATGATTCACAATCAAAAGTGAGTTAGGTACGGGTCATGCAAAAATGCAGGGTGATTTAGCATAACATGTTTTCTCAAGATAGTTGTGAGCTATCATATGATATGAGAAGTGGTGTTTCATCATGTGAATGCTCTAACTAGGTGTGAGAAAACACAGTCAAGCACCAAAGAATGGTTTAGGTATGAATGTTATGCCTGGTTAGCACTCATACCAAGTCACACATGTAAATACATGCGAATTGCTTACTCAACATGATCGTACAAGGTAAGCGATCGTGCTAAAAAAACCAAGCAAATATCTCTGCATTACACATTCACTCCATGTGAAGTGATTACGAACGCATATATAGGATATCATTATGGAATCATATTATAGGTAGTATGATTCACACTAAATAATATATGAGATGGGCTAGTGCTACGTGAGCTAGCCATCACAATATGTCCTAAGCAAGATTTCATAATAGTCATATGATGTCAATTGTACGTGATGGTATGACAAGCATGCAAGTGCAAATATAAGAAATTCTACACTCACATGTTGTGCAAAAGCAATGCATGATATGAAAAATGTAAATGTGCTAAATTGTTGTATGAAATAACATCCCACTTTTCTAGCATAAAGCTAAGAGATTCACACTACCAAAAAAATTCAATTTTCACACATGGCCAATGCCAGGTGTCAAGAACAATGCAAAATAGATTTTTTTTTTTAAAATGCATGTAGTTGAAGTGTAAGCATCAAGAAAAAACACATTTTTATGCATATTTGACATTAAGTCATAATCACAGAAAGACATTAAGCCATAGGCACATGACAAAACATAAGTTTCCATGTGCACTTCAAATTAAGTCAAGTGTATGACACAAGATAAATTTTTACCTGTATTTTTTATATTAGATCATACATCAACATACCACTTAAACTACGGTCTCATCTAACATCAACATACCCTAAAGTTTCCAACATTACCATAATGGTTTTTTAATAGGAAGAACAAAGTTTAAAAGTGATCTCATCGCTACGGTGCGGTGATTGATGGAACATTCTCTTTTCTCCACATCCGTTTTTATACGAAGACGTATATGACCTCCTTCTTTCTTTAAAAATAGATCTTGAAATGAGAGACTTCTCTTTGGCTCTTAAGCAAGGAAGAAGTGTGGTGGAAGAGAAAAATGAATAAGAGGAAGAAGCTAGAAGAAAAATAAAAAGAGAAACCTCACTTTCTCCTAAGGTTTTTTCTTCTCTTCTAGAGCTATCTCAGCCTCCTTAGCTCTACAAATTCTTTGAGAATAACCTACACACCATCTCCAGCCCAAATGGAATGAGACTCTTTTAATCTCTACCATTGGCCAATACTAAATTTCAAGTGACCATACAAAACAAGTTTAAATGATGTTAAAAGCTCCTTATTTTCCCTTTGGGAGGTGGAAGCTTAAAATAACCTTCCATTGGTCATCCCAAGCCATCCCAAAGCAAATTCTGGCCTCAAGTAGCCAAAAGTCAAAGATTTTTACTAAGTTCGCGCATGACTGGGGGGAGGGAGAGGAGAGGAGGTAGGCATCAGCTCCTTGGCAGGGTGTGATAGGCTGATCTTAGCTTTAGAGTGGGTGCGACATGCTCCAAGCTTGGGGGTGCCAGCACCATGGCGCGGGGGCTCCAGTAACCAAGAGTGGAGATGCCAGGCTCTATATCTATTTGGAATGTAAGGGGTTCTTGGAGATGGGGAGCCAATTCTGGCATGTGTACACCCAAGCTAGGGCACAGTGCTCTCAAGCTAAGACACGGGTGTGCCCAGGTTAGCGAACGGGTTCGCTCTTGCAAAATTCCATCTCCATGCCCTAAATGTGCATTGAGGAGTCTAAACGTATATCTAGAGCTACAAGATGTCACATATGAATGAAGTATGGTCCTATCTCTTAAAAGTGGACATCAATCAAGTGTGAAATCAAAAGTTGATGCCAACATTAACCACATATGGACACTAGAAAATTGAGTAAAAAATTATCTCTTGAACTTAAAGTAGGAGGTATTGCTCCCAATAGAAAATGTTTGAACATTATCAATGGTTCCTTTTTGTAATTAGTAAAGAATAATCAACACATTAGTGAATTAATGATATCAAGAAGAAAACTTGTCAACTTATACCAATACAATTCAAATTCCTTCTACATGATTAGAGATAAGGGATTTCAGACTTTCAAAGATGATGCTTTTCTTCAATTTCAATGTATAAGCCATTTAAATGTTAAGGTCAATGTTTTATTACATGATGAGTAAGTGGTGTTTATGTAGTATATTCCTTGAATAAGGTAAGTCCATAAATTTGTAGTAGTGATAAGAACATTGAAACTTGGTTGCCATCAATGGATTTAAGAATTAGAAGATCCATTCCTTTTTAGGAGCGTTGACAAAATGAGAAGATCTAAGAAATAATTTTGGAATCCCATGGATTATTGATTCTCAATTTGATTTAGCTTTCCTGAACTTATAAAAGCCAATTATTTGACATGCAGAAATCTTTCATTTTTTATTATGATGATTCATAGCTTGGTTTCTTATCATATGCATCTTCCACGTTCACCTCATCATCAAGGATGTTGGAATAAGATCCATTGCTAACATTTTAATATTATTAACAAGCATCAATATAGCTTAAGAGAGAAAGAAGAGAGGGGAGCTTTGAGGATGCTAATAATTATATATCAAAAGGAACAAATTGATTTGATATATGCTCGTCAAAAAATACTAAGTTCAATCTCAATATTGCAAGAAATGACTATTTTTCCAATCTTCCTCAATGTCACTTGTCCTAAAATGGGGCAATTTTTTAATGAATTGTAAGCTAAGGATGAATTAAATTGACAAGCTCATGACAATATATTCTCTTGGGCAATTTTTATAGTGAGTTCTCATGGTGGGGTTTTCGGCAAATTCATTTTGAGTAAGTTGGTAGCTTTGAAGAGCTCACAATTGCATGTTTATTAGAAACTAAATCTATTCTTGCCTATGATGCATAGTTAATTATTAAGAGTCGTGTACGGTCAACAGGCCTAGACATAGGCACATTTTGGACACACCCTGGACAGTTGTCGAGTACAACCCCGATGAGTCTAATTTAAATAATATTAAAACATGGTATTTAAAAAATCATTTTCAAACAATTAACATATATGATATATATTTTATAATTAAAATTTTTAAACAAGTATTGTGTTTTTGTATTTAAAGATTAAACCTATATAGATCTTACTTTTTTTCCATTAAATCAAAAGCTAATGTTAACTAATTATTTTTTCTTAATTAATGTTATTAAAATTTTAATTTTCACTTTCAAATTTGCGGAATTCAAAATTGTCCTTTTGAAATACATGCCACGAGAGTTAAAGTCTGGAGAAAGAGGAGTTGAGACAATAGAAAACTGCTAGGAAATTCTTAGTAGAGAGACGGAGGAATAGTCCTTAGACCGGGGGTCTTTTTATTCATCGTTGAGTCTTCTATTTTGAGGAAGTCTTCTTATACAATTAAAGAAAGAAGAGAACAATTATGGAAACATCCTTCAATCACCGAAAAGAGAGAGCGATTATGGAAAATGTCCTTAATGCAATCAATGTGTTGATTTAATACTAAATTTATATTATAATTTGAATTCGAATATAGCGGTAATCGGCCGGTCGACGTGTTCTGGTTCAGTCAACTAAAGCGACGAAGCTAGTGGATGTCATTTCTACCAAATTATAAGTGGTCAGCCGGCTGGTTGCTTTCAACCGACTTTTAGGAAGTTTCAGCTGTTAGGATCATAGATAGGCTTGCCGACCGGATTCTCCAAGGGTGAACTTGATCAGTATGTTGATCTTTCAGATGATTGGCTTAGATCATGCCTCTTGAATTTAATACCCCGATATATCATTGTGTCATCATATTTAGTCATTCGATTGCTTTAAGATTTGTGCTGATAATATTGGTGTGTACAACATTACTCTTTAATTATTTATTTATTTAAATTTTTTTGTATATTTTAATAATTGTTACTATAATGACATATCCAACACATGTCTTCTATTTTCAATCAAAAAAATGTCGTAAGCCCACATTATGTCATATCCATGTCCCCGTATGTTCCGCCCTTGATGACAAATGGTTAGTAGATAACTCAAGTCGACAAGAAGCTTCCTCAAAAATCCTTAAATTTTAGCAAATTAGTTGAATGCAACTAATTTGTTGGTCCATATTCAAATTTGTAATATGATCGCCCATTCGGTGGAACTCCATTCTAACCCTACCCAACAAATTTCTCTGTCATAAATGAATTCAGCATTATTATATAAAAAGTTGATGGACCTATAAGCATAAAATAAGAGCGTCATCTTCTTTCGGAACTAAATGTTTNTATTACGTGGCGGGTTCTGAGTGAGGAACCATCGGCGGTTGAAGGCGTTCGATTGGATTAGGGAGTGAAATTGCGTCCATTGGTTTGGGAGCACGGCGTGGATAAGATGGATGGACGGCTAACTTGAGCAAGGATAGGTTTGTTTGGATATGCATGGCACTTAATTCTTTCATAAAAATTGTCATTATTTTAAATTTAAAAATTGAAATATACTTTGTCATAAATAATGAGGCAGTATTATGTTAAAATGAAAGTTTATATGTTGAATATGTAAATTCAAAGTAATGGGCTCCCTCTCCCATCATGTTCAATGTGCAGTAACTTCACTGATCCCGAGCACCCTTAAATAAAAAAGAACATTTGTGATTAACACCAAATATTTATTTCAGATTAATTTCTTGTGATATAGATGTTGAATCTAGAGTTGTGGGAGAGACCCCAAAAGAATATAACACTAAATAGAGGAAAATACCAGAGTGCTTAGTATTAAGAATGACGGTTGTGAGATTACATGATGTACCCCTAGTAAAGTAGGCACACTGTGATATTTTAGTCAATATATAATTATAAGGCTTGGAGCCAGAGACAAATATGAGCAATTATATTCTCGGTCAAGTAATATAAAGAACATTGGCTAATTCATAGTTTAAGAATTCTAAAGACTGGTTAGACAGAAGAGATATTAGCTCTCACGCTAGAGTCCCCTTGTCTCCTCACCTGAAGGCTAAGTATTAAGAACTAAAACTAAGAACCAAATTGGGGGCTTTAGCCTGTCACTCTAAAGTCCTTTAATTCTACACCCATCAATGATTATTTTCCTATTTATTTGCAATCAACTATATGGACTATATTCTCATTCATACAATCTCATGTGATTCTATCACTGTTGATTGAGACAACAACATCACAGATCTTACATGTTCTCACAACAGATTTTAACGTGCAAGTTGATCAAGTTTACAGGTAAATGAAGAACAATGTAAAAACATCACAATATTTTCTCACTCTACTCAATTATATATCCTACACATGCATACTAGTTCATTGTAAGAGGAAGAGTAAGAAAAAGTACTCACTACACATGGAGAAATAACAAGAACTTTTCATTGAACAAGACTTTGAAACCATACAAACAAAGTACTAGACTCAAATCAAAATACATTGAAAATACTTATCTTTGATGGAAATCAAACTTTCCTTTTATATGAAAAGCAATCTCCTTACAATCCTCTCTAAGAACAAAGTGAAAAGAAAATAAGAAATCTCTTACTCTCTCTCTTTCTCTCTCGCCTTGTCGCCCCACTTAGGGCTCTCGCCGAAGCCTTCTTCTTCTTCTCCAAGCCTTCTTCTCCTCTTCTAATTAGTTCAAGAGAGATTTTAAAAACATTTCCAAGCCTTATTTATAATTTATGAAGACGTTCTTAAGCTTCTTTTCAAAAGTATCCATATTCAATGAGTCTTCCAAATGGTGCCTCAAGCCGCCTCTTAAAAAATTGCCCAAATCCGATGTATCTTCTAGAAGATATGTTAAAATCCATCTCCGACACTTAAGCATCGATTTTGAGCACTTAAGCGCCCAAAATCTCTGTCTGGTGGCCCCTAAGAGCCATGTTTGGGCGCTTAAGTGCCAGACACAGGCACTTAGGTGTCTGATATTGGCCCCCATGTCTCTGGTGTGCCTCGGTTCGACCCGATTTTCTCTAGTTTGGTCCATTCTTGTTCCTTTTACTCCAATCACTCCCAATTCTTCAATTTGATGTACCTACAACCAAAAAAAAACATACATTTAAAGCGAAATACTATTATAAAATATAGCATGAAAAATTATACATTTTTAGGCATATCAACGACCTACGCAAAAATAAACCTTTTTAGGTCAGATTGATGCTTAAGAGCTAGCTCTGGGCCTCTAGATGCCTAAGACTGCTGACTCGACCCACAATTACATAGTAATTTAGCTTTTAAAATTTGACAAAAAACTTGACTCAATTTATATTTAGCGACTAGTGTGCAAAATTGAAATATTATGAAATTTAGAAAATAATTTACATACTAGGGGTACTACGCAAGTATACGTATAGTTTTAACTAATATAGGGATTTCCTTAAAGACCCTAGTATCGATACCACAAAGAAGCGAGGTAAGAATTTTCTTAGGCTAATTCTATTCTACTACTATGAGGTCTTAGTTTGGAATTTTTAAAAAGTTTAATTTTCCTAAATTTACTAATTTACTATAAAATTTAAGCTAACTAAATTAACTAAAAACCTAATCTAAGGAGACTGATTAAATTTTGGAAGGTTCTTATATAATTAAAATCCCTTTCCCCTTGAGATGAGATTATAATCATTGAAGGAATCAAATATTTAAAGTTAATATTGAAGTTTTGTGACAAATTTGAGCAATTATATTATTTATCCTCTTTACGAGCAATAAAAAACATTAGCTAATTCAGAGTTTAGTCCTTAAATCAGCGGTTAGGCTAGGAAGATACTAAACTCTCACCTTAGAGTTCCCACGTTCCCCTCGCTTGAGGGCTAACATCTCGCTTTAGTTTCCAAACACCTAGACCAAATTAAAGATTTTAGTTTGTCACCCTAAAATTATCAATTTTACTCCCATCAAAGTTTATTTCTCTATTTATTTGCACTAAACCCCATGGACTACATTCTCATCCATGAAATCAAATGTGGTTCCACTTTGTTGAGAATTACACTACCCTTTCGGATCTTAATATAATTACAACGAATTTTAACACTACAACAAAACTTTATTGTAATGTAAATGAAGTTCAAGTAAAAAAACTTCACAATTTTGAAATAAAAGAAATCTTTAAACTATTCTAATCATACACACGAGTAATTCTCATCACAAGGAGAACGAGTAAAAAAAAACTACTCACTAAGCATGGAGAAAACACATGGATTCCTCATTGCAAATGACTTTGAAAAATATTTCAATAATTCAAAGAAAATATAAAAAAAGTCCAAAACTTATCTTTACAGAAGATTCAAGCCCTCCTTGCATAGCAAATAACAATCATTTACACTTCTTCCAACATCCCAAAAGCCACCAAGACTCCATAAGAGACTTCTCCTCTTACACACAAAAACACACACGCCCCCTTGAAGAGGCACACCAAACTCCTCTCCAAATCACTCCTAAACTCCCCTTCAAGACTCCTCTCCTAAAAGACACGAACCCCATTTTTAAAGAGAAGCCAAGAACCTCATTTTTCCAAGAGACACACCTCTTCACATTCCAAATGTCTAGATTCATTGTACCACTCTTTGGGGCATGCATAACAGTCAGGAGTCTTCCAGAACATCCCAGAATAGCCCAAAATTGCCCAAAATTCGTCCAATAACTGTCTCGGGTGCCTAGGCGTGAGTTTTTTACACCTCAGCATCGTTTTCCCGTCGTGACCGGCGCCTAGCCGCTACCCTGCAGGCAACTCCACCGTTTTACCTTATTTCGCTTCGTTTCAGCTCCGTCTCGCCCCATTTCAGCTCTGTTTCGCTTCTAACTGTTATACCTACAAGATAAGTATGAAAATAAAATTTATTTAAAGAATAATTTCATTAAAAATTATAGGATAAATGTAAAGAAGATTAAGTATAGAAAGACATATCGAAATGTGTCAGGTCATAATTTTCTTCCTTGCTCATTTTGACTCCAAATTGCACTATTTTTGCTTCATTTCTCTAAAGCTTCACTTCTTGTACCTCAAACCAAACACATGGAAAAATACCCTCCTTTAAATTGCAATATTTTTAAAAACCATTAAAAATAAGCATGAAAGGTATATACAAAATTAGGTAATTTTTAGGCGTGTAAAATTCCCCTAAACTTAAATGTTACTTGTCTTTTCATTTAGAAAGATATAAGATTAGAATTATTTCTAAGTCTTTTCATTTAAAAAGATTCAAGTTAAACCAATTTTTGATTAGGCTTCTCCTCAAACTTATCCTCACATATTGTCTTTTTACTTTTATTTTTCTTTTATTTTTCTTTTTTTTTTCAAGATCTTTTTATTCCTTACTATCTTCTCTTTTTTTTTATGTGAGGATTACTATATTTCAATATGTCTTCAATAATTTTGAATTTTACCATCCTTTTTCTAAAGTACAAAACTTGAAACTTTCCCTCACTTTTTAAAAGTGTAAGTATTAGTTTGCAAAAGGTTTTAATAAAGAATCAATTATCATAAAGTATAAATCTAAGAATCTTAGCTTTTTAAATATTCAATTCTTTTCTATCATAAATAGCAAAATCATTTTCTTAATGTTTTCTACAAAAATATCTTAACTCTAGAATAGTTTCTTCACATAGGATTTCAACTAAGTTATTTTCTTAACATTCCTAAAATCAAAATTATAGTAACCTAAAGGTAACACCACATACCACAAGTTATTTTAAAAATGTTGTCAAATTAAATACTGGCTACTGAGGACAGGCAAAGTTAAGTTTTAAAAATTTTTCTTCCCCCCCAAACTGGAATTTTTAAATATTTTCCAATAAGTACAATTAAATATGATAGGAAGAAAAAATTTAAGTTGATAAATACATGCTAAAATTAAATTGAACTAAAAAGGAAAAATAAACTTTCGTACAGTTACAAAGTATAAAAGTAGACATAAATGATTTTTAAGTTTGCAATAGAAGGAATTGTTATGTAATAAATAAGGCTTGAATATAATGATAAGTCCATCTAACACAAATAACACTAACATTGAATGCATAAAAACAATGATTCAAGCATAGTTCACTACAAACCACACATATATTAATCGATACAATCAACAAACTTAAAGACACCTACATAACATAGTTCGACACATAAACAAAAACACACTTTCATTAATAAGCACACCAACAAAGATAACCATGGGGTGCATCCCACGAAGCTCTTGGTTTAACTTCTCCACCTGATAAAGGATTCCACCAGGATCAAGATTCCATTTAAGTAATCATTGATCAATCACTCAATCTTTTTGAGATCATGAAATTCCTACTAAAACCTCAAATTTTAATTTTTTTTTTCAGCTCTTCCGTTTCAGATTAATTCAGATTATAATTCCTCATTTTTCTTTCAAGATCCAATATTCTTGCAATAATTTTCTCAATTTGAGTATTAATTTCATCCTTAGAATTTATAAGAAATGGATCTCTATATGATAATTCAAGATCTCCCAAATTTTGGATCGTTTTCTCTCTAAATAATTTACATTCAAGATCAAATTCCTCTAGGTTACTCTTTTGTTTCAAGTTATCTTCTATTTCATCCCCTTGGGATACTACTATAGGATATATTATTAGCTCAGTTATCTCATTCATAAAGCTAGATATTGCATGATCTTTAAACTTGTTTTTTTTTTGTCAAGAATCTCCTTCTTAAACATCACAAAACTAGGCATTTGTTCTAATGTCTTGGCAACTGGAATATTTATAGTTAATTTCCTGATTTCCTCTATAAATCTTGAGATTTGTTGATCTAATTTTTGTATCAAAATTCTTTGAGGAAATAGTGGAGGTGGTCTTTCTATATTTATCTTGGTTGAGGAATATCTTTTTCTAATTCCTTAAGGATTTCTTCCATTGGTCTTTCATTCTCATTATCCTCATTTCTCAACTCAAGGTTCTTTTAAAACATATCCTCCAATTCTCTTCCAATTCTTAGTCCGATATCTTTATCTTGTTCATCATCTTCTGCTCAGAGTTTGTCTCAGGGTCACTAAGTAAAATCTCTGGGGGGTAATTGTTAATTAAATTAATAATCTGCCACAATTAGTTTTATATTCCTCATTGACGCCCCTTAAATTCCCAACTGACTCGCCATTTGAATCACAACCTCTTCTAACAGTGACTCCTCCTCATCTATGGTCTGAAGTTAAAATTATGAGGAAAAAAAAGTCCAACATTAAAATTATCATGATTATTCCAATTACATATCTGATTAAATTGATTATCTGCCCGTACTTGATTTTCTCCTCCAAATTTATTATTCCAGTTAAATTTTGAATAATATTCTTAACTTGGGTTGTAATAATCTTATGCATCTCATGACCAATTTCAAAAGAGTTTGTTTCGATCAATTGTCCAAATAAATTTTCCTCAATATTTTGCGGCCCTTGAGGATAACTTTCTACATATTGATCTAACTTCCTCGCAATATCTGCAACCTAAGAAGTTAAAAATAGTAAGCATATCTTCTTGAAAATTTGCTACTCTCTTGGGGTTTACTCTTTTGAAGCTAATAAAATTATATTCCAAATATGAATAGTCATTATAATGTTGATCCAACATTTTTACATTTAATTTATGGAGTTTTTTTGATTCATCATCCTCCTAAAAGTTCTCTCCAAATCTGGGTTATAAATTTCAAGGTCTGCAGCTCCTAAACTACGCATACAAATTTAAAGACTTAACTAATAGAGCTTATATCAAAAATATTTTTGGTATTTTAGATTTTCTTTGAAATAAACACACACAAACAAACTAGATAATAATATTACAATTTTTTAAATCTAAGTCTTACAGATTTAACTAAAATCCTCCTAAAAGTTCTTATTGAAGCCTTCCAGGAAACGACACTATAAACTTGACCTGACCCGCAATTATGCAGTAATTTAGCTTTCAAAAGATGACTAAAAATTTTACCCAATTTATAATTAACTTCTAGTGTGCAAAATTGAAATGTTATGAAATTTAGAAAATGATTTACACACTAGGGTACTACATAAGTATATGTATTATTTCAAGTAATATAGAGTTTTCTTTAAAGACCCCAATATCGATCCCATAGAGAAGCGATGTAAGAATTACCTTAGGCTAATTCTAGCCTACTATTATTAGGTCTTAGTTTGGTTTTCCTAAATTTACTAATTTACTATAAAATTTAAGTTAACTAAATTAACTAAAATCCTATTCTAAGGAGATTGGTTAAATTTTGGAAGATTTCTATATAATCAAAGTCCCTTTCCCCTTGAGATGAGATTATAATAAGTGAGTGAATCAAATATTTAAAGTTAAAAATGTAGTTTTGTGACAAATATGAGCAATTATATTCTTTATCCTCTTTACGAACAACAATGAACATTCGCTAATCTAGAGTTTAGTCCCTAAATATGTGGTTAGGCTGAGAATATACTAAGCTCTCACCTTTGAGTTCCCACGTTCCCCTCGCCTGAGGGCTAATACCTCATTTTAGTTTCCAAACACCTGGACCAAATTGGGGGTTTTAGTCTATCACCCTAAAATCATAAATTCTGTGCCCATCAAATTTTTTTTCTCAATTTGTTTGCACTCAACCCCAAGGACTACATTCTCATCCTTTAAATCAAATGTGGTTCCACTTTGTTGAGAATTACACCTCCCACTCAGATCTTAATTTAATTACAACGAATTTTAATACTACAGCAGACCTTTATTGTAATGTAAATGAATTTCAAGTAAAAATCATCACAATTTTGAAATAAAATAAATCTTCAAACCATTCTAATCCTACACATGATTAATTCTCATAACATGGAGAAAGAGTAAGGAAAAATTGCTCACTAAGAATGGAGAAAACACATGGATTCCTCAATGCAAATGACATTGAAAAATATTGCACACTTCTTCACTCCAAGAGACATACCTCTTCACATTTCAAATGTCTAGATTCATTGTACCACTCTTTGGGGAGTGCATAACAACCAGGAGTTTTCCAAAACATCCCAAAAGAGCCTAGAATTGCCCAAAATTTGTCCAATAACTGTCTTGGGTGCTTAGGTGCCACTCTGCAGACGGCTCCACCGTTTTGCCTTGTTTCGCTCAGTTTTAGCTCCATTTCGCCCCGTTTCAGCACATTTTTGCTCCTAATTGTTATGCCTAAAAGATAAGCATGAAAACAATCTTTCCTTAAAGTGTAATCTCATTCAAAAACATGTGATGAATGTAAAGGAGATTAAACAGAGAAAGACATATTGAAATGTGTCGGGCCAGAATTTTCTTCCTTGCTCGTTTTGACTCAAAATTGCACTATTTTTGCTTTATTTTCTCTAAAACTCCATTTCATGTACCTGAAACTAAAAAGTTGCAAAAATACCTTCCTTTAAAGTACAATATTATTAAAAAAACCATTAAAATAAGCAATGAATGTATATAAAAAATTAGGTAATTGTTAGGCCTGTCAACTGCCTTTAGAGCCTCATAACCAAGCCCCTTTAAGTCTGGCACTAGTTTCAGGCACTTGGGTGCTAGTCCCCAGGCGCCTTGGTTCACAAAAATAGCTCAAAACAACCTCTTTTCAGGTGACAGGAAAGTAGGCGCCACCTGGGTGACACCTAGTCGCTAAAGGCCTGATGCCATACTAGGTGCCTAGGCACCTAGGTCATGGTAGGTGCCGGTCTATTTATAGATGGAAAAAAGCTTATTTTTTGCACTAATTTAACCTTAGTTCACCACCTAACGAGCCTGATTGACCGAGATCTTATTGTGCTTGAGAAGATATCTCTGGGGGGGTGTTAAATCCATGGGATTTGCCTCACTTGACATGCCATAAGTACCCTATATTAGCAATTTTTGTCTTAATTAAATGAAAAGTTAGGGCTTTCCTAGGGTCAGCTGATTTTAAGCTTCCCCCTCTCTTCATTTGAAATGAGATCCTCTCATTTTCAGTATTGGGCTGGTGCGGAGAGCTAGAGAGAGGAGAGGAGAGTGCTTCTTCTTCCTCTTGGTGGTGGAGAGCTAGAGAGAAGCTTTGGCGAAGGAAAAGCCTGGATAGGAGCTCAAGAAAAGAAATGAAAACTTCTTCTTCCCCTTTGAGACTCATCTTCTTCAACTTCTTCTTCCTCATCTCCTTCATCTTCCACCACCACTTGCCTTGGGTGTGTGAGGAGATTTCTATTAGGAGATATGCAGGAGGGGTGTTAAACCCATGGGTTTAGCCTCAATTGACATGCCCTAAGTACACCTCATTAGTAATTTTTGAATTAATCAAGGGGCAAGCTGAAGATTTTTTTGGGTGAGCTAATTTTAACCTAAGGGAGCCTCACTTCTTCCTAAGATTTCCTCTCCTTTTCAGTTTTTGGAGAGATGATGTTTGGAGTGCTTGAGAGGTCAAGGGAGAGCTTTTTCTTCCCTGGAGCTAGGGTTTCTTCTTGAAGGCTTTGAGGTGGAGAGCTCAGAGAAAGGTTAGAGGGAGAGCTTCTAATTTTTATTCCCTTTCTTCTTCTTCCAAAATAAACTCTTCTTCCTTCTTATTTCTTCCCACCCTTCTTCATTTTTCTTCACCACTTACCTTGAGTGTGTGAAGGGATTTCCTTGAGGAGAAGGAGGTCAGCAAGGGAGCAAGGTTTCCTCTCTCCTAAACTAAAGGAGAGCTTCACCCTAGCTTGAGAAAAGGATCACTGGAGCACCGTTGGAACTTTATCAGAGCTCGGAACTTTGTCGGAGTCTCACCAGACTCTCTTTCTTGAGGAAATCTACTTTGTCCTTTGGAGAGGGAGTAGATTGGATCTCGCTGGTGCTTTATTGGAATGTGGGTTTCTCTTCTACCAATAGGAGAGCTTCATCCTACTTGAAGAAACACATCCCCAACCATCGTGTAAGAAAAACTCCTTAAATCCTTCAAATTTTCTTTCCTAGCTAGTCCTCGGGTTGGATTTTTGCTAGAGGTTCTGGTTTCAGTCACTCACATGGGGCGAGTGGGCTGGCCGACACTAGTCGGCACTGCCACACGTCCTTGGATTTACTAATGATTTCCAAGAGGAAGCCTTAGATTAGAAATCACGTCAAATCCTTTGTGGAGTCGAGTGATTTCTTGTTGTGAATCCTAGAACAAAATCCTAACTTGTTAGAATCCCAATTTCCTTTTGTTTTGGCATTCCCAACCTTCCTTGGAGGGGTTGAGATGGTTGTATTTTGCTAAGTGAGAAAAGCTTTGTAGCTCGCTCCTTTCGCATAATCTGGCACAATCTCGAGGCATGACATAGATCTCGAGACAATCTTTTGATTAAGAAATGTTTAAATCTTGATAAAATATGATCCAAAACTCTAATTTCAATAAACGTACAATAAAACTGAGCAGTTGATAAGAAAACCTAATGTTACCAAAATTGGTTCAATCCGAACCAAATCAAGCCCAGATGAAGCTATTAAGCTACTTTCAAAAGTTTTTAGACACATTTGGAAGGTTGAATGACTACATGCTATGGAGAAACTATAGTTGAATTGACCGTCTTGACAAGACGAATCATCACTCAATTTTGACATCATTAAGACACTCAAATGTTCATTAAATGTCATCCGATTGAGGAAAGTCCTTTGAGTCATCCGATCAAAGTGATTCATATTCCTGCATTAATTGCACCTAAAATTCTATAAATAGAGCCCCACCCCTCTCATGAGGTGGAGGAGAGCTTGAGAAAGAACTTGAAGGTTTGAGAAGGAGCTGTAGTCCAACACAACTACTGTCATCACCGACCGTCGCTGACCGCCTCTGACGGTCATTGACCACTATTGACCGATGCTGACCGCCGCTGATCGCGGTCGATCACTGTCAACTGCCGTTCACCACTACCTTTCGGCCCACACCGATCGTCATCTACTGCCACCCACTTGTTAAAACAAGTTCATTTGTGCACCGATGTTGTAACTACAAAGAGTTTTCAACACTTTCCGGCTTGTGGGGCGAGGGAGTGTACATGTAATTCTCAACTTATAGTGAATTTTTACAACTGAGTCAAGCCCCTTAGTTTTTTCTTCTTACGAGTTTTTTATGTAAGAACTTATAGTGTCACAACTGGTTATTTTCTTTTCTTTTAGTGTGTGTTGAATTCTCGTGCAACGCTAAGACGATAATCCTTTACTCTACCACCGCGAATTTTCTAGCATGCATCAATCTCGTTGCTTGCTCTCCGGTAAAAAAACAAGGAACATTAATTTAAATTATTTTTCCTGACCACATAGTAATTTGAGTCCAACAATTGAATTTAATAAAAACATTGACAATTGGTAATAATATCAAATTGAAAGCTTGATATGAATTGTTGCAGTTGTATACATCAATTTAAATTATTTTTACTGAGCTAATTAGAACCGGTCTGAGTGTTGCTCGCCCATGAACATTACATATCTTTTTCACTTCGTTTCCTCTTGCAAAAATTATCAAAATGATTACTCAACCAATTCTAATTTATGTCAAGGCAAAATTAGTACATTTAGATGTGATCCTTTTATATCTATAAATAAACATATAATATATCACTTTATATGATTTTGATTAATTAAACATGATTTATATCACTTTTAAGTAAAATATTGAAGTAATACATTAAATTACTCAATCAACAAAAGTTTATTAGAGTTTTTCTTTTATATTCTGAGAGTGAATATAAAAAAGACAAACTATAGGGTGATGAAATATAGTTGGACCATAGCATAAGGAGTTTGAGAGGATTTTACTATTTTATAGAACTTGTCTTTGAAAAGGAGTGAAAAGCTGCTGGCTATTTGTATTTTTTTGAAAGGATAGGGTTCCCATTTCCCTATATTAGACGGAGCTGCGGTTGGGTGTTACATGCATTATCACTTGTGCTATTAACTCAAGCAAAAAACCTCCGTCTCAGATCTCCATCATGCCTTCTTTCTCAGTGTCTCAAATGGTAAGTGGCCCCCTGCACCCTCCCCTCTCCCTTATCTTTATTATGATTTTCTTGGGGTGTGGTCTTATATATGGAGGAATGATCCTCTTATAATAGAACAAATTATATGTATACTGATGTCATATGTGATGCGTTAATAATTCTGTATAAATTGCAAGTTATTTATATAAAATTGTATGTAAATTGCATAAAGGAAAGGTTTATATCAAGATTTGTGTTATCTTTTAATTATAATTCTGTATAAACTACAAGTTACTATGTTTTGGTTCTATATGAACCACATCTAAAAATTTATTTTGTGATTAATATATATTTATGCTATTGTTTTAGAGAGATGCTTTATATAGTCTATAACTTCGTATGAGTTATGATTTTTTTTTCTTCTAACTATTTTGGGCAAGCTTTTGAGACCATACAGTGACTACACGCACCCAATAAAAACAAACCCCTCCTTAAAAGCTGTCTGAAAGTGGGTCTCTAACTTAAAAATTTTAAATTTTTTAAAAATGATGTTTATGTGAAATGACGGGGCGTAGGTGCGGATTCCACATTGAATAATCGCTTCCAAAATTCAAAGGTTCAATCCGAATCTAATCTGAATCCAAATAATATAATTACCTGTTTCTTTAAACAGGAAGATTAAGAAAATATTAAACAGCATAATAATATAAGTACTATTAAAACTAAATAAATCTTTTTAATTAATATTATATTTCTAAGGTGATGATTAATAGATTCAATCTCATATGTATAAATGAAATCACTCCCAAAATTATTATAAGGCATTTTTTTAAAAGAAGAATACTTTTTAATAAAGAAATAGCCTAAAAAATATTAGTCATCTTAAAACTTTATAAAATATTCTTATATTTTAAGAAAATAATAATCCTTATTTGCTGCCTCGTAGATTACTGAAGAGGAAGCCCGTTCCGAGGCGGAGGTGTCCGCGGTGGAGAAATGGTGGCGCACCGACCGTTTTCGTTTAACCCGCCGCCCATACTCCGCTCGCGACGTGGTCTCCCTCCGCGGAACCCTCCATCATTCGTACGCCTCAAACGAAATGGCCAAAAAGCTTTGGCGCACCCTCAAATCCCACCACGCCGCTGGCACCGCCTCCCGCACCTTCGGCGCCTTGGACCCCGTCCAAGTCGCCATGATGGCCAAACACCTGGACACCATTTATGTCTCTGGCTGGCAATGCTCCTCCACCCACACCACCACCAACGAACCCGGCCCCGACCTCGCCGACTACCCCTACGACACCGTCCCAAACAAAGTCGAACACCTGTTTTTCGCCCAGCTCTACCACGACCGCAAGCAGCAAGAGGCTCGCATGACCATGCCTCGTGACCAGCGGGCCAAGATTCCTTTTGTGGATTACTTGCGCCCCATCATCGCCGATGGTGATACCGGTTTTGGCGGGGCCACGGCTACAGTTAAGCTATGTAAGCTTTTCGTCGAGCGCGGCGCCGCCGGGGTGCACATCGAAGACCAGTCTTCGGTTACGAAGAAGTGCGGGCATATGGCGGGGAAAGTACTGGTTGCTGTTTCCGAGCACATTAACCGGCTTGTTGCGGCAAGGCTCCAGTTCGACGTAATGGGGGTTGAAACCGTTCTGGTATCCCGCACCGATGCCGTTGCTGCCACGCTCATTCAGTCCAACGTCGACGTGCGGGACCACCAGTTCATTCTCGGGGCGACAAATCCTGATCTTAAACGCCGAAATTTAGCCGCCGTGCTGTCCGCTGCCATGACGGCGGGTAAAACAGGGGCAGAATTGCAGGCCATTGAAGATGACTGGCTCTCCCGCGCCAGACTCATGACTTTTTCCGAAGCCGTTGTAGACGCCATTAACCGCCAAAACCTTCCGGACTACGAAAAGCGACGACGGATCAACGAATGGGCCGGCGCAAGTGAATACGGGAACTGTATTTCCAACGATGAAGGACGTGAAACCGCGGAGCGGTTGGGTGCAGGGGAGATTTTTTGGGACTGGGACATTCCTAGGACTCGAGAAGGGTTCTACCGCTTCCGTGGATCGGTGGAGGCAGCTGTGGTGCGCGGCCGGGCGTTTGCGCCGCACGCTGACCTGATATGGATGGAGACGTCGAGTCCTGACCTTGTGGAGTGCAGCAAGTTTGCGCAGGGGCTGAAAGCGGAGCACCCGGAGATAATGATGGCTTACAACTTGTCCCCGTCGTTCAATTGGGATGCTGCGGGGATGACGGATGAGGAGATGAGGGAATTTATACCGAGGATTGCGAGAATGGGATTCTGTTGGCAGTTCATTACGCTTGCCGGATTTCATGCCGACGCGTTGGTGACGGATACGTTTGCGAGAGAGTTTGCGCGGCAGGGGATGCTGGCTTATGTGGAGAGGATACAGAGGGAGGAGAGGAACAATGGCGTGGATACGCTGGAGCATCAGAAGTGGTCAGGGGCAAATTACTATGATCGTTACCTCAAGACTGTGCAAGGCGGAATCTCTTCCACCGCCGCAATGGGCAAAGGCAAGACCTTTAACGCTGAAATATTGTTGCTTTTAATTTGGCAAGAAGGTATTTTTGCTTAACAAATTAATTTTATGCAGGGGTGACGGAGGAGCAATTCAAGGAGCAAATCAGGTCCGGGACGAGGGGACTGAACGATGGTGGGATTACAGTTGTTGCCAATTCTAGGATCTGAAGAAAGAATGGGGGTGGATGGATTTGTAATCCGAACTTTATTTAATTGATGGAGCGCCTCATTGGTTTTAAATATTGTGTGGAATAGCATTATGGTAATTTGGTCTGCATTGTTCTAGCAATTTGTTCTGCATTGTTCCTGTATTTGCCAGTATTGCCTGGCTAAACTGTATCCGAAAGTTTATTTTGAAATCATATTGATGCTATATTTTCTTACGAAATAATGTTCAGTTAAAAGTTTATTTATTTCATTTAATTGGTTGATTAATTAATTAATTAGTTTGTTTTAGAAGTTGTGGACCACCGCCAATATTTCATTGATTATAGAAGAGAAAGATCAACAAAAATCATAAATGTAGTCATACAAACAAATGGCAGTAAAAAGAACACTGGCACAAGTAGAAAGAGCACTAGCACCGCAATCACAAACTGTAAATATACCATCATGAATGCGCATACAACATACTGTGGTGTAAATGAGCAGATCCTGCTTGCGAGCGGTCTCTAATTTCTCTCTAATGAGCTCATGAATTGAGCTTATCGAGCTATAGTCGAGCGAAAACTATATTAACTTGAGCTAAATAGCAAAAATCTACTTTGAAGCAGAATTTTGTACATCTTTTTCTAAATAAATTTAACAGAAGAGCAATCTAAACAAAATAATTTATTTTTTCAAAAAATCATCTTAAAATTTCGAAATATATTTGACAACATATAACATTACTTTTTTAATAATGGAATAATTTTCTTACACATGATTCCACATTTCAGAGGTAAAACAAATTAATTCTTCCTTGTTTAAGGAATTAAATTGTGTTAAGATGCCACCATAACCTTAAATTAGAGGCATTGGTTTCAACGATTTTGAAGAAATCTTAATTAGCGAGAGTTAAATAGGAAATCCTTTTAACACTTTGCTTAATTTTTTAGTAATGCCATGGTATGGATATCCATCAATGGAGGTGAATTTTCCTTTAAATTTTGAAATAATGGAGCAGCATCAATTGTTAAATTGAGATAAATGTCCTACATAGTTTAGGGCTCCAAAGAATCTTTATACCTGGGTTTTACCAAAGATTTGATCTGAAAATTTTTCAAGAAATTCAATACTTCTATTAATGGGAAAAAATAAATGCATTGGATATGCTGTCCCAAAAATTTCATTTCAGTATGAAACAATTTAGTTTTTGGGACTGAAATGACTAATCTAGCTCATTGAATAATCCATTTAATTATTATTGAATTCACAAAGGGTTTTTCAATAGTTTTGGAAAACACAAGAACATCATCAATTTAAATAATGATGTATTCAAAGTGATATTTAAATATGTCATTCATAGTATGTTGAAATTTAGATGAAGCATTTTTCAGCTCAAAAGGCATTACGTTCCATTCAAAATGCCTAAAGGGAACCGTAAGCGCTATATATATATATATATATATATATATATATATATATATATATATATATATTATTTGGATCTGCCATTAGCATAAATTCAAATTAAATTTAGAGAAGATATGTGATTTTTTAGGCATGTTAAGCAAACCTCTTTTATCAGAAATAAAATATCTAATCAATTTCAGATCTTTTTTATGCTTCCTATTGATATGACTTTAAGCATACTTAATTTCCTTTCTCTTTTACATCACTTTATGGAGGAAATTTCACTTTAAAGAAGGATATTTTCATGTTTTTTTTTAGATACAACAAGTAGGAGAACTTGAACGAAGTGGAGAAGAAATGAAGAGAAGCGGAAGTGGAGAAGAAATGGAGAGAAGCGGAGGCGACGTGGAGCAAATTAGGAGATTCAACAGACTGGCGCCTAGGTGTCAGTCACGANATGTTTTTTTTTAGATACAACAAGTAGGAGAACTTGAACGAAGTGGAGAAGAAATGAAGAGAAGCGGAAGTGAAGAAGAAATGGAGAGAAGCGGAGGCGACGTGGAGCAAATTAGGAGATTCAGCAGACTGGCGCCTAGGTGTCAGTCACGGGGCGTCAAGGTGTCAAAAACTTGATTGACCCCACCCTAATTCAGATGCTCTAATTCTCTTGGGTCTCCCACAAGTATAAGTGTCGAATCAACAATATTTTAGCCTGAAATATCGATCCCATAGGGAGTGAGGGGTTAACACGCCTTAGGATAAGCTCTAGTATTAAAACTAGTTCTCAGCTTGGAACTTATATTATTTTGAAAATCTACAAACTAATACTTCAGAGTTGCAATCAATTATATATATTAAATCCTATAGAAAACCCACTTAACTTACTTGAATTGGTGATTATCAAGATATACAACTACCCTTCTTTTCAATGATATAAATAGTGCGTAGGAACATAATACTTTGAATTGAAATGGTGGCTAGTGACAAATAGGAGCAATTCTCGTATTTCCCCTCTTTCAATTGAATAAAGAAGTTTGTGGTTAAACTGGTTTTAATTCCTTAAACCCCAATTTGAACCCATCAAAGATTATTTCCCTATCAATTTGAATTTCCCTTTGGACCAGTGAATACCCTAATCATTCCTCCATAGCTCTCTTGAGTCACTATGGATCAAAACATACTTTAATTAATCAAGTGGCGAGAACATAAAGTAAATTAAGCATAGAAGAATATTCACCGCATTAAAGATGTAAAACTATTTCTAAAAGCATCCTACAATCTTACACCACCAACATATTCATCACAAAAGGAAGGAAAGAAGGAACTACTGACAAAGCATAAAGGAAATAGTACAAGTGATTCTTTTTAAACAAAGAAAATACACTAGAATCATGTTTACAAATAATACAAGATGAAATAGAACATAATAGTTAGCTTTTCCTCTACAATAGTAATGAAAACTCCTAGACAAAGAATCTCCAAATACCTCCAGCAATGTTGAGTTCTTCCCTTACAATCACACAAAATTTTCTCACCAACTCTTAAGACAAATAAAAAGAAACTAGCCTACTATAACAAAAATTCCTACCCTAGGCTTCACAAGAACTTCTCCTCAACGTTTTGAAGAGTTCAACCCTTTCAAAGTCAAAAAAAATGCTCCATGGAATCACCTATTTGGGCCAAATAACTCTCGGATCGTGTGGAAAAAACTGTAGGAACTACCCCAGACAGTTCTAGCTCCAGGCGCAATCCTGCTTGGGGTTGTTATTGCAGTTTTCTCTATCCAAGCTCTTTGTCTGGTTGGATGGGTTATGGCGCCTAGGCGCCCAAGTTGGTGGCACCAAGGCACTTGGGTAGAGCATCTTGGAGCCCAATGACTGGTGCCTAGGCATCAGTCTACTGGATCTCCATATTTGCTTCACGTTGCCTCTGCTTCATTCCATTTCTTCTCCACTTCATTCCATATCTACTACCTATTGTATCTGCAAGAAAAACATGAAAATACCATTATTTAAAATGCAATTTTATCCATAAAAATGTGTAAAGGAGAAAGAAANTATATATATATATAGATTATTTGGATCTGTCATTTGCATAAATTCAAATTAAATTTAGAGAAGATATGTGATTTATTAGGCATGTTAAGCAAACCTCTTTCATCAGAAATAAAATATCTAATCAATTTCAGATATTTTTTATGCTTCATATTGATATGATTTTAAGCATGCTTAATTTCTTTTCTCTTTTACAACACTTTATGGAGGAAATTTCACTTTAAAGAATGGTATTTTCATGTTTCTTTTAGATACAACAAGTAGAACTTGAACGAAGTGGAGAAGAAATGGAGAGAATCGGAGGCGACGTGGAGCAAATTAGGAGATTCAGCAGACTGGCACCTATGTGTC
This sequence comes from Phalaenopsis hybrid cultivar, assembly GCA_002079205.1. NCBI lineage: Eukaryota > Viridiplantae > Streptophyta > Magnoliopsida > Asparagales > Orchidaceae > Phalaenopsis > Phalaenopsis hybrid cultivar. Next base: position 292,626 of record JXCR01144151.1, on the reverse strand, counting down.
AGTCACGGGGCGTTAAGGTGTCAAAAACTTGATTGACCCCACCCTAATTCAGATGCTGTAATTCTCTTGGGTCTTCCGCAAGTATAAGTGTCGAATCAGCAATATTTTAGCCCAGAATATCGATCTCATAGAAAGTGAGGTGTTAACATGCCTTAGGATAAGCTCTAGTATTAAAACTAGTTCTTAGCTTGGAACTTATATTCTTTTGAAAATGTACAAACTAATACTTCAGAGTTGCAATCAATTATATATGTTAAATCCTATAGAAAACCCACTTAACTTACTTGAATTGGTGATTATCAATATATACAACTACCCTTCTTTTCAATGATGTGTAGGAACATAATACTTTGAATTGAAATTGTGGCTAGTGACAAATAGGAGCAATTCTCTTATTTGCCCTCTTTCAATTGAATAGAGAAGTTTGGTTAAACTGGTTTTAATTCATTAAACCCCAATTTGAACCCATCAAAGATTATTTTCCTATCTATTTGAATTTCCCTATGGACCACTTTTCCTTCACTCATTAGTTCATTGTGAATACCCTAATCATTCTTCCATAGCTCTCTCGAGTCACTATGGATCACAACATACTTTAATTAATCATGTGGCGAGAACGAAAAATAAATTAAGCAAAGAAGAATATTCACCGCATTAAAGATGTAAAACTAATTCTAAAAGCATCCTACAATCTTACACCACCAACATATTCATCACAAGAGGAAGGAAAGAAGGAACTACTGACAAAGCATAAAGGAAATAGTACAAGTCATTCTTTTTAAACAAAGCAAATCCACTGAATTGTGTTCACAAATAATACAAGTTGAAATAAAACATAATAGTTAGCTTTTTCCTCTACAATAATGAAAAATCCTAGACAAAGAATCTCCAAATACCTCCAGCAATGTTGAGTTCTTCCCTTACAATCACACAAAATTTCCTCACCAACTCTTAAGACAAATAAAAAGAAACTAGCCTACTAAAATAAAAATCCCTACCCTAGGCTTCACAAGAACTTCTCCTCAACGTTCTGAAGAGTTCAACCCTTTCAAAGTCACAAAAAATGCTCCATGGAATCACCTAGTTGGGCCAAATAACTCTCGGATCGTGTGGAAAAAATTGTAGGAACTACCCCAGGTGATTATGGCTCCAGGCGCAAGCCTGCTTGGGGTAGTTCTTGCAGTTTTCTCTATCCAAGCTCTTTGTCTGGTTGGATTGGTTATGGTCCCTAGGTGCCCAAGTAGGTGGCACCAAGGCACTTGGGTAGAGCATCTTGGAGCCCAGTGACTGGTGCTTAGGCATCAGTCTATTGGATTTCCATATTTGCTCCATGTTGCCTCTGCTTCGCTCCATTTCTTCTCCACTTCATTCCATTTCTACTACCTATTGTATCTGCAAGAAAAACATGAAAATATCATTTTTTAAAGTGCAATTTCAATAACAATGTTCTGCTTCATTCTAGGTTACCCACAAAATAAAAAAAGGTATTTTTTTGTTTTACATGTCCTAGTCCTTATTTCTAGCCATGGGTATGTAGTAAAATACCTTAAGCTTTTGGACTAAATTATTCTAGGATATTTGTGGACCTAGGTTTTTGTCTTTGTTTGCTAACACAAGGTTCACAGTTTGGAGCTATCATAAAGTGTGTTTTTAAAAGTTAGAGTTGGTCACTTTGAGTTGTTTTTCAGGTTCAACATTTAAGCAGTGACTTCTTTGACTCTTAGGTTTGGCGGCCATGGTGACAAATTGAAGTTCTTCTAAATTTCTCAGTTTCAGTTTTACTAGGGTGTCTGTTAACATCAGAAAATTACAATTCTTCTAATGTTTGATGTTCAATTTTCTAATTTGAGTTTTCTCATTCCTAGTGTTTTAAGTTTGTGTGGTCCAAGACTATATATTCAGAATAATTAAAACTAAACCTTCTAACTATATCCTCTTCATATTTAAGAATTACTCATATTCTCACATGAAAAATATTTTTATTTTTGATGCCAAAAGTATTTTATGAAAAAGTAATTTTTTCATATGTTTTTGGAAAGCAGCAATACTCATCTAAGTAGACACTTATGCTAAGAACCATTTTTTGAGTATACATACTAAGTTTCTTCATTTTCTTGCCCCTCGAGAGTAACAACTAAAATAAGGATAAAGAAATTTATAAATCAAACAAGCTTTAAATACATAATTTACTAATGATATTCCCCGTTAGCGCTTTCATGCTTGGTTCTGGTATCTTTGTTATCATTTTATAAGTCTGTCATTCTGACATTTTTCCTGTCGAAAGGAAGTTGTCCGGTTTTGATGGTCGGTCGAAGGAAAAGTCGGTTGTCAGAGGACCAGTCAAAGCGAGCTCAGGGTGAGCTTGAGCTTGGATTCTATTTATAATTTCATACTCAGGCCCACTACCACTAGGTGCTTTAAAAAATGATTTTTTATACGAAAAATTACAAAATAATAAAATATTTAACGTCACTCAAATCATTAATTTAAAATATTTTAAAAACATGTAATAAGAACATTTGAAACAATGTGCGACAGAACTTTTAAAGTGATTTTATATGTATAAATTTTTCTTATACGTTTAAGTGAATTTAATAGCCAATATATATGCACGAAATACATAAAAATTTAAACAGATAGTTTCTCGATTTGTAAATACAAAGGAGTTGAGTAAACTACCACAAAAAAAAAAAAAAAAAAAAAATTACATATATACTACTCAACAATTTCTACTCAATTACATATCTAACATCAGTACTTCAATTTTTACATATTTGTTATTTTATATATACATGAAAGCTGTATTTCATTAAGAAAAAAAAAAGTTAAGTGATAATTTTTATGTGGTATAAAAGATTTGGTTGATATTAATATAAAAATCAAAATTTATGGCTATATATAGAAGATAAATAATATAGAAATTAATCGTCTCAAAAGCTTGCAATCATGAAATATATTAATAAGACCAGACCGATCGACAAGTCAGAATTGGCGCTTGTCGGGTTCATTTGGGTTTTGACTATGTCAAAACTGGCTTGGGTCGGGCTAAGCCCACAATTTCTTTCACAGCCAAGCAAACCCATTTTAAGCGGGCTTATGGCTAGCTCGTCTGGCCACCCTCCCAAGGCCTAAGTCTAATTACGACCATTATGGTTGGTTGTTATCATTAAAATCCTCCCCTAGGGACTTTGTACTATCGCTACTCACCCCTATGGCCTATGCGATTCAAAACTCAAATAGTTTGCAACCACACATCACGCAGCTTACTGCTACTCTAATTTTCAACTGCCGTCAGGTGGTTAATTGAAGTCATTACAGCTCTGGACTATGACTTTTGTGTCCAATTGACGCCTTTAGCTACGAACAATGGTCCATATGCCCAAATACTTCTATGTTTTTCAACTACGATCTCAACAGCAAGTTGACGCTATTGTAGCCACCAAGAACCACATTGATTGTATCCCAAATGCTCTTATTAAAGTTCGACCATTATTATAATTTTCTAATTTCATCTCTCATATTTCAGGAAAGCTGTCAATCAATGTACTACTCATAAGTATATAGTGGATTACTTCTTCTCGATCAGACATTGTGATTTTTTCCTCTATGATTTTTTACATAAAAACTATGGTCTCTCCCCTGCTATTTGTTTATATGTCTGTGCATTAAATCCATGTGTAGCATTAAAACGCTAATTTATTACTCTACCACCATGAATCATCAGTTCCGACAAACAACAATAATAATATTTTTATGTGATCTTAAATATTCAAATTGATAAATATAAAAATATAAAATTTTATCTATTAGTTGAGTAAATATTTAATAATTAAGTTGTATGCATGTGAATTTTTCTTAAATTTTCATGTTTTTTAAACGAGTACCGTTTGCATAATGAAATGAACCGTGTCAAAAGTTTGGAACATCTTATAAAACCTTACACAAATTAATAAAATTTTGACGTCAAATCTAATAATTATTTTTAAAATCATATGAAATTCTAGTAAAGTTGCCAAATTGCGAGGACTTTTATGAAATATTTTTCTATATTATGTAGAATTAAGTAATATACAATTCAAATTTTATGACCTTATGCAAATAATGCATCAATGATTAGAGAATATAACAATGAAGAATGTATTATAGATGGAAAATTAATGGTGCAATAAGAGTAAGAAGATCATTATGAATAATTTAAAATAAAAGATTGTTAGGCCAGCAAAATCATTTGAGGTAATAAATATTTTTATCAGAATTTATAAAAACCAATTTTAATAAGAAATTTTAAGAAGATTTACATACATACCACTCAATTCTTATTTATTTACATATCTAACACTTGAACTTCAATTTTTCATACAAAACACCTGACCTATACTTGAGAATGTGCATTTTACTTTCGAAAAAAGTTAAAATTGTGGTATTTTGTGTTATATTAAAGATTTGGGTGGTATAAATGTAAAAAACAAAGTTTAGGTGTTATATATGTAAATATATGAGAATTAAGTGGTATCGATGTAAATGCCAGAATTTTTTATTATACCCTTTTTAACCTTTCAAATAAATTTCATAAAGCTGAAACAATGCCCAATTTTAACATCTAAAAGGAAACTTATTGTTGGCTTTTTTAAGTTCTCTTGATAAATTTGATTTGCTACAGCAAATAGTGTATAATAAGCTATTTACATACATACAAACCACCCAAACACTATTGTTGAATCCAACTGTTTGGTAGGTCGTCCATAAGGAATAGAGCGTTGGACTGAGGAGAGGTGATGGAGAGAGGAAGAGAAATAAGATGAAGACTTTCCCTTGCCGGGGAAAAAATGGGGTGTTCACGAGTTCGTGGAACCATTTTATTTCACAAACATACAGATTGCAAATGAGGGGGCCCAAAAAAAAGTCTCTTTTACATCATGAAGCCCTCCCATTTATAGAAGAAATGAAGGATATTTGGTACAATAATTACATATTTGGCAATCATTTGAATAGAGAATCAAATGATTTTTTAGTCTCATTTTATTTCGACAACTGGATCTTCTCGGGATCAATGTAGCATTTCCTGTCTATGTTTCTTTGTCTTGGTCATCATGATATTCAATACATAAAAAAATTAAATGGATTATATACGAATTTCTTGAAGATGATGGTTGTTTTTATGTGGCTACCCAATAGGTCGAAAGAGAGAGTTGGTCAGCCGACTCAAATGACATCGCCTAGGGAGAGAGCTTAACCGATGATTGAAATGAGATGGTCAAGGGAGAGAGTTTGGCTGATCAACTGAAGTAAAACGGCTGACAACTAAATTGCCTTGATATTCATGCAAACCATTTTTACGTATGGCTACATTGTACTCATTTCAAACCTAATCCCAAACAAAACTTGATTTCGAAATTGTAAGCCCAAAATATCCAATTTGATGTCAAGGTCCCATTTTCAAATTTCAAACTATTTGGGCCCAAAGCCTATAATTCCAATACAAATTGATCAAAATAGCTCAATTTGTCAGCTCAAGTGAAAAAATTTAGTTTATCATAACTCCATTAAAACTCTTAGATTATGAATCTTAAAAAGTGTCACTAATATCTATCTTTACATAGACACTTACTATTGATTTTGCATGATGAAAGCTAGCTTTTTAATTGAGAGTATTCTTATGAGATATAACTTCTAAGATGTAATTAACCATGATAGTGCCCCTTCATAGAGAATTCAAAACCTTGAATAAAATAAACTTTATCTTACGCTCATAAGGTAATGGAAAATCACCATTGTTGTAAACCCACTAGTTAAGGAGATTTTCCTCATCCGAGTGATCGGCTCAATTCTAAGGAGACATTTCTACTCCTCGGGGTATTATGTCATTCTTCAAATTTTATGTCTAACCATTTATAAAGAAGTCTTTTCGGAATCCATGGCAGATATAAAAAAAAAAAATCCCATTGGTAATTTTTCTGACGACTTTGCTGGGGAAGGTTGTTCTCTCCCTCTCTAAGTCTGTTTTATATTTTTCTTCTCATAAGTAATATGTTTGCACCCCCTTTACATATCCATTTTTAATATTTTAATTTCCATAAAATAAGTCATTTATGGGTCCTTCCAAAATACTTGAATTTTGGATCCATAACCTCTCATCTAAACCATGTATAATGCGTAAGTTTTAGGACCTTCTTTGTGGTTTGTTCTGCGCTTTAGTTTAGGTTAGGGCCTTTTGACTTGATTATTTAAGTTTGACTCTATTCTTTGCTAGTCCATTGAAAACATGAATCTCCAAATATAAGACTTGATACACGAAAAATATATGCATTTTTAGACCTATATTTTATAATCATTTTTTGTAATATTGCACTTTAATGGAATGTATTTTTTATGTTGTATTGCAGGTTATTGATTTTGAGGACTTGGAGCAAAAAGGAGGCAAAAATGATGAAATTTGGAGTCAAAATAGAGAAGTTAAAAAAAATGTTGAGCGCCGACGTCGCCGTTTGACAGAGAAGAAGAAATTAATTGAATGGCCTCTGGCGTTGTAGTGTCAGTGCAGACCCTGTTTCTAGAAGATTCAACGAATTTGGACGCCTTTTTAAGTGTTTTTGGATGCACCTATTAGAAAACCAACATAGGGTCTATTTAGGGTTAAAATTCGATAAGAAACCCCCTTCGCACCATTTTGAATTCTTCCTCTCATTTCTGTTTTCATTTTCACACACCTACATTCCACATCATTAGTTAGTTATTGTTTTGATAGTTTTGAGTTTTCGTGGTGAGTTAAAGTGTGAATTCTTCTCCAAGAAGTGTTGGAGAGGAAGATAAGTGAGAGATTTCTTCTTCCTACATTTCATAAGAGAGGCTACAAAAGGATTTGCTTTGAGAAAGAGTTTCAGATAAGTGTTGCTTGTTTATTATTGTTACATGAACTTTTTTAATATATGAAATTTCTGTTTTATTGTATCTTTCTCATGAAGTCTGAGTAGTTTTCTTTATCTTTCTCCCTTCTCTGAGATATGGTGAAATGAAGAGATAATGTGGATGTGTAAATGTTAAAATTTAAAATAAATTGTGATGGTTTTTCAACTTCACTCTTAATTTACTTTTTGATATGACCAATTGAATTGTTAAAATATGTTGTGAAACATATGATTCGGGAAATGGAGTATGAGTTCTACAACAGAGTGAGAATCACATTTAAGTCCATGAAGAAGTATTTCGTTCATGAAATTAAGTGCAAATAAATAGGAAAATATACTTTGTTGGGTGTAGAATTTTAGATTTCTAGGGTGACAGACTAAAAATCCCTAAGTCGATCTTAGTGTTAAAAACTAAAGTGAGAGTTAGCCTTAAGGGGAAGGGAAGTGGGAGGTCTGGAGTGGAAGCCAGTATCCTCCTAGCCTAGCCACGGATTTAGGAACTAAACCTAAGATTAGTTAATGATTTTCTATAACACTGAATCAGGGTAAAGAATTAAAATTACTCTTATTTGGCACAATACTTATTTAAACCATTTATCTCATCTCATTTCACCAAAAAATCATTGTAGTGGGAAAAATGCTTTCTCATATTAGAAAAATTCATCACATAAACATAGTTTAGTAGTTATTAATTTTAAACCCTTCTTTTAAATTCTGCTAGTAGTTAATAATTTAGCTTTTATAGTATCTTAAACATTCGAAATTAGTGATAGTAATTCTATTTGATTTTTGTGAATTTCCTAGTTAATTTATCATTTTAAATTTAAATCTTCCTCGTGAGATCGATATTTGAGACTTAAAAAGAAAATCTTATATTACTTGATAACGATACGTATACTTGCGTAGAATACCAACATTAAATGTTGAACATTATTATTGATAAAATAACACTTCAAGTTTTTGGCACTATTGTAAAGCGGAGTCAACTTTATAAATTTTACACAACTATATTTCAACAAATCTACATCAAGACTCCTTAAGAAAAAAGTCTATAATCAAATTCAAAACTTCAAACAAAAACTAAAGAATCTTTAAATCTAAAAGCTTTCTCCCATTCATTTTTTAAACAATGTCCATCCTTAAAATCTATGATTAAATTACTTTTTAGACAGTTTTAATCTTAAATTCATTAAAATACAGAGATTTTAGTGTAGACGCTTTATTAACATCCTTCCTTTAATTGCCATCGAAGATTGATATCGTCCACCAAGCACCACTCAGGTAATCTGAAGAATGTCATGGGTTGATCCATTGTGGTATGTGATTTAGAAGCTAGCATCAAGAAACTCATAGGAAAAGGTGAAGAGGAAATCTTAAAAGAAATTTCTACACTCATGATGTCAATTAGAGTAGTCATTAGTAAATGTCAGGCAAGAAATATAGTTCAAAATATTGAATGTGGCAAACACAGATTTTAACAACATCGAGTTCCTAAAGTATTTAATTTAATGAAGGGATGAGGTATTGTGATTGTATCTCAGCAGTGTTGTAGTTTTGTTATAGTATATTGGTCAACGACCGCGGTTTTTTTAGAATATGCGGTTGTACTTCAGTATTTTTACGTTCGTTTTAGGTTGTGTTCTAATATACTGTTCCACGAATGTTAGTTTTATTAGAATATGCCGCTAGAAATTCTAATATAACCAGACCTCTGTCTGGTTATATCCTCTGCGGTTGTACTTTGATATTTTTACGATCGTGTTTAGGTTGTATTCTAATATATTATTCTTCCACTAGCACTAGTTTTATTGGAATATGTAGTCACATATTCTAATCAAACCTGGCGGAGGGACGAAAATTTTGTCAAGGTTTTATCTGCAGCGGTTGTACTTCAGTATTTTTACGGTCGTGTTTAGGTTGTATTCTAATATATTATTGTTTCATGAGTGTTGATTTTATTGGAATATGCCGCCACAGATTCCAATCAAACCAGACGGTGGGGCAAAAATTTTAGCAAGGTTTTATCCTCAACGGTTGTACTTCGGTATTTTTACGTTCGTGTTTAGGTTGTGTATTCTAATATATTTTTGTTCCACGAGAGCTGGTTTTATTGGAATATGCCTCCAGAGATTCCAATCAAGCCAGACAGAGGGGCTGAAATTTTAGCAAGGTTTTATCCGCAGCGGCTGTACTCCGGTATTTTTACGGTCATGTTTAGGTTGTATTCTAATATATTATTGTTCCATGAGCGCTGGTTTTACTGGAATATGCCGCCACATATTCTAATCAATCCATGCAGAGGGACATAAATTTTAGCAAGATTTTATCCGCAGCGGTTGTACTTCGGTATTTTTACGCGACAATAATAAACCATTAATAAAATGACAATATTATAATAGATCTATACAATAATAAACCCATAATAACTTCTAAATAAAACGAAAATAATACATAATTCTTTTACAGCTTAAATAACAATAATATGACAATAGTAACACCTGAATAAATAGTCTGTTGCAGTTTAAACATTACATACAATGATAAACTCGTATTATGGCAACACGTTTTATATGTTATCATCTATGTCCATTAATAAGCTCGTATATGTCTCTGTGTTTTGTTTCAGAAAATTCCTGTTCATTGATAGTAGTAATGAGTAAATGTCAGGAAAGTAGTATACTTCAAAATAATGGAAATCGCAAAGAAAAAATTTCGGCAACATCGAGCTCTCAACCTGACTAAAGTGATCAGCCATTGAAAAAAATTTTGGCTCGCATTGCAAAATGCTATCATGACTTGAACCAATATCTTTCTTCTTTGATGTATACAATATTACATGTTAGCGAGTAATGTTTCAGCGAACTAAAGCAACACTTAAGATTATAGGTAACATTTTTATTTGATTCTCTTGTTTTTTTTTCCAGTAGTCTTTTAACCTTGAATTAGATAGTCCTTTTGGGCGCATCTTCATGGGATCATTCACATTTAGCTCTTTACTCGGTGTCTTCTTCTTCTTCTTTGATTTTGAATTTTTCTGAGGTTCTCGTCCACTCAATATGGCTTCGACATTGATTGTTAGTTTATTAAATGCCTCCAACACAAGCTTCTCGGCAAGTTCATGACCTCGCGTTCTGGTGCAATCTGGTATGCAAGTTTATGAATGTGATTGAGATAGATGAGTCCACTTGCAAAGTTTGGCAACATATTTCTGACCCCTTATGATGTGCATAACCATAACTGTTATATATGTCCCTTTTAACATTAATAAACCACCGAAGTAATATATATTTATTAGGAATTTTTGTTACATTTTTGTGTTGAAGAACCCTTAGAGTGTGAGCACATAATAAGCCCATTATTTCAAATTTTTTACAAATACAAGTAATATCAGAATTACCGCTGTCCAGTTTTACAATCTAGGGTCTATCGCTGTCGTTATTATCGAGAGTTCGAATATAAAATTCTGAATCCATATTAGTGGAACACTCCACAGCAAGCCCACACAAATCATGTAGAAACTATGCTTCAAACATTGAATATAACTTCTTTGTGTAAAGTATAGCAACCTATCTCAACACGGAACTACTTTTTATAGCAGAAGAAATTGCATACTGTTGACATTTAAAATCTTAATATTTCTCATTTCTTCTCCAAGATTTCATGAAATTTTCAAGACCCAAAAAACATTTGGTGAGAGTGCTTGTTGCCTTGGAGACACCATGAAAAATCTTATTAGTGGACTCACTTCTTTGCGTTGATAGGATTCTCATTCCAAAAATTTCTTTATTAAAGACAGTTTACCACTTATGCCTGATATTATACAATACATCCAACCAAACATTCTCGTGTAGATTTCCTTTCTCGATCAGTTCACCCTAAGTTACTTCGAACTTCTCTTCTGAGTCACATCTACTCAAGCATTTATAAAAAAAATCATTGACTCTCTTGCTACCCATGCCACAATGAACTTTTGAAGATAATTTCTTGTATATGTACCATTGACATAATCTATGTGTGGTGTGCGGGAGACACTCTTCAATGGCTTTAGACATTGTTTGATCCTAGTCAGTAAATATTGTAATTGGATGCTTGTTATTCATTATAAGGATAAAGACTTTGAATAACCACTTGAATGATTAGAAAACTAATATAAAACTTCGATGAAATGTCTAATTAGATCAAATAATACTAGGATAACACCATGGTAATACCAAAATAACACTACATTACCACCTCACCAAAAAGGAGACCTTATAGGGAAAAAACATCCACATAACAACTCAATAGCACAAGCATAACACAATTAAACGTCAACATAATACACAAAAACAAAATCAAGTCAGCAGATCCAATATTAACTTAATAAAACTATGATTTTACCAAATTAACACCAAATCCCCACGACAGTAACATTATAAGCAAATGATATTGACACTTTGACACAATTATGACGACGATAATAGCTAGCCATTAACACCATCACAACGATGAGAATAACACTTCATTATGACAGTTATTTAACCCATTAAAACTTTGAAGAACAATCAGAAAAGGAAAACAACTTCAAAAACAACGAGTATAACAACGTGATATTACTTAAATAACACCACATCTCACACTAACCAAAACTTAGCGTTACACGTCAGATAAAAATAGAGAAAACTTCATTAACAAAACAAATATTTCTTAAAAATTAAATCTGTAGTCTAACAAATATAACTTACTTGTTGAATACCTTATGTCGCAGCTAAACTCAGTTCATTCTCATGATTCTCAAAAATATTTTGAGATTCCAGCTCATTGTTATATTTCTCGCAAGTATTTTGATATTCCAACAATATTTCCTCGTCAAGAAATACTTCCATCAAAACCTTTCCAACGATACGAATAGATCCCTAGAAAGACAACGAAATGAGAATATCCTCAATCCCTATGCCTAAAATAGACAAAATATGATTTTTTTCCAATTAGCGGGAAGAAAAAATGATGAAAGTGCGCTTTTTTATGCTTGGGCGGGATTCGGGCCGGGTCAGATGCAATATAAAACAATTTTAAACATATTTTACAATAGTGGGGCCGGATTCCACATGATATTTTCTAATTGGCTTCCGGATGCAGACTTCCATACGTTGCACGTTTGGAATAATTTTTCATTTCAAGATGATTGAAACTCTATTTTAGGCCAATGCATTTCTTGTTTTCACCTTTTATTTTGCTGACTGTTGGGGGTGAGTCGATCCCCTCACCTTTCTATTGTTATGTTTTTATCTTCTTCTTTTTGCTTAATGACTTAGATTATGTGCTTATATCCTCATATAAGTGCATCTAGGGTAGGGATATAGGAGCCATCAAGCAACACTATAAGTTGCACAATTTAGGGTCTTAGGCAATGATAACAAAGGCATATGCTAATAAAGCAGAATAATATTGCATCCTCTGGCATAAGAACCTAACCCAAGGACCTGGAGAGAATGCAGGATGACAATATTATTCACCAACACTAGACTGGTGTTGACCCTTGCTTTCTTAGGCAATCGGTAGCTTTTGTCTGATAGTGAAATCGACTCGCAGACAACCTATTTTAAAAAATACATAAATATAATGACAAAACAATTGCATTTTCTTATAAAATCAATACTTTTAAATAATAAATAAAAATCTATTTTGCTTATATGCAAGACAAAACATGTATTTTGAATGATACTATTTAAAAGGCCACTTGTCACTTACTTATATTGGGTCAAGAATTGCCCTCCTTCAATTGTTCTGCTGAAAATTTCTAGTTGAATGTCGAGCTTCATACGTGTGGATGACGGATGGTTGCTGACATACCTAAAATATATTACTTTCATTTGCACTTTTAATGTTTATTTTTAATGATATTGCACTTTGATGAAAAATATTTTTGATGTTTTTGGTTGTAGATACAATAAATGGAGCAAGTGGAGCAAAAATGAACGAAAATAAAATAAGTTGGAGTAAAAGAAAGCAAAAAGGCCAAAGTTGACCCCAAATAACCGAGAGACTGACGCCTAGGTGCGAGAAACTTTTTTCTAGAAGGTTCAATGAATGTGGACAAGTTTTGAAGGGGTGTTTGAAGTGACTCTTAGTGTTTTTGAGATCTCTATTTAAAGAGTCTTTTTGGAGAGGGGGAGAGTCTTGCAGAGGTGAGACTCATTGAATGATTTGCTTGGTAGCTTGCTTAGATTTGGAGGAGAAGTGAGTGATATCTTCTTCACTACAGTTCTAAGTGATATTAGAGTGGAATTGTAAGGAGAGTCAGTGATTTAAAGGAACTAGAAAGATTGCTTGAGAAAGAGTTTGAAATAAGTTATGTATTCTTTTTATTTTCTTAATCTACTTTTGTAAACTTATATTTATCTATAAATCAATGTATTGTTGTGCTTCTTCCTGAGATACGAGTAGTTTTCTTTGTCTTTCTCTTTGCAATGAGAGATGTTTATATGTAGGAATAAAGTTTAATAGAAGTTATTAATTTACTTATTGATCTGGTAAATTGATTAGTTAACATCTATTGTGAGACATAATAACCCGAAAGAGCTATGCTTTCCTCAACATAATAAGAATCACATTTAGTTTCCTGGATGAGAATGTAGTCCATGGGATTAAGTGCAAATAAATAAAGAAATAAGTTTTAATGGGCAAAAATTGGAGATTTTAGAGTGAGACTAAAATTCCCAACTTGATTCAAAAGTTTGAAACCTAAAACGAGATGTTAACCTTCAGGTGAAGAGTACGTGGGAACTCTAGAGTGACAGCTAGATTTAAATAAGTATTATAGTATTTAATTAATTTAAAATTAAACATAAAGCAAATATTTTTTTATTTTTAGTCCACTTTGTTCTCCTCTATTTACTAAGCATATGGATATTTTTCTTTTATTTTTAGCAATTTTCTACACAAAGTTATGAATTTTTGAAGTTTCTATTATTATTTAAATCTAAAATTGCCTCTAATTTCCTATTTATCCATGTGGCATTCACTTAAGACATAAATTTTAATATCCCATGCATAACACATAAAATTTGAATGGCGTTTACGTAGAGAACATTTTTTTTATGTGAATATTAAAGTTATTCTTTGTCCCTTTTTTTTTTTTTTCTCTTTTTTGTACTAAGTGAATACCATAGTTTAGATTTTGCATGTGAAAATATCAAGATCCTAAAGCATGATTTGTGCAAATGGTGAAGTTAAAGGTATCAAGATGTCACACATGTGAATACATAAGATTTGAGTGATTTGCACGTAGCAATACTAGATCCAAATAATTTGCATGTGAATGTATATGATTTGAATAATTTGCTTGTAAAAAATACATAAAACTTGGGTGGCAAACATGTAAATATTCATGATTTGAGTGATACACACATAAATATTCAAGAATCAACTGATTTGCACCAAAAAAAAAAAAAAAAAATTCAAGATTTGAGTAACACACATGTATATACAGAATATCTTAGCAATGTGCATGTAATATTAGAGAATATGTGTTAGACACGTAAATACACAAAAATTAAGTGGCGAGCTTATGAATACTCAAGAAAAATGTAACACGTGTGTGAATAAATAAGATTTGTGTGGCGTGCATGTAATATATATAAATTTTGCATAACACTTATGTGAAGATTTAGGAAGCAAAGTGGCATGGATATAGATTTATTTATTTATTTATTTATTTATTTTAGCAAAGATTTAGGTATTAGATATGTAAAGACATAAGAAGATAGTGGTATGCATGTAAATTTCTTTTTCTTATAAATTGTTAGAAATTTGAATACATGAGAATTGGGTGGCATGCATGAAATTATCAAAGTTTAGATTTTGGATAGAATTAAGTGGCAGGCATGTAAATATGTGAAAAGAGTGTGATATCTAAGTATGTGTGAAATAACCAACAACACAACAATCGCAATACACAACAGATCCATCCAACCCAAAACTATCATACCACAACCACCCAACACATCTCCATATATTCCACAACCACCACATCACAAGACACAACACGACAATTACCCAACCTACAACCACCACACCACCACACGTAGCACAAACACCACAAATCACAGCACATCTACCACAACCCACAACCACCACACCACAAACACTCAACATAGCCATCACAACCCATACCACAACCACCACAATCTACATCACAAACCAACCCATAGCAACTGCACCACAACCCACAGTACAAGTAGTACTCAACACAACACAACCACAGCACAATCAGATTACAGGTACAACACAACCATAACCACCACAACACCAACAAATTCCCAACAAAAGCCATAACCCCATCAGCAATAAAGAAAATCCAACACTAATGTAAAATTGCATGAATTACAAAAACCTAAATCGCATAAATTACAAAATCCAACACTAGTGAACAACCAGACTAAAATTAAAGACCGAATACAGCTTAGAAAACCATCATAAAATTATAATGCCAGAGAATAGTTGTAGAGAAGACCGAGGGCCGAGGGAGAGCAAAGGAGTCAAGCAAAGATGAAGAGCAGAGGGTATAAGTAGAGCAAAGGATCTATGCATAAACAAAGGACAACCAACGGATCAGACAGCAGGAGGCGAGCGGGGATCATACCTCTAGGATGAAGAGAGAAAATCTCGGTCGTGAAGGAGGGGTGGGAGAAGCTCCGTCGCGAGAGAGGGAGAGGGGTGAGCTAGGGTAGTAAAAGGTGGGTGAAAAATTAATACGAAACACGGGTCGCGGGTTGGCTCAACCGGCGTCCCGCATTTCGTTTGAATTTTTTAAAAACGTCCCCGCACCGCATTTTTTCAATTAAACAAAAAAGTGCTTTTTGGGGTCATGTCGCACGAAAAACACACCGCCAAACAACCTCATAGTCCTTTGGGCTCATCTTTTCCCAAAGAAAAATATTATCTTATAAAAATAATAAATAATTAATTTATTTTTTTCTATCAAATTAACATTGAATTAATTGTCACATTATCTTTATTTTCTTCTATTAAGGTTGCAGGATAAGAATATCAAAATATTAAATGTATTTATTTTTGTTCAGAAAACTTGAATTACTAAAAAAATATAATACAATTTGCTCATTGAAAACTATTTAAACTAAATTCCTTTAATTTATTTAAATTAACTCGCCTTTCCAAAGCTAAGATTTGCCTCCATGAGTTTTGTTCGCTAGCAAGTTGTGTAAAATAAAATTAAATAATAATAATAAGAATAATAATGTTAGTGGAGTTTTCCTTGAATAAACGAAGTAAGAAGAGCGAAAAGTGATGGAAGGGATATCACTTGGCTATTTGGTTGATATAAATTAGCAAAATATTGATATAGTACACTCTTAAGTCTTAAATCATTTTCTAAAATGACTTAATATCTTGCATAAAGTGTCCATATTTTAATAGATACGCCTCTTATTTTTTATTGAGGCAGTCATTTGAAAAGATTACTGCTCCAAGAGTGGATTTCAGCGAACTCAATGTCCATTTCATTTCAAAGTCATTCTGACACTTGAATGTAGAAAAGTAGATTGCAATTAAATGAGCCAACATAAAACACATGATGTTTATTAATCTTGAATGTAGAAAAGCAGATTGCAATTAATTGAGCCAACATAAAGCACTTGATGTTTATTAATACAGTTATTTAAATGTTAATGTCAAAAATTATAAATAGACTCATATTCTTCATATAAAAAAGGGTCAAAAAGAGAAGAATAAATTGACAAAAACATAAAAATAAAAACATTAAGTTTAAAGAAAAGTGCCCGTGATTGATCATTATTAGTAAAACAGTTAACGTAAAATGTTATAATCACCAACTATAATTGTTGTAGCCAAAAAATGATTCTTATAATTGTTGTAGCCAAAAAAACTAATTATATTTTTTTTAGCAAACTACGGTTGATGTATCCATCAATTATAATTGGCACCCAATTATGATTGTTGTAACCAAATTATTACTATAAAATTGTGACCGTTAGTTAATGTAATCACATATTACCTAGTACAGGATAATAGCGAATCTCTATATTTTCAACTTTATAGTAAATTATTTTGACTGAGTCAATCCCCCTAACTTTTTCTACTTTCAGAGTTTTTCCGCATAAAAAATTTAATAATCTTTTACATTTCTATTTGTGTGCTTGGTGAAGAGTTATATCGAGTTAATGCTGAAAATTATTTTCATGTTTATGAGTTTTCTAGTATGAAATAATTTAAAAAAATATAGNTATATATATATATATATATATAGATTTAGATATCGGAAAACTCTACCAAGTTCATACAAATATGTTACATTTAACATAATTTCATCATCAGGACATGTGTTTGTTTATAGATTTTTGTGACAAGAATGAAGTGACCAGCTTACAAAAAACCAACAAAACCTGGGTCAAAAAAGATGATTACTTCTCTTGACTAATAAAAATAAAATTGTTGTGAGATATGTACTTCCTTACATAGAAATGAAACGCAAAGAACACAAGCAAACACAGATCGTTTACGTGTATCTTCCAACTGGATCTACGTCCACGGGAGGGAATCAATCAAATAGTTTACTAAGGCAAAAGAAATGGAGAATACATAACTATCATAGAGATGAGCCCTAAAATAGTTTACTAAGGCAAAAGAAATGGAGAATACATAGCTTATACATAGAGATGATCCCTCATACTTCCCTACGGCCTCCCTCTCAAGCGACACCTTGATACAAGGCCTCAAGATGCTCTCCTCCTCTCTAGCTCTTCCTCTCAAGCGACCTTGATACAAGGCCTCAAGATGCTCTCCTCCTCTCTAGCTCTCTAGCTATTCTCTCCTTTGTGGTAGCTTAAGATCTCTTCCCTTGCTCTCCTAAGCCTCACACCCTCTCTATGTATAGAAGCAAGAGAGTGGTAGGTGGGAGGTAGGTGAGCGGTAGGTAAGCGGTAAGTGAACGGTAGGTGAGATGTGGTAGGTGAGCGGTACCACATTACAAAAGTGTCCTTTTACTTTAGTTCAATAATTGGGGGTCAAAATAACAATTCTCCATCTTAACCCTCAATTGAGAAGCTTTGAAGTAAAGATTCCCTCCACCTGGCCCCTGAGGGGCCTTCAGCCCTTGCTTGAGTTTGTTAAGTCCAAACAGTACATGGACTTAGCAATCACGGTTCTTCCGATAAGAGAGTACAAACCCTTTTCTTCCAAACAGTACATGGACTTAGCAATCACGGTTCTTCTGATAAGAGAGTACAACCCCTTTTTCCTGACTCCTTGTATGACGACACGAGGGCCTTTGGTTACTCTGATGCAGCCATTCTCTGCCTTGAACCAGTATCCGCTTGACTCCAGTGTACCTAAAGAAATCAAATTTCTTTTGAGCTATGGTACGTACTTGACATTTTGCAGTTCTCGTTCAACTTCATCAAACATCCTTATCCTGATTGATCCACTTCCAACAACCCTGTGAGCTTTATTGTCTCTCAGTAGAACAGACCCATCATTTTCCTATTGCAGTGTCTCGAACCAGTATTTATGATGATACATGTGGAAAGAACACCCTGAGTCGAGGATCCACTCCTTACTGAATTCAGATTTTGTGATCACTAGGGCCTCAGCAGAATCGTAGTCATCAAAGGTTACGCTTGATTCTCCTAATTCTTCTGGCTTTTCTTGGTACTTATTCTTCCTGTCTGGGCTGTTCCTCTTGAATTGACCGTCCTTGTGACAATGATAGCACTTGAAAGATCCCCTTGATGAATGATTCTCGATCTATTCCTTCTTTGTGATCGTGTTAGAGGTATGGATCGTGAACTAGATCTAACCTCAAACACAGACGGAGCAACATAAATTTCAGGCTCTAGCTCTTGATCTACTCTATTTCCCTTATCAAGAATGACAGCAGACACAACAGTTGTAAGTCTAGCAGTGGACGGGATAACTGGCTTAACAGATAACAAAACTATTGGTTGAACAGACACGGGAGCCTTAGCAGACTTCATCCTCTTGATGGGAGGGAAATCATGCTGAGAGCTCAGATCAAATTGAATTATGGGCTTAACCACCTCAGAAGAAGTTGTCTTAATGACAACACGTGAAACTTTCTCCAGAAACAACTTAACTCCATCAAATACAGACCCAAACTTGCTCATGGATTCCTGGCTGAGTGTAACCTTATCGCAAGATGAATTGTTTGCAAAGCTGAACAATAACTTTGGAGTCGACATTGTCACTGGCAATTGAAGGTTGGAACGTTAGAAACGACCAATCTTTGCTAAAAGTGTTAAGAAATGTCTGTTTACTGGATAAAATTTATTATTAAAGTGAATTAAAGTATATTTCAAATTGTGATTAGTGTATAAAAACGAACTGGCAAAATAAGTGTAAAGAATTGGGTTTAATCATAAAGTGATGAGATGGAGTGTAATATTCGGACCCAATACGAAATCGAAGATATGAAATTTCATTTTGATGAATATGATTTACCACCACAGCTATCGGGGGGTCCAACCCACAAAAGAAAATGAAAACCCAAAAGATTCCTGAATTTTTTGTTTATGATGTTTAAACAAAAAGTCCTGAAATCTAAAAAGTCCTGAAATCTAAAAGTAAACCAATGAAAAAGAAGGGTACTCTGGTCCGAGAGGGAAACAGACACATTACCGATGCATGAAAATAATTATTCCTGATTAATATGGAGAGAAGAACTAATCCCCAGCGGAGTCGCAAGAATTTGTCAGTCATCATACGACCGGGTGCGATTTAGTTTAGTGTAATATAATATTTAGAAATTAGGTATTTTAATTCAAAGAAAGTGGGTTCAAACTATCCCATTGATTCCTACAATTTGAATAATCGAGCTAACCACGAGTAATGTACCACCCTGAAAGGTAATACACTACTTGATAATAAACTTAATTAAATAAATCATAAAAATAAATGACTTCTGTTTGATCTGCAAGTTTGCATGATGACCAACAGATTCCCTATTCGATATGGGAGTCAAAAAGGGTTTACTTTAAGTCTGGGTTTTTTTCAGTTCCCTATAAGGGTAAGCACCTATAGTTAATTACATCTTAAGCGAATAGATCATTTAAGAAAACTCTTGATAAAAATCAGCAATCTTTTGTTGTGATGAATTAAAAAAAAAAGTGTTTTCAACGAACGTGAACGAACGTGATTGTGAAATTTCCAATAGGGATTGGTTTAAAGGTGAAATATTTTATTTTAAGAATCAAAGGAAGAAAATTAGGGGATACTAAAGGTGCAGAATAGGTTCTTGGTAATCCCCCAAACTATCCTAATGTTTGGCTCAATTTAGGATGATACTAATTTAAGATAACTCTTGCTAGTTTTGTTATTAGGGCTTAGATTTGTGTAATGATGATTTACACAAAAAACCTAGAAAGATAGGATGTTTTATGTCGAGTGACTACCTCAGAATCCTAAAACAAGTTAGGACATGATGCATATTAGGACTATGTAGGGGCCTAACAGAAAGAGAGGTTTTATGTCATAAAAGAAAACCTCAGAATCCTAAAGATTTTTATTTAAGCTAAAGAAAGGTCTTGAACGAGCTGCCTACGAAGTCTGCCCTAAGTTTCTTGTTGAAGTGTCTTCAAGTCTTTAGGTCCTCTAAACTTATTATTAAAAGTTTTATTTGTTTTGATAATTTTATAGTGAATTATTTAAAGGGTAGTGGAGGTGAAGTTCAAACCTAGGCCAAGGCTAAGTTCACTTAAATAAAGTAATTCTCTAGTGTTATGATTTCTAGGTTTTGCCTAATCTAAGCAACTTTTATTCCTTCATTATTTGTCCTCAACACATGCGTTCTATGTTTGATAAAAGCAGTAAAAACATATATTGAGATACATAAAGCAATAAGTAGAGTGAATAAAGAAACATTATTTTATTAAATTTTTATTAAATTTTAATTATTTAATTAGTGGTAAAATTGACGACGCGATCGCGTAGTCCGCTTCATCATCTGGAGTCGTTCGCCTGACCTTCAATGATCGGGTTAAAAATTCATCAAATTTAATTTTCATCAAAGTTTTTGTTCACGATTGATCATTTTGGAAATTGATCATAGTGAGGAAATTTGAGATCAATTGGGGGCAAATTGGGGTCATTTGGAGATTGTAGGCACTTCGGGGCAAAATTAGGATTTTTGTCACAATGGCTTAATTTGGTCAAGTTAGACCCAATGGATGGTCAAGAATTGGTTTTAGGGGTGTTTGAAATGATTTTGGAGGATTTGAGAATTTTTGGCCAATGAGTGGCATTTTGGTAATTTTGACTAACTTTGGTCAAAGTGGTCATAAGGTTGATTTAAGGGCTATAGGTAGTTCATAAAGAAATTTGGAGTTAAATGATAGTGTCCTGGGTCATTTTCGATCAATGTGAAAGATTTTTATGATCCCCAAAGTATTTTTTAAATATTCGTTATTTTGGTGTCAAGGTGCAAAGATATTGTCCGGAAGTATAGCAAGCTTATAGTTAAAATTCTCAGAAAGACATAAGAAATAATTTGGTGTGATTTTTAGGACTTATTGGTGACTCTAGGAGATTTTGGAAAATTGGGTATTTTGGGGTCCAGGGGTATTTTGGTAATTTTTAGGAAATTTAGGTATTTTTTGCAATTTTTGGGTTTGAAATGGTCTAAATGATAATATCAAATGGTTTGAAATCGATTTTGTAATTCAATGACACTTTTGGGGAATTTGAAGAATTAGAATATTCAAGTGGGTATTTTAGGGGAAACCGAGTTTAAATAATTTTGGTTAGCCTCATAGATGTAATGATTGCAACATTGTGATATGAAAATATAATTTTTATGATGATTATGAATGATGACATATTGTATTGAAGTTCAAAAAGCTGTATAACAGTGCAAAATTTCCTATGGTCCATAGGTCTTATAGGAATTCTCATCAGAGTTCCCTTATGTAATATCTAATCTTTGTATTAAAAATTATTGATCACATATTGAAACAACATAGAGAACTGAGATTGGGTTAAAACGTCTAAGGGAAAAATGGGTACTATTTCTAAGATGTTAATATAGTTATTAGGAAAGTCCTAAGGCTAGATCCTAGTCACTAAAGGAAAAACCCAAAACCCCTCATCCAAAAGTGAGGTCAACACCGGAATACCACTGAGGAAGTTTCATCTAAGCTGGAACTAATCGAGAAAATATCATCTGTTGTCTTAATAGCCATCACGGAGTTAAAGTAAACTTCTTCTCCAACCTATGGGAAACAGAAAACCTAGACCAACCTGGAATATAAATAGGGAAGTTACATCTGAGCTGGAACTAGTTGGGGAATGACAACCATGATCCATTAAAGGGGGCCTTATGACAAACCTCAGGATTTGATTTTAAACCATTACAATAGAAAGGAAAATCGGACTCTAATTAAGGTGGTCTTATATCTATCTTAAGGTAATGTGAAATCAGAAACTGTGCTCCACTTAAGGTGGTCATATTCCTCATCCTCTCAATTTCAATTTATGTATTTGTGGAACATTTTGTGGAAATTTTATGGATTTGTGGGAAATTTATGGATTTGCGGACAATCCCGCGGGACAATTTATGGATTTAGAGAAAATTCATGTGATATTTTATGGATTTATAAACAATCCGGGGGGGAGGGGGATAATTTATGCATTTAGGGAAGATGCATATGACAAGTTGTGGATTTGTGAAGAATCCTGGGAGACAAATTTATAAAAAGTTTATGGATTTGTGGATCAAAGTTGGGGGGACAAATTTGAGGAAAATTTATGGTTTCTCTTTTTTTTTTTCAAAATTTTTCCTTTCATTTGATGTGATATTATCTGTTGAGCCTGAGCAACAGAACATCTTTCGTCTTTGAGCGGGCTTTTCAAATACTGAACAAACTTTGGGCAATAGCAAGCTCCTTTTCTTTCCCTCATTTTTTTATTGTGGTGGGAGGGTTTGGACCAACTGGAAATGATCCTACATAATTTTGCCTTTCACCAATGGTAGAAGTCAAATGAAGAAACCTACCATCCATGAATAGGGAAGAGATTTCAGAAAGTTCAACTTCCTTGTCGGCGACAGTCTCTTTTCAGGATTCGATGGACTCCACAATTTTACTCTCTTTTTCAACAGCCATATTTTTTCTCTCTCATCCTCATCCCTAACCTTGCCTTCGAATGTGAGTTATGGAGTTTTCTTCGCTTTGTTGAGTTGCCACATAACTAACTTTAATTTGTCTTTTTCAATTATTTTCTTTATTTTTATTAATCCATTTTTTTTAAATTTAATGCCCACATCTCTTGAGAACACTTCCTCTTTGGCAGAGCATGGTAGAAAATGGCGAGACAGACGTCAATTGACTTCATTGTACATTTAAACAGAACGGGCTCTTCTTTTTTTAGGACCCTATCCGAAGACAGAAGTTCCTAAGTTATCATTAGATCAAACCAGTTGACGGTTCTGTGACTCGGTGGTGTATGATGTCATTATTGTGAAGAGTAATATTTCCAAGAGTTGTTTTAATTTCACTGAAGCTTGTTTGAAACTTGTTTTTTGATCTCTGCAATATGGTGCTTTTACTGGTAGGTAGATTCAATCCGCTCACAATCAGACAGGTCGACTTATAAGACATTTCTTTGAAATTTGCAAATATTAGAGTGTCTGTCAAATTGAGTTTAATGGTTCGAATTAGGTGTGGAGATTTCAGAAGAGACAAGGTACTTCACGACTCATCTGATAAACTGGGCATTTCTTTTGAATTTATCCTTATGAGTTTTGATTAAATTTTATTTTTGTTTTTGAATTTTGAGTTTTTTTTTATTTGAAGTTTTTATTTTGTTCTAGATTTGTAGTTTTGTTTGTTTTTATTGTTTTATTTTTTTTTATTTTGTTATTTTATGTTGGCAGGAAAATTTCAAGAGTAAAATTTAGTCTAACTTGTCAAAACAAGTCAGAGTCAAAAGAATAATGAAACGATTCTTAGTTGACGGGACTTAAGTGCCAACTTGGGCTGGAACCGAGACAAGTTGTGGCAGGGACCCACTCCCCACCACCAAAGGAAAAGAAGTGATTCTCTGCCGATGGGATTTCAAGCATTATCCCTTGCCTGAATCTAAATAAGTCGTGGTGGGGACCCGATCCGCACAACTAGACAAAAATTCATGGCAGGGGCATGATCCGCACTACCAAACATTGCACCATAAAAGGTAAATCTAGCACTTTTATATAGTGCAACATCCGCGAGGATGAACATCCTCAAAACTATGGAAAGACCATTGGAGAGGCTAAAAAACACAAAAGAGCATTGCAGCATATCTCTATCTGGTATTGGTCACTTCCTTGAAGAAGTGGTAATGCCGCTACGAGCCAATACAATGAAAGAAGTGCCACATGCACAACTCCTTTTCAAAGGAGGACATGTAGCCAACGACTGACGGGGACGCGATCTACAAAGCCAGGAAAGTAGTAAAACGACTATCAATCCAGGGGTAGAGACACCTTCTGAGCTGGATTCAAAGCAGGTATAAAAACTTGTTGTGTGGTATGTCGTTGAATTTATGACAATTTATTCTTAGTCCTCCTTGCCTTCCTATCTAATCAAGGGATAGGTGGATGTTCTTGTGAACAAGGGTAGAAAGAGCCAGAAACAAAAGTTACAAAGGCGACGTCAGTGACAAAATCACCGGTAAAAGAAGACTCACTTTCCTTTTGCAGGGAGATCCATGAGAGCACGGAGGGATGAGTCTGGAAAACGCCGTCAAGTGCTGCGACGTGTAGCTATCGGGCCTGACTTCTTTTTTTTTCAGAAGAGGTGGGCTTGACATGAGCCACTGCAGTAGAAATGGCTCGATATACACGTCTCTTCTTTTAAGGGAGAAGGCACAGAGCGAGTGCCTTAGATGGCGTAGGGTTATGTAAGGTAATCCTAGAGAAGTGCTCAATGGAATCTATGGTTATGACATCTTCGGGAGCATAGAAAACGCTCAGGAACAGGGAAAGGGAGTTCTCCCCAGCAGTAGTAATCATGTTCATCATCTTGCTCTTTTGCATCAGAGGGAAAAAAGGAACAATAATAAAAAACAAAGAGAGGCTAAGAATCCAATCACAAAGTACAATGACATCAGTGCATGCGATAATGTTGAACCTGAGCTATCAGGGTGAGAGAAGGGACATAATGCGTTAAGTTGCTAACTGATGCATGAACTGAAAACCAAAGTCTCACAAAAGGCTCAACTAGTGACACTTTGAGGAAAAGAATCATGTCATGATAATATGAGTGAAATACTTAGTATGGAGAGAGAGACTCATCACAAACAGAGTCGCAAATTTTTGTTTTTGTCCGTTATGATTTTTCTCTCTTATTTTTGAAGGAGTCGCCAGCCTGTCGATCGTCATATACTTCTCTTATCCAAATAAATCTCTCCTCCGGTTCATATGAATAGCCCGGAGAAGAGAGAAAATAGGAGAGATGGATATATGATAAATATGACAGATAAAAGAAAAAACAAAACATGAAGAGCTTATGTGTGATAAACCTCACAAGGATAGGTCAAGTATGCTTGCCCAAATAAGATCAGGTGGAGGCACGTTGGACCAATATCTGCGAAAGGATACCTACGTAGGCTACCTATAACCAAAGAGTCAGATAGATGCATGTTTTGGGGTCAAGAGCACTCCCAAGATACATAACCCTCTCGGATAATTACATCTTTGGGGATAGCCAATAATACTCTCGATATAAGTTGTTGCGCTTATATTATCATAGACCTGGGAAAATAGGTTATCAAAGGGAGATTAGTCCATGTGAGAACTCTCATATGCTTCGAAGCTGTAGCTAAGTCATTGGGCAAAGAGTAAATGTCTCACATCTCAGGTAGGTAGCAACTTATTGACTTATGATGCTCAAAGAATAACTAATAATCATCTCGACGGGGTACCCAAATACGTCAGAGCATGCCGGACTGAAAGGGTAGAAGAAAAATCGTCGTGTCCCAAATGGACGACAACTCATCAGCATCGAGCCATCAATATGATGCCACCGAAGTCAATAGGAGCGAAAGGGTTCAATGGGGGCAGTCAAAGGAGGGAAGGAGTAATTCCTAGAAGGTAGATGCAGCTGGGTCAAGGTACCACAGACCCATCATCCCAAGCCACTAAGCCCCCGGGTTTATCTTTTCGTGAAGGTAGTCGACCCAACACATCCTATGGTCCCCAATCAGCAATCAGTGAATTACACCGTCCACAAGAAAACTCGGATCCTTATGGTCAAACGAAAGAAACTCTATCCTATGACTATTTATTGGACATCTAAGAGGAGGGACTTACACCTACCGAAGTAGCAAGGATGCCTTGAGAGGAAAAAGAGAGGTTGAGGTTCAGCTACAAACTTGGAAATGCTCCAAACAAGATGACTTACAACCCATCTTGGTCGGGAGCCTCCTAATGACCTAGGCGCACTAGATAACCTCCTATATAGAAAAAAGGTATGTTGGGTTATTCGGCTTGAAGAAGCACGAGGCTCCTCGGGGCATGTAGATATACATGCAGTTATCTAGAGCATTTCTTAATTATTGTGAATGTCATATTAATATGACTTGAGTTGTTGCCATGCATGCGACTCATTTTAAAATCGGCCTGAAGACCATGCAGAAAAGTAAAAGTGATATTTTTAAATTCCTGAATATTTTAATCCTAAATTTAAATTTAGAAAGTCTTATTTAAGATTTTTTTAAATAGAAAATTATAATTTTATGGTTCGTACTGAGCCTAAAATATATTTTCATGATATCCAAGATGCACATAAAGAAATAAGGAAAACATATGCAGACATGCAAATATGTAATTTTGTAAAAGAAAGTAAAACAAGCCAAATAAAATAATAAACAGGTCAGTACCGCTGGGTCGATAACATATCCCAGAAAAGAAAAGGATAGGTCAGATTCCAGATATACATGCCCAATCTCAAGTGTATATAAAAATATGGAATTCAGACTTAAGGTACAGGACACGAGCTGCCACTCTTGGTCCTGTCACGTGTTTCGATGCGTCGTTCGCCTCGAAACTCATACATGTACCTTATTTCTGATACAGACACGGATCACCGACTCTATCAAATACATACAAAAAAGAAAATAAAAGACTCGACCTACAAAAAACAAATATCAACAGAGAAAGCCATGCAACACATTTAATGAGTCGTGTCTTATAAGTGAGGGAAATAAATAACACCTGCAAGAAAAAGGGTCAGAAATCATTACATGCTCCCCATAACAATACCTCTATGTGTGCATATAAGTAGGCATTGCTCACTGCAGAAGGACGCCCTTACATGCTACTATGCATATGCAGCATGCAAACACAAAAAAAATTAGCACAAAAAGGTGACATGTGGCTAGCAAAAGAACAAAACACATCACAGACAATAGATAGAGGTGTGAAAAATGATTACATAGCTTCCCAAACCCTAACCTAGCACACCAGCTAACAAAAAGTGTTCTAACCAGCATTTAAGTGCACGGTCAGTCTTTGGGTAAAGTATGACTTTGAAGGGGTCGCTTTACCAGCCTCTTTCTAAAGATCCAAGAGGTCTAAAGGGTGTCACTTGAGGTGGATTTTGAAAGAGAAGTTGGACATACCTATGGCCTAGTTTGTTTTATGTGTAATTCTTAAAGTATAGTGGATATAACATGTAGAAAAATATATTTTTCTTTTAAATTTAAAATAAAGGTCATTAAATGCGGGCCCGTAACATACAAGGTGACACAGGTTAGATCTCTTGGATCCTTAGCACAACCATACTTGTATCAATCTCGATGTCTTAACTCAGATTGCTCACCGGGATCGTCTTGGCAAGGAATGCTTGTTAAGCCATCATGACCGACACAAGAGTCACTCTCCTACCGTGTCTGGCTCGATATTCATGCAAGTATGCAAATGTAAATGCAGATAATCAGGTGACATAAGTGGTATTTCGTGGAGGTGATGACTCGAAAGATGGATCTGTCGTGGAGGCAGGGACCCGAAATGATGGGTGAGCCGTGGAGGCAGGGGTCTGACAAGTGGGTGTGCCATGAAGAAATTAACCACAAGGATGAAGGTACTGAGGAGGCAGGGCCTCAATGAATATGTGTGTCGTGGAGGCAGTGACTCGAATAGGTACAACACAAGCAAATGATAGTGATCATGTAAACAAACACATACATGATGAAATGCATCATGCAAGAAGACAGACAGACACATGTAAAAAAACATACAAAATGATGCAAAAAAACATACAAGCATGCATGTGATCGGTCGGTCGGGTCATGGTGGTTGGTAGAACCAAAGTGGTCAGTCGACCGAGTTGGTGTGGTCGGTCAAACCAAAATGCGTAGTTGAGCAGAACGGGGCTGCTGATCAAGCCGAAGTGGTCAGCCAACCGAGCCAAGGCAGCCAGTCAAACCAAAGTACAAGGCCGACCGGGTCGGGGTGGCTGGTCGAGGTACAATGAGATGATAATCAGACCGGGGCAGTTGGTGAGGCAAACTTAAGTATCAACCGGGCCGACGTGGCTGGTCGAACCAAAGTAAAGTATTGATCGAGCCAAGATAGCCGATCGAATCCAAAGTGAAATGTTGATCAGGTTGGGACTACCGGTCGTGGCACAAGTGACATGAAACATACTAATGCAAACATGCTCTAAGCAAAATATGTGATGCAATTTAGGGAAGTAAACATGCTCAATAGCAAACTAGGCTTGTGCTAATGTCCTCGCGTAGAAAGCTAAGGGTTTGGATACTTGTATCTGCAGCACAACCACCTCCTACTTTGGTGAGGCATATGGGGAGTTTCTCCCCATGGATTTCAAGGGGGAAACTCTCTGCCACATTGTGAAATGAGCTAGCTACAAATTTTTTCCCATTTAACAACTCCATAGGATTTTACAAAGTGAGCTAGTTACAAAGTTTTTCTCAATTTGCCAAGTTCAAACATCCCAGCTCCTCCAAGGGAAGTTGGGGACACCAAAGCAAGGGGGAGAGAGTGACTCCCACCCGTAAGGATTTTTGTTAGGGCACACAACAAGAGGGAAATGCTCGGCTCTACGAAGAGTGTTTGGCAACGCACAAAAAATCCTAACTTAAATGCTCGCTCTAGGAAGAGAAACGATCCATCACATAGACACATAGTTGTGTCTGCTCAAGCTAGCGCATGCTGGGCGATCAAACCCACACACATAGCGACACTAAATCCTAGGGCCAACTAGAAACAAAAATTTTGGTGAGGAGAATCTCAACACTGCAAAGGTTGTCGACGTCCAATGAAACCTGTGAATCTCCTCGAAATGGGAGAGAATGTCCACACTTTTGCACGCCGTTGTACAGTCAGTGTTAGTCGAGGTAGAGGAAGCTCACTGCAGGAGGCTCTCGGACCAAGAAGTTGCATCGCCGAGGTAGAGGAAGCTTGTGGCGGGAAGCTCTTGGACCAAGAAGATACAACGGCGATGTAGTTTTTCCAGCAGGAGAGGAAGGTGAGGGCTTGGAAGAGTGGTTGTCGACATCGAAGGGAGCCAGCGGGATGTTGTCGGTGAATGCATTGGTGCTCATGCCAATAAGAAGGGAGGCGGCGGGAAGATTACCACTGAACAAAAAAGGGGGAGCAAGTGCTTCGCTCGAGTCTACCGGCATGAAGGAAGAATCGCGCGGTCTGACGCGGTTGCTGTCGAGATAAGGCTAGCAAGAACCGCTGACATTCAATGCAGCAAGTCCCTGGAGCGGGCGAAATCAATTTTCAGCTAGGAACACCAAAGTTTTTCATGAAATAGCTAGGGCACGCCATTTTCTTTTCGGGCGAGAGAGGCACAAATCTAGGAGACTGAGATTGCTCGCCAGCGCGGGAGGAGGAGGCGCAGTCGAGCAGCATAGGCTAGGGCATGATTGCGGGAGTTGGGGCTTCACAAAGAAGATACGGGCGAAGGATTTCAGGAGAAGCTTACCAACGAGGGGAGGAGGTGGCGGTCAGCTTTGCTGGCAAGGAGTGGTAGCGGCAGGCCTCGGGCGCAAACGACGAGAGAGGTCGGCGCGTTAGGGCTTCAGAGGGAGTTTGTTATCAGGGAGTTTTGGGGCGTAGGGTAGGTCGCGTTGCTTTTTTAAAAGCTTTTCTTTTTTTATATTTTTTATATTTTTTAATATTTGTTATTTAAAATCCATCAGTTTGTGCATTTTTCGCATGTGAACTGAACCTTGGCAATATGAGTGTCCTTCCCGACTAAAATCTATGTTCCGGGCGCGCTTGCCGGTCTGATTTGTTATCCGAGATTATCTTAACAAGTTTGTTGGCTATCAAGCAAAAATGTGGTCAACAGAGAAGGTCACAAGTTTATGAAGGCATGAATTCATGTTAGGAGCTTGCATGGAAAAGGTGGAGAGGAAAGGAGGAGCACTAACAAAAGCACTCCTTTACATATCTTGATTCTATTGTTCAAATTGATTGTGATATAGATGTGGATGTTATTAGTATAATTCAAGCTGGTTGGTTGAAGTGGAGAAATGCATCATGCATATTATGTGTTAGAAAAGCACCTCTTATACTAAAAAGAAAATTTTATAAGAGGTGGTCAGTCTCGCAATGCTCTATAGCGCAGAATGTTGGCCTTTAAAAGAGAACCATAAAACAAAGTTAAGCATTACTAAAATGAGAATGCTTGCGTAGACGAGTGGCTTGACAGTTAGAGACAAATGGCATATGAATTATCTGCAACAAGGGTTAGTGAAGCTCCAGTTGTGGACAAGATTAGAGAGAGTCATCGTAGATGGTTTGGTCACATTAAACGTCGACCATCTAATGATCCTATTAGCAGGGTAGATGCTATATATTCGACTTATATTAAGAAAAACAAAGGTAGACCTAAAATGATTTGGGAATATTGTATAAAATAAAAATATGACACTTAATAAGACTCAATGGAGAAAATGGATTCTTACAGCTGACCGCACTTAATGGAATAAAGGCTTTTTGTTGTTGTTGCTGTTGTACTTTCATGATGATAGTAGCAAAATAATAGTTTTCAGACTATTTTTTTTTTCAAAAATGATTATGATTTATGTTATGTTTATAAATTAATGATGATGATAATGTCCATCATTTTCTTGTCTTAGTTTTATGTTGATCAAACTATTTATTTGATACTGAATCAGCACCAAAGAAACTTTAGAATCTTAACAATTTAACCCTGAATTTGAATCCGTCGTTAAATTTATATTTTCTGAAGTGGAACACAATTCAATTCACAAATTTTAAGGCCAACATGAACCTGTTACTCTCGAGTCATATAAAGTATGACCAAAACTCCAAAACATATAAAAAAAAATCTAACAACCTGCACCACAGACATGTAATGATCTCCAGCAAATTCGGCTCGTTCAGAGGCCTATTTATTAGTCCTTTTGGCAGGGCCAGGAAAAAAAGTAGGCCGCAACATGTCCATATCTAAAAAGTATAAAATAAATAATTTAAACGGTATTTAATATGATGAATACAAAATTGTCATTTTATGATATGAAATGACATTTAAAATAAACTTTACTTTATTAAATTAATATTTAAATAATTATTTTATGACGTAAGCTCTGACGTAAGTGTTCTTAACCTGACCATCGAGCTTGATTTGTATAGACCCTAACCTTGTTCATCTAAAATTACTATATGGATTGATGCAGCTCGCCAATTAATTAAAACAATAGAGAAAAAATAGAGGATAGAAATCTATGAAAGGTTGTATTTAATTAAAAAATTATTAGTAAAAGATAGGGTGTGATTTAGTTGTTAATTTATTTGATTAGATATGACTATATTAATTACTTTTTATGTTAAAGATATGCTTTTTGAAGCTTGCTCTTGCCCTTTGAATCCGTGCCACCGCCAGAATTGACTGATAATTGAGATCGGTGGGCATGAGACTCAGGTGACACGAGCTACAAATTTTTTATATGGGACATTTTTATAATTTCCATCCAATTTCTATGTATTTGCATTTGAGACATCTCAATTTAATTTTTGTACAACTAGAATGCGTCTACATGAATCTCGGAGATATAAGAAAAACATAGATTATTCTTCATATGATCGGTCGGTCTCCTGGGTTGATCGAATGAAGAGAATGAATAACCCGACAAGTACCGCAATACTGCGTCAGTACTTAGTTCCCAGTAACTACCATCATGTAAATCAGCAGTGCCCAGGATGAGGTTCTTCTGTATAGACACATGGACTGAAGTTATGATGCTTGTCGGATCGGTGAATCACCCTCTGCTCGATGAAACAATCCTACCCAAGGACGATCAATCTTCACATTTAGGCTCTAAAGCATGGGCGATCGAAGATCCTTAAGTCGGACAAAGGATATTCGGTCAGTCAAATGAATCTAGGCTGACCGAATGAATTCCAAGCAACCAAATCAGACTCATACGATTGTAAAACAATGTTTAACGCAGTTCCAGAAATATAGCTGCACTAACAACATTTACGAGGTCAGACTAATTGTTATTCAGTTACAAATATGTAAATATAATGACCCATTAATTATAGTAATGATCTCTTTTTGAATGGGGAAAACCATGTAATTTACTAGATCTGACATTTGAACTATAAATAAGAAGATCATTTTCAAGAAAAAAATTATTCCGAACAAATTTCTCAATAGGAATCTAAAGTGTATTCAAATCTTCTTTCTTCTTTCCCCCGACTAACGCTCTATTCCTTGTGTCATACACGGGATAATTTAGAATCCAACATTTTAAATGGTGCTATGAGTGTGAAATCATGCCTTCTATAAGACGAGGAGCCCGTCACAGTGAAAGAACACATCAAGAAGAAACCTCTTATGTGGAGATTGTTCTAGAATTTATTCACAACAAATCCAGGGACTCCATGATCGGATGGATGGACAATTAAGGAGTTGGCCCAAGTGGTGCTTGATGGAAGGGCAAAGCCTGCCCCGCAACAAAAACAATGCTAATATATGAGTCCAAGTTCCAGGATAGTACCACATCAGTGCAAAATGGAGAACCATAGCCAACAGAGATAAAAGTCTTTCGTTGGATGGAGAATGTGTTCGCCCAAAATATTTAGGAAGCCAAGCCACTGGAGAAACATAAGGTTCCCCCCTGAAACTGTATAAAGGTCGAAGTGACACCGCTGGCCATATTGCGTCCTTTGAGACAGAAATATGCTTGCTCGAGATCTTCGAAGCATTAAAATGTTAGTTGTTTTCTACCATGCTAAGAGATTTCTCTCTCAGGTGGTTCAAATGACTTATCATAGGAATTATTATATTTTTTGAAGATTCGAGATGTTATTTTGGTGCAAATTTATAGTGCCCAAAAGCCTTGAAATGATTCAGATTCTTTGTGGTGTATATATCACTGACCGAATGAGAGCCTACGAGAATATGTTACGAGATTCCCAACGGAGATGCTCGAGGTTCAGAACCAAGAGTCAGCATTTTCTAAGGAAGCATTGACATAAGGACTAAAGAGTCCACAGTTATAGTACATTTTAGGTTTAAGGAAACCTAAAATGTTGATTGAACTCTTGAAGTTAGCCAATGAACATATTGCAACTAAAGAATATATGAACCAGCTAATTTCCAAAGGTGAGAAATTGGATTGAAAATCGAGCGAGAACAACTGGAAGGATGATGGATGGAGAGAGAAGGATGGCCCTCATCTGAAATGTGAAAGAGGCCTCTCCTCCCAAAGAGATAAAGAAGACAAACAAGATGAACACAAACGTAGCCGATCGAATTATCGGTCTATAGAAGACCGGAGGGCGTTTAGGTTTACACCATTTCACTTTTCTATAGCAAAACTTGTAGACGTACTAGAAGACAAGGATTATTTTGAAAGGAGACTTAAATGAAAGCTGGAGCTTCCCTCCAGAACCCAACAAATCCTGTAATTATCACTAAGACCATGGACATGACACCAAGGAGTGCAGGGAACTCCACAGCCTGGTAGAGGTGTTGATTCTAGTCGGAAAGCTCAAAGAGTTTGTAGCCTTGGAGGCTTACATTCGATGGAAGGGCAATCATCCGACAGAAGGCAATTTAGGTAGGCCAACTATGGCCAATTCAATTCACATAACAAGCTTAGTACCATTAATATTGGGAGGTGATTCATATTTCATGGTTAACCAAAAAAGTCTTCGGTCAAGGAATTAATATGCTATGATGTCCGCTCCAAAGAGGAAGCAATATCCCCCCAATCATTTTCACCAACGCGCAACTTCTATAGGCTAGAAATCCCTACCTTGATGTCATTGCTGCTACACCACTCATTAGCAATTATTCGGTAGGCAATATCCACATCGATACTAGGAGCTCAGGGATATTTTATCTCAAACCATATTTTAAAAGATCAATTTGACAATCGATTGGTTAACTGCACTAGCTAGGCCATTGTACAGTTTCTTTAGCAAACAAAAGGAGGCATTTGGTGTCGTAGCACTGAGGAAAAGTAGAAAATTTATTTACCATCATGGAGGATTTTATGATAGTCAACAGAACACCAATCTATAATGCAATATTCGGTCGCCCCCTTCTCAATAATTTTTGAGTCGTGGTTTTGAATTATCACATAGTTGTGAAATTTCCTTGTGATGGGGTGATAGTCAGTATAAGTGGAGATTTTGAGCATTCTCATACATGTTACATGCAAACCATAGGAAGCGTGCTGCACGAAGCATTGAACATACAACATCAACGAGAAGGAGGCCTTGAAATTAATGAGATTATTATCAAAATTCTAACGGGTTTAGAGGATCCTTTTTTTTTCTAATCAGTGAAAGTTTTGATGCAGATCACAAAGGTACGTTGATCTAATTTCTTCTAGAGCACTGTAATGTTTTCACTTAGACGGCGGCCAAAATGTCTGGCATTCCAATTGAAATGGCTTGTCATAGACTCAACGTCAGTTCCAACGCCTGGTCGGTGAAGCAAAAGCTCTGGTTGACAACGAAAACTTTAGCTAGACCAATTCATAAGGAAGTCAAGAAACTTTTAGAAGTCAGATACAATTGAAAAGTTCAATACAACTCATGGGTATCGAATGTAGTCATGGTGCGAACCAATGATAAATGGAGAATGTGTGTGAAATTCACAAATTTTAACACTGCTTGCTTGAAAAATGGCTATCCACTACCCTAGATTAATGCTCTGATAGATTTTGCAGTCAGATACTCGGTCATGAGCTTCTTCAATGCCTTCTTCAGATATCAATAGATCAAAACACATGCGGCTGATGTGGAGAAGAGAGCTTTCATTTTACTGCAATGCTCTTCGGGTGAGAAAAAAATGGTGCAACTTATTAGCGCCTAATGAATTTAATTTATTTTTGAACAACGCGAAAAAGATATTAAGTTTATGTTGATGACGTGTTTGTTAAAATTATGATGACAGAGCAACGAAACACTCAGGAAGTTTAGTATGAGATTAAACTCATTAAAATACATGTTTGGAGCCTTAACAGTGAAATTCTTAGGGTACCTCTTAACACCCAATAGCATTAAGGCTAATCCAGGGAAAGTAAAAGCTCTCATTGACATGACTTCTCCCTAGAACACCAAATAAGTACAAAAGCTCACCTGTCAAATTGTAGAACTGAGTCAATTTACTTTTTAATCAGAATACAAGTGTTGTCACTTTCTTAAAAGTATTGAAGAAAACAAGGAAGTTTGAGTGGACAAACGAATGTGAGCAAGCTTTTTAGAATTTGAGGCAATCGTTACTTTCTCCAGCACTACTGTAAAGCCCAAAGCTAAAAGAAAAACTTTCACTTTACATGGGAGTCGTTCTAGAAGCTATTAGTTTTACCCTCATCCTAGAAGCGTAAGAGAGCAATTTTCTGTTTATTATACTAGTGGTTCCTTACAATAGCCAAAACAAGGTATCCGCATATGAAGAAACTATTGTTTGCTCTTATTTTTTATGCTCACAAGCTTGCTCATATTTCTAAACTCATTTGATTGAGGTGATCACTGACCATTCATTTAAGTTATACTCACTCAACTAGAACATTTGGATCGATTATTAAAATGGTTTGTGGAGCTCAGTGAGTATGACCTTACTTATATCCCTGAGACGATAATCAAAGCTCAAGCTACGGTGCATTTCTTGGGGGATTTTTTCAGAATTGGGTAGATCAGGTGAAGAGCACGAGGCATAAATGTAAGCTTGGATCCTTTATGTGGATGGGGCTTCGAGCCAAACTAAAGCAAGAATTGGGTTGGCTTTAAGTAGTTCAACCAAAGAGTATGTATGTCATTGATTCATCCTTTATTTGACTGTCATGAATAATCAAGCGAAATACAAAGTTTTGGTAGTTGGGCTTCAATTAGCTCAAGAAGTGGGGTTGTTATACCTAACAGTAAACTCTAATTCTCAACTAGTTGTAAATCAAGTTAAAGTTGAATTTGAAGCTCGAAAAGAAATAATGATCAGTTAAATAAGGTAAAAATAAAAAATTGATAAGTTCATAAGCTTACGTATTGAACACGTCACACGAAAAGAAAATCAAGAGACATGCCTCTTATCAATAATACATGTATTGCGAATAGAGTGTCGTAGAGCTTCTTCGACCATCCATTGAAGAGCCGAAGGTAATGGAAATGTAAGCGGGCTATGCAAAAATCTAGATGGATCTTTATGTCAACTACTTCAAAAAAAACCAAAATTGATGAAGCAGCAATAAATCCTTGAATATTCAAGTCAAAAACACCCAATAACTTCTCATTAGAGATACATTATTCAAAATATCAACCACATCATTGCTTTTAAGATGTGTGAAAGGGAATGAAGGGGAAGACATCCTCTGTGAAGTACATTCAGGCAAATGTGGAAGCCATTTAGTTGGCAAAACTTTGGCTTGTCGAGTACAAACATAAGGTCACTTTTGGTTGTTCCTCTTAAAGGATGCAAAATAGTTTTCCTAAAAATATGAATAGGTTGAAAAATATGCTCCGCTGTTGCATCAACTGGATTAGAAATTACAGTCGATTGTTAGTCCCTAGCCATTCGTTGTGTGTGGATTCGACCATTTCCCACCTTTTACGGTGCTCCTGAATATTTTTAAGCAACTTGGAAGAGGAGAAATTAAGCTTACCAATCTGACACTTCAGCAAGCAAATCAATCTATGGTTCATCCTCTAGGATTAGTTGAAAACATGCCTGTTATAATGAATAGATTCACCTTTTTTTGCTACTTTTATGATATTGGACTTGAAAGCAAATATGGAAATGCATGTGATTTTTTGAAGACCTTTCTTAGCCATTTGTAGAGTTATTATTGATGTTCCAGATGAGAAGGTACTTTTAACATAATATGATCAAGAAGTCACATTTGATGTTTTAAAGTCACTAGACCTTCCCTATGTCTTTAGGAATGATCCTAACAAGAAATAAGAAGTGGTAGCATGAGTAGTTCAAAGCTAATCAATTGAAACCAATGAACTTACAAATGATAAAAGATGAATTTTTGGATAATCTAGTTAATGATAATGTTGCTCTTTTTATAGGAAAACCCAACTATTTAACCAAGAAATTTTAGGAGATGACCTTAATTTGGCCCTTATAAGCACTGATGACTATCTAATTGGAAATGAATGGTTGCTGTAAAACTTAAGTTTAGGGATAAGAAAAAATTGGAAGGTATGGGAAGAATCTGAGAGCATAACATTATTCAAGGATATAGGAAAGGATGCAGGACAACCTAAATTTGTGATGAGTGATCAAGGATTACTGGATTAATAATTTGATCCCGTAGACATATTTTAGGTTGGATGGAAGAAACTTTGTCAAGCTGAGGATGTTAGATTAAGTGCTTTCTTGAGAGGCAACCCAAGAATTATCTTATGCTTTGTTTTATTTTCACATGATTTTTTGTTTTATTTACATGTTTCAGAGTTTCCATCATTGTTGAATGTTTATTTGTGATGGGTTTATTGTTGACGATATCAAGTTCCTCTACGGAGTAGGTGGTCTACATGGAGGAGAGCATAAAAATAATTTGTCATGGCTTGGTCGGAGAGACCACGCCAATTTTGTCTTGACTACGCCACCCGACAATGTGATCATGTCTTGTTTAGGTTTCACCATGCTTCTTTCGAGCATGAGCATTTCACCCAGGACCTTTTCCAGGAAAGGTCACAAAAAAGTTCTACGTGACCATGCCACAACTTTACAGGACCATGTCGTCATGCATTTAGAGCCTCAAAACCCCTTTTTCCCATCATTTCCTTCGCCCTCATAACTTAGCACCCTCTCCTCAACTGCCCTAGCCTCCAAGCTCGCTAAACAGGGATCCATTCATTGGATCTAGCCTACTTTGGGTAGATTGAGTTAGATGCTTTACTTTTTGGCAAGTTTTTTTTTTCTCAAACTCTATTTTATCTACATTTTTCCCATTTGATATTCATATCTTTCAGCCACAATCTCACAATTCCTTGCCAAAATTGATTCGTCATGGTCTAAAGTTGATTATTGCTCCAAATCCCTTGTGTTGTGGCAAAAATTTTCAATCTTTCTTAGCCTTCTTAGATAAAACAAAAAATTTTTATCATGGCTATTAAAACCAAAGGAAAAAGTGGATCTCAATTGACCAAACTAGATTTATTTTTCATGTTGTCACACAATAATAGGTTTTTTCAATAGAGGTGAAGATGCATAGGCAAGGATGGAGGAGTTTTTGCTATCTCGTCGGCCTTGTTGTTGTCCCAATCGTTCACGAACTTTACATGAATGCAAAAGAATCTATGGATGAGCAAGCCCACGTTTGAGGGAAGCTATTATTGTTTGTTCGTTTCAGAATAAAAAAATTTTTTGGCCTCCCTGTCATGCCTCGGTGTGACTTTGAGAATTTTCTTGCTTCTGATTATCAAGAGATCATGTCCCATTCTGACTGACAACATCGGTCAATGGAATCTTTGCAATTGAGATGAGAGAGAGATGCTTGTAGGTTTTACTGACTTATCTAAATCCCATCTTTTGATCTTGCTTCATTATAACCTATCTTATTCCTACCACTAGTCTCACTGATGTGATTAAGGATAGGGCCATTATGAGCTTCTATTCAGACATGTTGATCTATAAATATAGGGATCATCTTCCACTAGTCCATCATGCACATTACTAGTGTTCAGACCATTATAGGTTTAGGACACACCCACATTATTTCTACCCTTTGCCATAGAGAGGGGGTTGCTGGAGAGAGTAAGAGTTCATTGCTGGAGGGGGTTGTGCCACAGATGGTGATCTCCAGGATTACCTTTTTTCTGTTGGATTTGGATGGGGTTCATCCCAAGAAAGGGGAAAGAGTTCATTGAGATGTGATGTGGCATCATGTCTAAATCCTTCAAATGTGGAGGTGATGAAGCATTTAAAGGATATATCCCTAAAGGTTCACAACATTTGCATGTAGACCCAGCATTATGTAGAGCAACACCATTAGTAGTATGGATACACCAATCAATGCATTTGGGAGGTGTAAATATCACTACCGTCAGTGACATTCTCGAATGCATCGTCCTTCGAGCTATATGTTATGGAGGACGATGACATGGAGAAGACATACAATGATTAGGAGACTTCTTCATTTGTGTGTGCATGCACTCAGTGAGGGGCTTACACTTAGTCATATGCTTGCACCCTTCAGGCCACTAAATTGTAGTCCGGGTAGTAGTGTTAAGGAATTGGCAACTATTGCCTTCTTGAGTGTCTGTGTGTTGTTATCCTTGCTAATCTTACATGACTATTTTTTTCTAGAGGGTCTGTTGTGTTGTTGTGTGGCTTTTGGAGGAGTTCTAGTTTTTTTTATTGTGTTATTATCCCTTTTGAGTGGCTATGTAAAAGTTTTCTAACTGTCTGATCTTTATATACAACGAGATTTGTATCTCCCAGTGTATTCTTACTTATTCTCTTCGGATAATTTTATTTGCTGAATTTTGAACTATACTTTATTAGATTCTTGTGACTATCCCTACATTTATTTTTACTTGCACTTAACTATTTTTATTTACTATTGCTTTATGTTATTAATATGTTGGAAGAAAAAAGTTTGGGGGAGAAAAATGTAACTTTTTACAAACCTGGAAAATGTTTGCATAACTCAGTAACAAATTCAATATTCACAAGATAACTCCTACTAGGAATTGTAATTTATTCAAATTGCTTATCAAATTCTTTTAAAATGAGGATAAATGTCATTTAGGAAAGATTGGGCATAATGATTTAATAATAAGATTTCAAATTTTAACGACTTCAATTTTTACTTACAGAAATCTAGAGATTATTAAATGAAATGTAATTTAAATATTAAGTAGCAAACAAAGAAGTATTTTAAAGTCTTTTGTAGTTCATTTTAACCAATTTAATGTTAAATTGAATATGAACTATCAGGATAACCTAAAGGCGTGGCACTAATATAACATAGTTAAATTTATTTCCTAAGGAATACTACCCTTCATCATATTCTAAATGAGAAATGAAAGATAAAAAGTTGCAAACCAAGCATCATAATTCTTAGGAAAAAAAGTTAAAAGGTAAAAAGCTATGAGAATAAGCTTAAGGTTAG
Source organism: Phalaenopsis hybrid cultivar (assembly GCA_002079205.1). Taxonomy (NCBI): domain Eukaryota; kingdom Viridiplantae; phylum Streptophyta; class Magnoliopsida; order Asparagales; family Orchidaceae; genus Phalaenopsis; species Phalaenopsis hybrid cultivar. The sequence goes on along the minus strand of JXCR01144151.1, from coordinate 252,127 downwards.
TGTAACAAAAATTCAATCAAAAAAGGGTCAGAAAGGTGTCTAGTGGGACTTAAGTGATAGAATTTTCATGATGCTTTAATGAACTTCCTTCACAATTATCATCAAAGGAAAAAGTTAAGTAATATTCAGTTAGTTAAATCCATTAAAAATGACTTTAACGACATTTGAGACTACTGAATGACATTATAAACATCACCAATTTGAGAATCTATGAGATTTCTTAAGAGCAGAGCGAAGATAATTAAGGAAAGTGTCATTTTGTTAATCGTTAAAGATAATTAATCCCAAAAAGAAATTTAAACACATTTAATTCACTTTGATAAAAAATGAAAAAATTAGAACCCTATAGGAGTACATATTATTCTTATATGATCTCAACTGAACTATTTGATTACTTGAGGGTAAGTAATAGGGTAAGTTTGGGGGTATTGACATACATTAATTTTGCGTGATTTTAAATGTGTTTTTTCCTATATTTTACATATTATTTTTCCCTATTTATCACGGATTTACTCTTGAAAAGAAAACTTCTCGATGTTGTGTAGGTCATAAGTGTTAAATAAGAGCAATTTTGGAATGATAAAAACCAGCAAAATAGTGACTTGAGTGTCGTGACCATTCCTGGAGGCGGCGTGACCAAGCCATATGTTCAATTGCAACAGATGCAAACATGTCAAAATGTGGTGTGACAATGCTACATTTCAAGACCAGTGTTATGACCATGCTGGGTTAGGTGTGACTATGCCTTCCCATTCAATTGTTGGATGTGACCATGCTAGTGGTTGGCAAATCTTTTTAGGAAGGATATTTGCTTGCTAACCCATGGTTTTTGTAATAAGAATGATTTTTAAAGGCTTCTTGGGGGAGCTTTTGGTTCAGAGGACAGTTAGAGATGGCTACAGGCAAGATTTGGGAGATATTAGAGTGCATCTAAAAAGGTTTTCTTCCTTCAGTTGAAACCTAAATAGGTGAGTTTTACCTAGGACTTGAATTTTTAAGATAGTTGTGTGAGAGGGCGAGAGTTGTGTTCGGGGGAAGACAAGATTAATTGTAAGTTTAACATTTATTTATTTATTGTAATGAAATCATGCATAGTTTTCTTTTTTTTTTTAATTTTCTCGACGATGTGTGGCAAAATTCTTTTTTGTGTCTTTGTGATATTGGTGTAGTGAATTTAATTGTGATTTTCTGGGATGTTTTTCTTATAGCAATTTTTTGTGCTTTCATCCAATATATTTTTGGTTAACCGATGAACTACATTTACTCCTAGTCTGGCCTACTAGAATGTTATTTAATTTCATGAAGTTTTGACCTCTAACCTTTGTGTAGTAGAAATGAAAGGTTAATTATAAAATTCAGAGAGGATGGACGATGATGGACTTATTCGTGTGAAATTCTACAATCTTTCCAAAGGATTGACACATTCATGTGGAATGTCATGGGGATTGAGGAATCCTCAACTTCAAGGATTCTGTGGTCTTTTTGACCTAGACATAGGCATAACAAGTAATGTATTCCCGATCGAAAACATCCACGTAGTAAAATATTTAGGAAATCTACAGTCATTATAATCCCTGAATTACAAAGGCACTACTCTCATCTCTTTTGAAAGAACTCTTGAGATTTTCATTCTTTTTCTGTTCCTGCTGGCTGCGATCTACTATCATTTATTAGAATTTTAGGATTTAAAATCTTATTTGCAATAACACCAAGCTAGGTTCATCAAATTCATAAACTAGAGATTTTTCTGCAAGAATAATTATTAAACCTTTCATCATTGGATCGATACACAAACTCTTAGATCGCACACTTCTTCATATGTACACTTCCGTGGCCAACTTACTTTTCAATAAGTTTTAGTTTGTCAAAAAACGACAAATATACCAGTAAATTATCATAAGTATATCACGACAATACCACCAAAATATCACTATTATACAACTAAAATGCCACAAGAATACCCAAGAATACCAAAAAAATATCACCAAAATATCTCAAGCGTACCACCATAATATAATCAAAATATCACCAGAATATCTCCAGAATGCCACAATAATACCACATGAATACCACCATAAAACAACCAGAACACTACAAGTATATCAACATAATACCAACAAATTACCACTAGAATACCACAAGTACACTACGAAAATATCACTAAAAAGACACCAGAAAATCAATAGAAAACTACCAAAATATCACCATAATACAACTCATTTTTTTCGATGCAACAGGTAGTCTACGGGTTGGGTCGCGCAAGAAAAACAAAAACTTTTTCGCTTTTTCTTAATTCATGAAACCGAGCCCCACTACTTTACAAATGACGCCGCATTATTGAAGTCCAGATACAAAACTGTATTCGGACTCCGGACACAATATTTTGTCGTAGATTGGACTATGACATTCGAATGATAATGATTTGGTGATGATGGCAAGGTGATAATGATTTGACGATGGCGGCTTGACTAATGATTTATGTTGGCAATAGTCAGGTGATAATTATTTGAAGGGGATGGTCGGGTCACTGTTATTCAAAAATAATGGTTGAGCAATAGTACAATGATAGTGACCATGCGGTTATAGTCCTACGATTATGATCATAAAATGATAATTCAGTTATGCTGGCAACTACTTATAAGTGGCAATTTGCTAGTGTTTGCGATATAATGTTGAACCAAGCAGTGTAGTTTGGCAATGAGAAATCGAATGTGGAGGTACATCAAGCTACAATGGCACATGTGGACATGAGGTTGTGGTGGTTTGACAATAATGAATGGGCAATAACAGTCCAATGATGGAGATTGGGTGACATATTAAGTGACCCTAAATAAACTAAATAAACTAAATTTTATTAAAATTTACCATTCTATTTAATTTTTTCACTAAAAAAATCAAAATTTACAATGCACACAATATTTGATTGAAAAAATTGATGATACACAATTAAATCAAATATTATACATGTACAATATNTTTGGCCTCCCGACTTGCCTCGGTGTGACTGAAAATTTTCTTGCTTCTGATTATCAAGAGATCAGTCCCTTTTGGACTGACAACATCGATCAGTGGAAGGTTTGCACTTAAGATGAGAGAGATGCTTGTAGGTTTTACTGACTTATCTGAATCCCATCTTCTGATCTTGCTTCATTATAGCCTGTCTTATTCCTACCACTAGTCTCACTGATGTGATTAGGGATAGGGCCATTATGAGCTTCTATATTCAGACATGTTGATCTATAAATATAGGGATCATCTTCCACTAGTCCATCATCCACATTAATAGTGCTCAGACCATTGTAGATTTAGGACACCCCCACATTATTTCTGCCCTTTGCCATAAAGAGGGGGTTGCTGGAGAGAGTGAGGATGAGATCTTGTGCCACATATGGCGATGTCCAGGATTACCTTTTTTATGTTGGATTTGGATGGGGTTCATCCCAAGAAAGGGGAAAGAGTTCATTGAGATGTCACGTGGCATCATGTCTAAATCCTTCAAATGTGGAGGTGATGAAGCATTTAAAGGATATTTCCCTAAAGGTTCACAACATTTGCATGTAGACCCACCAATATTTAGAGCAACAACAGTAGTAGTATGGATACACCAATCAATGCATTTAAGAGGTGTAAATATCACTACCGTCAGTGACATTCTCAAATGCATCGTCCTTCGAGCTATATGTTATGGAGGATGAAGACATGGAGAAGAGAGACAATGATTAGGCGAATTCTTCATTTTTATGTGCACGCACTCAGTGAGGGGCTTATACTCAGTCATGTGCTTGCACCCTTCAGGCCACTAAATTGTAGTCCGAGTAGTAGTGTCAATGAATTGGGCAACTATTGTCTTCTTGAGTGTCTGTGTGTTGTTATCCTTACTAATCTTACCAAACTAATTTTTTTCTAGAGGGTCTGTTGTGTTGTTGTGTGGCTATTGGCGTGAGTTCTAGTTTTTTTTTTATTGTGTTATTATCCCTATTGAGTGGCTATGGAAAAGTTCTCTAACTGTCTGATCTTTATATACATCGAGATTTGTATGTCCTTGTGTTTTCTTACTTACTCTCTTCGGATGATTTTATTTTCTAAATTTTGTACTATACTTTATGAGATTCTTGTGACTATCCCTGCATTGGTTTTTACTTGCACTTACCTATTTTATTTACTATTGCTTTATGTTATTAATATGTTGGAAGAAGAAAGTTTGGGGGAGAAAAATGTAACTTTTTACAAACCTGGAAAATTTTTGCATAACTCAGTAACAAATTCAATATTTACAAGATAACTCCTACTAGGAATTGTAACATATTCAAATTGCTTATCAAATTCTTTTAAAATGAGGATAAATGTCATTTAGGAAAGATTAGGCATAATGATTTAATAATAAGATTTCAAAATTTAACGACTTCAATTTTTACTTATAGAAATCTAGAGATTATTAAATGAAGTGTAATTTCAATATTAAGTAGCAAACAAAAAAGTATTTTAAAGTCTTTTGTAGTTCATTTTAACCAATTTAATGTTAAATTGAATTTGAACTATCGGGATAACCTAAAGGCGTGGCACTAAGATATCATAGTTAAATTTATTTCCTAAGGAATACTACTCTTCATCATATTCTAAATGAGAAATGAAAGATAAAAAGTTGCAAACCAAGCATCATAATTCTTAGGAAAAAAAAGTTAAAAGGTAAAAAGCTTTGAGAAGAAGCTTAAGGTTGGTGTAACAAAAATTCATTAAATCCATTAGAAAAAAGTTAAGTAATATTCAGTTAGTTAAATCCATTAAAATTGACTTTAATGACATTTAAGACTACTGAATGACATTATAAATTTCACCAATTTGGGAATCTATGAAATTTCTTAAGTGCAGAGCGAAGATAATTAAGGAAAGTGTCATTTTGTTAATCGTTAAAGATAATTAATCGCAAAAAGAAATTTAAACACATTTAATTCACTTTAATAAAAAAAAATTGAAGAAATTAGAACCCTATAGGAGTACCTATTATTCTCATATGATCTCAATTGAACTATTTGATTACTTGATGGTAAGTAATAGGGTAAGTTTGGGGGTATTGACATACATTAATTTTACGTGATTTTACCTGTGTTTTTCCCTATATTTTACATATTATTTTTCTTTATTTATCATAGATTTACACTTGAAAAGAAAATATCTCGATGTTGTGTACGTTATAGGTGTTAAATAATAGCAATTTTGAAATGAGAAAAACCAGCAAAATAGTGGTGTGACCATTCNGGGGGTATTGACATACATTAATTTTACGTGATTTTACCTGTGTTTTTCCCTATATTTTACATATTATTTTTCCCTATTTATCATAGATTTAGACTTGAAACGAAAATTTCTCGATGTTGTGTACGTTATAGGTGTTAAATAAGAGCAATTTTGGAATGAGAAAAACCAGCAAAATAGTGGCGTGACCATTTCTAGAGGAGGCATGAAAAAGCCATATGTTCAATTGCAACAGATGCAAACATGTCAAAATGTGGTGTGACAATGCTACATTTCAAGACCAGCGTCATGACCATGTTGGGTTAGGTGTGACTACGCCTTCCCATTTAATTCTCAGACGTGACCANCATGTCAAAATGTGGTGTGACAATGCTACATTTCAAGACCAGCGTCATGACCATGTTGGGTTAGGTGTGACTGCGCCTTCCCATTTAATTGCCAGTGGTTGGCAAATCATTTTTTGAAGGATATTTGCTTGCTAACCCATGGTTTTTGTAATAAGAATGATTTCTAAGGCTTCTTGGGGGAGCTTCTGGTTCAGAGGACAGTTGAAGATGGCTATAGGCAAGATTTGGGAGATATTAGGGTGCATCTAAAAAGGTTTTCTTCATTAAGTTGAAACCTAAATAGGTGAGTTTTATCTAGGTCTTGAATTTTTAAGATAATTGTGTGAGAGGGAGAGAGCTGTTGTTCGAGGGAAGACAAGAATATTTGTAAGTTTAACATGTATTTATTTATTGTAATGAAATCATGTATAGTTTTCTTTCTTTTTCATTTTCTCGATGATGCGTGGCTAAATTCTTTTTTGTGTCTCTGTGATATATGTGTAGTGAATTTAATTGTGATTTTCTAGGATGTTTTTCTTATAGCAATTTTTTGTGCTTTCATGTCATATATTTTTGGTTAACCTATGAACTGCATTTACTCATAGTCTAGCCTACTAGAATATTAATTAATTTCATGAAGTTATGACCTCTAACCTTTATGTAGTAGAAATGAAAGTTTAACTACAAAATTCAGAGAGGATGGACTAGGATGGACGTATTCCTGTGAAATTCTACAATCTTTCCAAAGGAATTACACATTCATGTGGAATGCCATGGGGATTGAGGAAGCATCAACTTCAAGGATTCTGAGGTCTTTTGACCTAGACATAGGCATAAGGAGTAATGTATTCCCGATTAGCAACAATCACATAGTAAAATATTTAGGAAATCTACGATCATTACAATCCCTGAATTACAAAGGCACTACTCTCATCTCTTTTGAAAAAAACTCTTGAGATTTTTCTTCTTTTTCTGTTCCTGTTGGCTGTGATCTACTATCATTTATTAGAATTTTAGGACTTAAAATCTTATTTGCAATACCACCAAGCTAGGTTCATCAAATTCCTAAACTAGAGATTTTTCTGCAGGAATAATTGTTGAACCTTTCATTATTGGATCGATACACAAACTCTTAGATCGCACACTACTTCATACGTGCACTTCCGTGGCCAACTTACTTTTCAATAAGTTTTAGTTTGTTAAAAAACGACAAATATACCAGTGAATTATCATAAGTATATCACGAANATCGCACACTACTTCATACGTGCACTTCCGTGGCCAACTTACTTTTCAATAAGTTTTAGTTTGTTAAAAAACAACAAATATACCAGTGAATTATCATAAGTATATCACGACNAACGAGATTTCAATTTCGATGACCGACAGCTTCTTACGGGCAAACCCCACACCAAAAATAGTGCCGACAATTCTCCACATTTTCTCACTCACACACACATGCCCATGAGAGTGTCGACATTATTTTGGTTGGAGTTGCCCGTGAGAAGCTGTCGGTCACCGGAATTGAAATGNAAAGTCTCCCGCTGATCCATGCAATGCTAGAACATTCCCTTACAAATTCTGTCAAAATCCCCTCACCAATCTTTTCAAAAAAGGTAGAAATCTACATTTTTACTTCTATTCTAAGATCACTAAACATTCTCCACATTTTCTCACTCACACACACATGCCCATGAGAGTGTCGACACTATTTTGGTTGGAGTTGCCTGTGAGAAGCTGTCGGTCACCGGAATTGAAATCTCGTTGCCCGCTTCGGAAGGATGTTTAAGTTTAGAAAGTTATGAAATCAAACTGACCTCATATTCTTATAGTTTGAATGAAAGAGCGCTATACCTCAAATACTGTATCTATCCCGAAGGATAAACACAAGACTTGACGATGAGAGTCGATCAAATAAACTAAGAAATATATGACGTCCGTTTGGTCTGCGAAACCATTTATTTGCCTATAATTTCCATTATTTAATATACAAAATTAAATAGGGTTTATATTAAGTCGGGTTCGAGAAAAGCTTCCTATAAGAGCAAGCCCCCATAGTTAATTACATCTTAAATGACCAAAGTCATTTAAGAAAACTCTCGATAAAAATCAAGAAATATTATTTTCAAGGAATTNCGATGAGAGTCGATCAAATAAACTAAGAAATATATGACGTCCGTTTGGTCTGCGAAACCATTTATTTGCCTACAATTTCCATTATTTAATATACAAAATTAAATAGGATTTATATTAAGTCGGGTTCGAGAAAAGCTTCCTATAAGAGCAAGCCCCCATAGTTAATTTNCAACGGGATTTCAATTCTGATGACCGATAGCTTCTTACGGGCAAACCCCACACCAAAAATAGTGCCGACACAACTCTTAGCAAAGACTTCACACTTAAACTCACCACAAAAACTCAAATCTCTAAGTAAATAAATGACTAATGGACTTTTAGTGGTTGGGGGGAGTGGAAGAGAGAGTTTTCTGATCAATTTTTTCCTTAAATAGAGCCTAATGTTGGTTTTTCAATAGGTGCATCCAAAAACTCTTTAAAAAGCATCCAAATTCATCGAATCTTCTAGAAACAGGTCTTTCACCGACATTGGCACCGTCGGCGCCCATTCTAGTGTCGTTGGTGCCAGTGGCCCATGAATTAATTCCATACTCTGTAAAATGGCACCGTCGGCATGAGTATATTCTAGCCTTTTTTTTGTAGGTTTGCGCCATCAACATCCATCTTGGCACCGTTGGTGTTGATTATTTATTCAAAAATGTCATTTTGACTCCAAATTCCATCCTTTTTGCTTCCTTTTTACTTCAAGTCCTAAAAATCAACAATCTGCAATCTTTTTACTTCAAGTCCTAAAAATCAACAACCTGCAATAAAACATGAAAAATAACCACCCTTAAAGTGCAATATCACAAAAAATGAGTATAAAATATAGGTCTAAATATGCATATATTTTTGGTGTATCACCCTTCTCTTATCTCTACCATGTGCATACAATCTGGAGTGAAATATGAGCCATGGGAGGAAATCTTGTCATCTCATAAGCTCATTGGAAAAAAAATGGAAATGTATGGAAATCATACTGGTTCAAGATCAGGAGGTGGAGGTTCAGATATTCCATCTACTTCAACCTCAAGGCCTTCCACCTCTAGTACTTCTACTTTGGACAATATATTGGAGCAGTTATTCATAAAACAAGGAGACAATTTATCTTAAATAATAAAATGTAAGGATTAGAAGCACACTTGAGCTACAATGATGAGTATTTACATAGAAGAGTTGATTATGATGCTACTTCTAATGAGTCTCTGGCAAAAATTTTGAGGGGTGATCATATAGTTGAATTTTCTACATGCCCCTGATTTTCTCCATACGAGAGTGGTGGAGAGATGGAGGAGGATGTTGATGATGTTGATGATGATGAAGAGGAGGAGGATGATTAGAGTGTTTCTCCTTTTACTTCAGGATTTTCTTTGTTTGTTACTTAATGTAGTATTTTTGGATTATTATGTTTATACTTTGATTAGTTTTTATAGGTTTATACGAATGTTGGATTGTTGTGTGGCACTTTTTCATTTATTGTATTACTGCTTGCTTCTTTTTTCTCCACTTTATATTGTTTTTATGTTAGAGTAGTTTTCATGGTTGATTAGATTTACCACTGCTCAACACCTGTCTTAACTACTTGTACCTATACTATTCTTCTATTTAGAACCTTTAAAAATATATTTCTCTTTCTTCATATTTTTCATGCACTGTACTATTTTAAAATTAATAAAAAATTTAAGTCTAGGAGAAGGGAGAAAAACTTTTTAAAACTTAACCTTATTTGTCCTATGTAGCCTATATTTAATTTGATATTACTTTTAAAATGATTTGTGGTATATGGTGTCATCTTTAGGATGCTAAAATTTTGATTTTTAAGAATGATATATAGGAACCTATTAGATAAGTTAGTGAAAAGGATGAAACTAAAGTTATGATATTTAGTAGGAAATAGTAGGGAAATGATTTTACTATTTATAGTAGAAAATTTTGAATTTTTAAAAAATTATGGATTTTTAGATTAATACATTTTAAGGAATTTAGATTCTATGAAAATTCTTTTTTAAAAATAGATACTAGATTTTAAGTTAAGGATAGAAAATAAGTTTTTAATTTTAGAGAAGGGAGATTGAAATTCAAAATCATTAAATACCTATAAAAAATCATTAAAGGCCTATACAGATATAATAATCCTCACCTTAAAAAGTAAGGATTAAAAAAATACTGAAAGAAATGAAAAAAGAAAAGAAAAGTAAAGTATGAAAAAGGGAGGAGAAGCTTGAGGAATAGGACCTAATTAAAAATTGTTTTCACTTAAATCTTTCTAAGGAAGAAAACTTAAGATCAATTATTTGCTTAAAGTAAAAATTATTTTCAATTCCAATGTCATAACTTCTGAAACTAATATTCTTCTAAAAATCTAAAGTTTGGGAAAATCTTAATTATGTCTGAATTAAATAGAAAATTAGTATTCTTAAAGTCAATACTAAATCTTCTAATACCTTATATATCATCTGATTTACTAAAAATTCTTCTAAGTTGGACTATAACATTTCTAAAACAATTTTTTAGTTATCTAAAAAGTAAACCTGCTACCACAGGTAAATAATTTTAGTTTTTAAAGTTATGGTATTACTTAAGGACAAGTAATGTTTAGTTTGGGGGAATTGATACACCTTAAAATTACCTATTTTTAATATATGTTTAATGTTCATTTTATGCAAATTTTTTATGATATTTCACTTTAAAGGAAGATATTTTGTATGTCTTTGGTTTCAGGTACAATGAATGGATATTTAAAGAAAATGAGGGCAAAATGGAGCAAAATTGCAACACTTCATATGACGTCATCGCGCCAACCCTTGGTGCCATAGCGCCAACTTACGACCATGATGGGTGTTATAGCACCCCAGACTGGCACTATAGTGCCAATAATCGATTTTCTAGAACATGCATTGAATTTGGTTGAATTTTGAAGGGTGATTGAAGTGGCCCTTGGTTAATTTTAGTTATCTATTAAAAAAGTCAATTGTTGAACAAAAAAGGAGTCTTTTTAGAGAGTTTTCAGGAGTTTTTAAAAGGCTTTTGGGCTTGAGTTTCAAATTTTTTTAGTGGGTGTGTGAGTTTATATTTGTATGCTTTTTCTGTAGAAGAAGAGTTTGGAGATTGCTTGAAAGAGACTTCAGGAATTACTTGGGGAGAAGATATAAGATAAGTAATTTGTATTTATGTTTGAGTTTTTTTTTTTGTTAAGACTTGACTTTCAATACAAATCATGAGTTTTATTTTATCTCCATGAATTCTAAGTATTTTTCTTTTCTTTCTTCTTGCATATAAGAATTAATTAAGTGGGATGAGATTGATTTAAAGATTCCTTTTTTATTTTATAAGACTACGATGATATTTTAATTGATTCATCATTGACTTTACAAATTGGTCATTTGTAATGTTAAAATTTGTTGTGAAACATAGTGACCGTGGAGGTTTATGATTTCACCAAGTAGTGAGTGTCACTCTTAACTTTGGAAAGAGCCGTTGCGATTGTCCGAGGGGAAGTACAAATAAATAGGGAGATAAGTTTTGATAAGTATATAATTGATGTTTCTAGATTGATAGACTATATTCTTTTGTCAATTTGATCTTGAGTTTGGATCTAAGGGTTTTTAGTAGGTTTTCTAGAGAAGACACAAGAGTAATCTGGAAGTGAGAGGCCAAAATCTACTCAACACTACTACACAAGATGGAACAAACTTAAGGCTAGCCAATGTTCTTTGCTAGCACTGAAAGGGGGTAAGAAATAAGTATGCTCTTATTTGTCGCAATACATTATTTTATTATTTTAATCATTCAATTTTTACATTGATTAAGATCTAATTGTAAGGGAAGTTCTTTTCATTATATTCAAACTCTTTTAAACTTATTAGTCTTTTAAACTTTGTTCTTACTTTATGTTTAAATTTAGATTGCATGTAAATTTAGTTGTAATCCATTGCAAAAATTTTGACACCATTCTCTTATCATTTTTATCTGCAATTTAGATAGAATTTTTCTAAGTTATTATTACAAAGTTATAGCTTTCCACTTGGGATCGATGGTGGAGTTTTTAAAAAAATGTTTATATTACTTGAAGTGATACGTATACTTGCGTAGTACCTCTAGTATGAATGCTTATTATCTATTTTCTAAATTATTTTATTTTATCACATTAGCCGCTATATATAATTTAGGTCAAGTTTTTAGCAATCTTTTGAAGTATAATTATCTTTGTAATTGAGGGTCGGGTCAGACTTGAGCCACTCAGTAGGAACATCTCGATATGCACTAATCCTCTTTCAAGAAGGAGGGCATAGAGAAGACACCTCGGAGGGCATAAAATTAGCTAAGTTAATCCCAAAGTGGTGCTCAAAGGAGCCGAAAGTGATGGCCTCCTCCCGCACATCCAGGACATTGGGTGAGAAGGAAAAAGAGTTCCCTGATAGTAGCAATCGTGACCATCCGCTTGATATCCATGTCTCAAAGAAAAAAAGGACATCAATCAGGAATAATGAAAGGTCAAGAAAATAATCACGAAGGTACAATGACATCAGTGCACGTGACAGTGCAGCAACCAAACTATCGATGGTGAGAAATGGGCAGAATACGCTGAGTTGCTAACCATAGCAACTGTCGCATGGACTGAAAATTAAGGTCTCAAAAAAGGCTCACTAGTGAATCAAGGGAAAGAAACTACGTCATGATAATATGAGTGAAACTCCAAATAAGGAGAAAGTGGCTATAACCCCAGAACAAAAGTGAAACTCTTAGTATTGATAGAGAGATAGAATCCCCAGCGGAGTCATCATTTTATTTTTCTTAGTTCCTTTTGAGACTTTGAATCACCAGCTTTTCTATTTATTGGTTGTCGTATTTTTCCCTTATTCGAATAAATATCTCTCCTGGATCATATAAATGATTCAAAGAGGAGAGGAATTCAATAAAAAAGGATATACAACAAACAAATAAAAAGAAGAGAGATGGAAGGATTATGTATGGGCAATCCTTGTGTGATGGGTAAATAGTATATGTCCAAACATGATAAAGTTGAATTACACCGAAACACAACAGCCACGAAGAGAATCTCTACATAAGCCACCCGTAACTAAAGAACTAAAAAGACTATTTTTTTTCTAGGGTCAATTACATCTTGAGGGATAGCTAAGAATACTTTTGATAAAAGAGTTTTCACCTTATATTATTATAAACCTAGGGAAATAAGTCACAAAGAATGATTATTTTGTATGGAAACACATCGATGCTTTAAAGCTCTCGCTAAGTCACCTGGCAGAGAGTGAATCTCTCACATCCCAAATGGGTGGCATACGAAGGCTATGAAATAACCAAAATCATTTTGATGAGGATATCCATATATGTTAAATCACGTTCAGGCCATAAGGGCAAAGGATAAATTGTTGTATCCCAAATAGGCAACACCTTATTCACAACAAGCCATCAAAATGATATCAACGAAGTCAAAAGGGCGATATAGCTCAAAAGGGGTAGTCAAAGGATGAGAGTAGTAGTCCATAAAAGGAAGAAGTAGTTGGGTTGGTGTACCACAAATCCTTCATCCCAAGCTACTAGAACCTTACATCTTAACCGATCGTGAAGGTAGTTGACCCAACATATATAGAGATCCCTAGTCAGCAATCCATGAATTATGTCATTCACAAGAACCTCAATAGCCCTAAGGTCAAAAGAAGGAATCTCTAGTTCTATGACATTCCAGGTTGGAGCTCAAGAAGTGGGACTTATACTTGTCAAGTGACAAGGTTGCCTTAAGAAAAAAGAGAAAGGGAGGTTTAACTACAAATCTGCAAACACTCCCAAAAGGAGTTACACCCCATCTGGGTCAGGGAGCCTTCTAACAACATAGGCGCACTATACAACCCTCTATATAGAATGATATGTTTGACCAGTTGGGTTGGAGAAGCACGAAGGCTTCTCTGTGGGACATGAAAGTATGAATGCAGTTATCTAAAGTGGTTCTTAGATATTGTGGAGACCATATTAATTATGACTTGGGTTATGCCCATGCAATGCAACTTGTTTAAAATCCGACCTGAAGGCCATGTAAGAAAGTAAAAGTGCAAAATTTAAAATCCTAAATATTTTAATCCTAAAATTTCATTTTCTTGAATTTTTAATTAGGTTTTTTTATAGAAAATTTAGAATTTTAAATCCTATGGAGCCTATATTGCATTTGTGATTCCCAGATAAACCACAAAAATAAACAATGAAAGCATTTCAAGCATTTAATCAGGTAATAAGGCAAGCAAAATTAAAATAATATGAAAGGCTGGTGCTACTGGGTTGGCAAAATTTTTCAAAAAAGAAAAAAGTTCAGTTGGACTCCGCATATATATGCTCAGTCCTAATTCTATACATTATTATCAAATTTAGAATTAAGATACAAGATATGAGCATCTGATCTTGGTCCCTTGACACATGGATCCTGCACCAAACATCGTAGAACTCATGCCTGTATCTTATTTTTGCTATAGGGCTCTCTTAGAGTTCTAAAAGTACATATGAAAGGAGAAAAGATTCAACCTACATGAAAATAAGGTTAATGGGGAAATTCATGCAACATATAATGATCCATGCCTGATGGGGGAGCTAAACATGACCTGCAAATAGAGTGTTACTAGAAATCAGTACATGCTCCTTCTTTTCATGGTAAAAGTGTGCATGCATATATAGGCGCGACTCTTTGCAGAAGAATGCTATAATACGCTACCATGCACATCAAGCGTGCATGCACACCAAAAAGCAGAAATCAGGAAAGATACCTGGCTAAAACAACTAAACCAACACATAAGTTGAATGGGTTAGAAGAAACCGTATAGAATCATTTTAGAAGACTATCATGAGTGGTTAGAAAAAAAATCAAATATTTTTTGTCATGTGGAATGACATGAATATTATTGGCTATTAGTCTGAATGTGATTTAAATTTTTATTTGAAATATAATAATCTCACTTTTCGAGTGTAGTAGTCTCAAATTTAAATAATATTATTTCCTCTTTTGTGAAGAGATTTGTGATTTTACTTTTCTTATATGTTTTATATGCACATAACTTTCTTTCCTTGTTTTAGTAAAATATTGTATCTTAAATTTGTTATGAGACTATAAATATTCTTTACATATTTTTTGTCATAAATTTTAGCATGATGTTTATTATTTACAGAAATGATGAATACACAACATCCAACTAATTCAGTTGCTTCAAGAATAATAAAAGAAAAAAAAATTATGTGAAACTTAAAGCCTATGTGAACCTTTAGTTTGTTACAAACAATGGCTGAGACTGTTGATTTGAATATGCGAAGTGCTGAAGTGTTTAAAGAGTCTGTTTACTTAAACACAACTAAAAGTTAAAAGAGAAACTCAGAATTGAAGTTACAGGGGAACAATTTAAGAACAAAATTTGACAACAAAGAACTTTATGGAGTTTTATTCAAGAACTCAAAAAGTCTAGCATGACTTGGGATGAAATTAGAAAAATTATATTAATGTGTCTTAAGGAATACATATCTCATATATATGTATTACTTTTACTCAAGTATTGATTTAAGATATCACAAAAACAAATAAATTCAATAAGCTACGTTTATTATATTACAAACTTTTCTTATAGAAGTTTAACTCCTCAATGTTCCCATTACAAATTATATGGAATTGAAGAATGTATGCGGTGAGGTCGTGCTATTAGAGATTTGGCTTGTTCTGGAAATAGACAAACACCACTTGATAGCCATCAAATAGACATGGATGATGAGGAGAATGATATTTTGGTGAGATTGGAAGAGATGCATTACTTCTTATACAGTTGCCTGAAGTGGATATTAGATGACAAAACAACAGTGAAGTGAGATATGTCATCATGTTCAAAGGGGCGTGACTCAAAGAGAAAGATAAAAAAGTTCTACTAATGATCAAAATATTCATGACTACATTATTATGATGACTAACTGTGTTAGTGAATTTGTAAATGCTTTAAAAAGTATAACGAACTAAGAAAAGAGAAAGATGTTCACCAAGTTAAAGACATAATTTTTCAATATTTCAGGATCGTCAATGAAATAAATTGACTTTATTTTTGATAAATTATCCAAGAACACAACAATGAATCATCTGTTCTCTCAAAACTATTGAAGTCTAAGGCTATGTCGACGCAGAGTGGGCCAAGAAAGTAACCATTTTCTTATGGATGAATGATGGTTTAATTTAGTTGAATTGATATTAGTTAGCATGTTATTTTGAATGTAAAAATATGTAATGAGTTCATAAACATATTTTGGTGAGTTTTGGATTTTTGAATGTCCAACATGCATTATTTATCCATGAAACTTCATTAGTATTTTGAATGTATTGAATTTAGATGGTTTCTTAATTTTTAGTTATATTGAATATGTTCTATGTATTGTTGTCGTGCTAATAGTAATCTTTTTTATTTACAAAAATAACACCTAGTCATTTAAAATGAACTAGTAAACTCATATATTTATAGTTTATACAATCCTATATATATTTTGCCGTGGCCTTTTGGTTGGCAGGGTTCATTGTAAGTCTCCTTAGGTCACGGGTCTGCTCCCTAGTGGCGTTGGGTTCTCGAATATTTAGGCACATTGTGCGGCTCTCATCATGTAGTCTAGTGCATGAAAAATCGNAAAAGGATTCATGTAGCCGACCCCACGTAGTGGGATTAAGGCTTTGTTGTTGTTGTTGTTGTTGTATTATACATGTACAATATGGTTTTTTTAATTTTTTTTTTTTCACCCACTTAAACACACACATATGCAACGCTTCAAGCATAGGACCTACCATGCCAAAGTGACAACATATATGTAAATCTTGATGTTTATTCATAAACGAACTTCAACTGCCAATTAAATTTTGGTTTGTTTATAACCAAACTTTGTTTAAACTGAATAACATTTTGGTTCAATCAATTTAATTTTATCAAAAATTTATTTGGCATGTTTCTTCCAATTTTTTCGATTGCAATCGATTTGACATTTGAATATTGATCATCCCAACAGATCATTTTTAATGTATACTGACCACAAGAAAATTGTATTTTTTTTACCAAAAGACCAACATTATCAATTGTATACAAAATTAAGAATCAATAATGCTCAAATGTGTTCTTTAAATCTCTTAATCATTTTTTGCAGTTATTTATTTAAAGTGATTATGAAAATATCAATATTAAAATAATACCATGCTGCAATAATATCTTTTTTTTATTATTATATTTCGCTTTCAAAGCTTGTTTATTTATAACATTTCTTTTTTTTCTCTTGATTATTAATGAACATTTATCATCATTCTAAGCTTGAAATACATCTAAATAAATATCATTGATTTAAAAAAATTCTGATTAATTTGAAAATAAATTACAGAGAAGAAAAAGACAACCAAATCTTCTCTACATAATGGAAGAATATTTTCAAAAGTTGGACTGACATCGTCCAATCGTTTAAAATCTTTTTCTAATTTCATCTCATTGACAGAGTAAAATTTTGAATATCAAAATCATGTTTTAAAAATGTCAATTAAATACTTTTTACTTTTAGTTCAAAATTTTCAAAATAATTATAGATATAATTACTAAAAAATATATTTATGATTAAATATTTTATAGAGTGATAGCATCAATAGGCTACTTTATTTTTATATATTCTAAAATAATAAAAAGTTTAACAAAAATTTTGAAGGGACGATTATCTTTTGTTGCTCAAACACTGCTGAGGGGGAACATGTGGGTGTGATAAGATGGTAGCGTGCAGAAATTAGGTGGCCGTCGACATTGTGGCAATATTGAAAATAAAAAAAAAAAACTTTTAATTAAAAAAAAGAGAATCCAGAGTAAATAACAAAGTGGATGTCTTAATCTAAAAGCAAATTAAATATTACATAAACTTCCGAAAAACAAAAGCAGAAAAAAACGATTACGATTCACGAGACTCTTTTATAAGAGAAAGTGGTACCACGCGTTCCACGCCGTGCTCCGGACCTATTTTTCCGATTAAGTAGGAATGCCAGCCTCGACCACATCTGCGCCGTCGGATGAGGCGATCACCATTTCAGGATGCACCGATCCAACGGTTTTGTCGATCCCATTTGGCCTTCCGAGAGCCTTAAGAGCCAAGTGCGCTGCCTTCTGTCCCGAGATCATCATCGCTCCAAAAGTAGGTCCCTTAATTAAAATCATTATAAATGTTTCTGAATTCTATATAAAGCGAATATATAATAAATTGAGTGAATATCCTCCATAAAAGCTCTGATTATAATTTCTTCATCTCAGATTCATGGAAAAAAGAGCGAAAGAATTCATTTTTAAGTAAGAAAATAAATAAATAAATTTGATGCATGTAAAAAATGCCGGAGACTTACCATCCTGGGAGCCCCATCAATCTCTGCAACCTCCATACCTGTAACAATCATACCGGGTACGACTTCCCTTGTAAGCCTAACAATAGCATCCTCCGCCGTGTTCATATCAAGCGCTTTCATACCCGGCACATGATCGATCATCCCGATCGCCTTCAGCCTCTTCACCCCTGATGCCCCAAAAGGACCGTCATGGCCGCAAGAACTCACCACAACCCTCGCTTCCATAACATTCGGATCCATACAGCTCTGGGTATCGTGATTCATCGAAACCAAAGCCCAATTAGTCACCACTCCGGCTACTCTCCCCTGCTTCNCACGACTTCCCTTGTAAGCCTAACAATAGCATCCTCCGCCGTGTTCATATCAAGCGCTTTCATACCCGGCACGTGATCGATCATCCCGATGGCCTTCAGCCTCTTCACCCCTGATGCCCCAAAAGGACCGTCATGGCCGCAAGAACTCACGACAACCCTGNCAGCCTCTTCACCCCTGATGCCCCAAAAGGACCGTCATGGCCGCAAGAACTCACCACAACCCTCGCTTCCATCACATTCGGATCCATACAGCTCTGGGTATCATGATTCATCGAAACCAACGCCCAATTAGTCACCACTCCGGCTACTCTCCCCTGCTTTACTATCAAATCTTCAGCGGCCACGGCGTTGAACAGCTTCACGTTGGGGCGGGCAAGAACCTTAGCCATGATGGTCGAGGTAAACAGCGCGGCGTGGCGGACGACCACGTAGGACTCGTGGTTGTCGTCATACGGGACACCAACATCGTCAAGGAAGAGATGGGCTGGCTTGCGAACCACCATGGCGGAGAAGAGCTGGCCGCCGAGCCAGGCCCCGCCACCAGGGGAGACGGATTGCTCGATGATTGCGACGCGGATGGAGGGGTCCTTGGAGAGTTCGTAGGCGCAGGAGAGGCCGGCAGAGCCTGCGCCGACGACGACGACGTCGGTATCGGCGTAGGTTATCATGTCGGTCATGTAGCGGCGGGTCATCTCGCGGGATACGATGGATTCGCGGATGGGTTCGAATTTGAAGGATTGGATGTCATATTTGGCGGATATGGAGGGGGAGCGAACGGAGGCGGCCGGTGAGACTGGAGTTACGCGGGTGGGAAGGCCGCCACCGAGAAAGGAGTTGTGATGGTGGTCGAAGAGGAGGGATCTGGAGGCGGCGGAGAGGGAAGAGGTAGACATGGACGCCATGATTTAGATGAAGGTTATCTTTCGAGAAGATTGTGAGGTCAAGGGTAATTGATGGGGAGGGGCGAACCCTGAGTGGGGATTAAATAGGGAAGCTCTCCGTACCGGTCTCCGTTTTTTCTCTGGAGGAGAATATGATTGCCGTTTTTACCATTGCTTTTTAACAGATCACGGAAAAGCACTCTCACCGCCTCTATTATTGGAGAAAATTGAGGAAATTTTTGGGTTTTTTTTCTAACTAATCAATATTTAATTTTATTAATTTATTCATGCATTATATACCACCCATTTCTTATTTATTTAGATATTTAACATCTAAATTTATCTTTTATATTCAGATCACCAGAATTTTTAATATCATTTTAAAACCACCACCTTCTTAATTTTCAATAGTGAAAGGGATAATTATATACATAGCATTTAAAATATTTTTATTTATTAATATAATACTCATATGATATTTTTAAACTACTCTATAAATGAAATTATGTGTGTCATAATCAAATAAATAATTGAGAATTGGTAAAATTAAAAAATATGGGTGGGGGCTTTATCATGAATTTTAATCTTTGAGTGAGAATTTAAAAAATTGATGAAAGATGATACTAAAATTGTAAATAGTAATGTTTTGAATGTGTTGACTCTAAATTTGTCATGTGCCCAAGAGCATTATGGTAGGATATAGAGGGAAGATATAAAATTTTATGTTTTACCCATGCATTAAAGGGGGTTTATAGGGATTTGCCCACCTGAACATTTTGTTTGAGAGGTCCTTGGGTCGGTTGGCTGAGCTGGTTTCGACCAGCTTTCGTCTGGACACTGATCAACATTCACTTTAGGAAGCCGATTTGTTTTTCAGTGTAGTAGTTGGTTAGCTTTCAAGTGTCCACTCGGCTTGCTTGATTATTATTTTTTGGTGATTCTAGTGAACTTTGGGGATCTTTAGGGATCTTTTGGAGAGTTGTTGAGAGAGTTTCACATTGAAAGTTCCCAGATTGTTAAGATGTTATATCTTTGTTTGGACGTTGGCATGGAGGCCTACTCGTGTTTGCTTGGGTGACCCTTTCGTCATTATACTGACTTCCTGTCAATAGGATTCCTTCAGTCAGCTGGCTATCAGTTGGCTGAGCGATTTTCTACTAGTCGGATCCACGAAGATTTGAAGTTTTTCTTCAGAGAGGATCTTTGTCATGTTTTCTTTGATCTGAATTTTTAGATTGACTTGAGATTCATGCAGATAATTTTTTTTGGGCATACATAGTATGTTTTTTTTCCTTGCTCCTTCATAGTGATAACTCTTACAATAACATGAAAATTTTTAAAATAATAAAGTAAGTCTTAATAGTCATAATTTAATGCAATGATTAGACTCTCTGGTTTTCTATGGCCATTACCCTTATAAATAAGGTGTATTGGATGGTTCTCAGTATGCTACGTCTATTTCTCCTTGCATCTACATGGCTATTGGATTTTATTTTCACTTCAGCACGAGGCTTTTGAAAGTCGTGTAGATTTGAAGATTTTGGTTGAACAAATAATTAAGTACGTAATCAAACGTAGTAAACCACCTTGAAAGGTAGAAATACAATTTTATAATGGGTTTGATTTTTTGAACTAAAAAACATTGAATATCTGCACTAGTCTACGTTTTAAACCCGACATAATATTTTCCTTATCTAAGTTGAAAACTAGATAGTTGGGGTCTTCTTCTTCCTATAAGGGCAACCCTTAATAGTTAATCACATCATAAGCAACCGAAGTTATGTATAAAAAATTTTGATTAAGGCTATGGTTTTGTCCTCAAGATATTTCTGAGTTTAGACTTCCACAATTGGGCATTAGATTATCAAATGGGAAAAGCTCAAAAGTTGAATAGTTGTTTATAGAAAACAAATAGAGAAATGGTAAGGGACACCTGGAGATACCGAGGAAACGTCAAAAGTATCCCGGACTATCCTGTTGTTTGGCACTTAACACTTTTGAAAAGAAATTTAATGTTTTTATCCTGGTGTTTTATTAAAATGTTAGGTTTCTACTGCACGGTTTATAATCATATAGAAGCCTAAATGTAAGGATTTATGTAGTGATTAGATGAGCAACCTCAAATTCTTAGGGTAAAGTGCACTGAGAAAAGTAAAACCTTAGAATCCTAATTTAAAAGAAGGGAAACATAGAATAAACTGGACTTACAAACCTGTCTGGAATGAGCCACCATCTAAACCATGTAATAGCATTCAAAACCATGCATGACTAATCTTGATGATGCAGGATAGGGTTGGTAGTTATTTATTATGTGTAATAGGTCATACAAATTGATTATAAATCAAGTTGCCTAAATATGTATCTTATGCATAATATTCTAAGACTAATGTGAACATATTTCAAAAATTCAAATTTAAATGTGTTATACCTCACCACACTAATGTTTTTATTTATTTAGTGTTGAGTGTGTCGAAGCAAGCTGTGTAATGAGTTATGCAAGTCTTTGATGATTAATAAGTAGAAGGTTTATTCAAAGGGCGAAACGATATGAATTGGCGGAACTCACTCTGTAAGGTAGTGGTTCTAACAGGTCAAAGCACTCCTTTCCATGCAATGAGCGAGGGCCCGAAAACAAGGAACATAAGCAATATGTTATGCATATAACTGTAGATCTTGTTATTATTCATTTTTTTAAATCCAAAAGGGATTTTTATTCAGTTTTATATGATGTCAATTGAGGTTATTTAGACATGTAATGTTTCTATGGATATGTAGTTTAATTTTAGTTACGAGTTTTATTTTAAAAAGTTAAGTTGAATTTATTTAGGTTGGGGTAGAGGGTTTAGTCCTTAGATTAGTCTAATAGTAATACAAATAAAAGACAAAAATGTAATTATCAACCTATAATCTGGGTAAACTTCTGGAATGAAGTCAAACTGATGGTATGGGTGCCAACCTTAACTTAAGTTAGACTTGTCAACTAACATCATCCAAACTACCGTTGATAGTTTAGTTAAGGTTCATCTTTTGCTTCATGTTTTGTCTTATTTTGGATAGTTTGGATATTTATAGTCAGTTGATTATAAAGGTTTCTAAACTCTAGAAAACAAAAGGAAGACTCAAAGAAAAGATCGTAGGTTACTACAACAACTTATTTAGTTATAGCAGATCTGTAAAACAGAGTTAACACACCCTAATAATATGTAAAGTAAATCTAAGATAGTATTTTGTATTTTGTCTTTAGCAACGCTGGAAAATAAAGTTGGAATGCTTCATTTTAATGTAAATGAATATGTTTATTTTGATTATTAATGTGTTAAATATTATTCTTTTATTTAGGATAGTCAGGTCAAGATGCCCATGGCTTTTCGTCATCCTAGGGTTGTTGGGTTCCTCAATATACTTAGTCCAAAGTGACGTTTAAATCTACTATGACCGGACAATTCTTGTCAACAACCTTGAGTTGTGTCATCTAAAAAATCTTCATAGATTCGGGTAGCAGGGTTAAAGTTGCATTCGATGATTTTTATTCATTAGGGTTTCATTTAAGTTTTAGTGTCTTTTTCAGATTTTAGGGGGTTGAAAATTTTAGGTTGCTTAAGACTTATTTGCTGATTAATTTTTGTGTTATTATTATTATTTTTTTTATGTTGAAATGACCCAACCAAGATCTCATGGTTCCGTCCTCTAGAGGTCATTAAGGTATATGGTTTGATTAGTCACGAATGATCATAATGATCTTTGTTAGGAGTCATGGGTTTCCTCCTTCAAACTTCCTTCGTAGACTTGATTGTGTTTTATAGTTGAAGTTTAAGTTTTAATGACTTTTATGATGTATTTTATGTTATGCATTTACGCTTATTACAAACTTTGCATTTCAGCTCCTATTGTCTCCATAGTGCATTTTTAAGTCTAGTGTGATTTTATTCTCTTATGAGAGGTTAAACACTCTTTAGCTTTGTTCATTGTTGTCAATTTTGACTTTGATTTAGATTAACTTAAGTTTCCTTGAATTGGTTTAAGTTGATCTGGATTGGCCCGTGTTGGATTAAAGCTGATTTGGGTTAGACCAGGTTAAGCTATGTTGACCTAAGTTTGCCTAAGTTTAATTTAGGTCAGCCTAGGTTAGGTCGGGTTGTTCCAGGTTTGCTTAAATATGATTTTGGGTTAGCCCATGTTAGGTTGGGTTGGCCCAAGTTTGTTTAAGTTTGATTTGGGTTAGCCTAGGTTAGGACGGTTGACCCGAGTTTGTATAAGTTTGATTTTAGGCTAGCCTAGGTTGACCGAGACTTAACTTAAGTTTAATGTTGGATATTCCAGGTTAGGTTGGGTTGGCCAAGATCTGATTTGAGTTAGCCCATGTTAGGCTGGGTTGACTAAAGTTTGTTTAGAAGTTTGATTAGAGGTTAGCCCAAGTTAGGTTGGGTTAACCCAAGTTTGATTTAAGTTTGATTTGGGTCAGCCCAGGTTAGGATGTATTAACCAAAGTTTGATTTAAGTTTGATTTGGATGAACCTAGATTAGGCTGTATTGACCCATGTTTGTTTAAGTTTTCTTTGAGTTGAGTCTGGTCTGAGTTAAGTTTAGAATTTTTTTAAGTCAAGTCCAGTTAAGTTATCTTGAACTAAGTTTAGGTTTAGTTATGTCAAGTTAAATTTAAATTATACTTGAACTAGGCTTAGATTTAGTTAAGTCAAGCCTAAATTAGGTTAGAATTGAATTAAGTTTAGATTTAAGTTAAGTTGGTTGAGGCCTTTGTTGTGTTTAAAGTTGAGTTTGGGGTTATACCTAAATTGGGTTAAACTTATGTTAAGTTTTATGTTAAGCATAAGATTTGTTTAAGTCAAGCCTAAGTTGGGTTAGACTTGAGTTGAGTTTTAGATTAAGTTTGGATTAAGTCCAAGCTGGGTTAAAACCTAAATTATGATTAACTTTTTAGTCGAGTTTGGTCCAAGTTATGTTAGACCCAAGCATAGTTTGAAATTTGAGTTAAGTTGGGTTAGTTCTAAGTTGGGTTAAACATATGTTAAGTGTAATGTTTTGAATTAAGTTCGGTCTAAGTTGGGTCCTACCTTGATTGAATTTACCTTTAAATTGAGTTAGGTCTAAGTTGGGTTAGACTTAAGTCAATTTTTAAAATTTTAAATTAAATTAGGTCTAAGTTGGGTTAGACCTAAATAAAGTTTTAAAATTTGAATTAAGTTAGGTTTAAGTTAGGCTAGACTTAAATTAAGTTCAGGGTTTAATTATTAAGATAAAATCATAATTAAGAGGATAATTATGAAAATAATTTTTCTTTAACTAAGTTAATTTTTATGTTTATTTTAAGTTTAGGAGATAATTTGGGTTTGATAAGCAAGATTTGTAAATTTACAAATTTACCCCTAAAGTTTTCATTTCACTTTTAACTTTTTTAGAAACAAAAATTGTCATTTTAGTGTTTAGGATTGCTACCTAACTTCTTTTTATTTTCATTTTAATTTGTATTTTCTAATTTTTATTTTTTTTTATAATTAACTTTCAAAATAATTATAATATTGATAGAAAATTAAATATTTTGATGTTAAGGTGGTCCCTTGATTTTGGAAAAATCATGAAAAAACCCTAATGTCAGAGGGAATAATCCCTGGAAATTTTTTTTTTTTTTTTGCTTTGTATTTAAATTTTTATAATTAACGTACTCTTTGTAGTTTTAAATTAGCTTATAAATATATATTAATTATTTTTATTTTCTATTTTTATTAATTTTTACTTTATTTGTTGAGTTTTAGAGTATTTTTTTAATTTTTATGATTTTGTTTGGGGAGATAATTTTTTAAAGTTTATTAGATTTTTCTAAATTTATTTAATTCAGAAATTCCATATTTCCGACTTAATCCAGTCATCGATGCTCCATTCTTCGTCCACTCCAAAGCTTCATGCGGTGTTTTGTGGCTGGCTGCGCTTTCCACAAGGGTAGCTGAGGTGGCCTCGATGCACTGCACTCCTCTTCGCAGTTCCATAGTTCAGTTCAATCTATGGTGTTCATTTCAAAAACATGAAACAGATGAAATTTGGTTTATCGTCCCAAAGAGTATATGAACTTGGAGTTGTACCCACTTTAGGGTTAAGATCTCTCTCGATTTTCAATCGAATAGCATAGATTTTATTTTTATAATTTCATTTATGTGAGATGAATTTATCTATATAGTAAAATGGGCCTTCATCATAGAAGACCAAACTGAGGAGAAATTCAAGAGTTTCAAGCCATTAACTTCATCCAAAAGGCAAGGCCTTGAACCACCATAAAATTACCTATTTAAGTCCATATTTTATGATCGTTTTATACATATTTTAGTGATATTGCAATTTAAAGCAATGTATTTTGTATATTTTTTGTTTCGGGTATATGAAATGGACACTTGGAGAAAATGAGGGAAAAAATGAGCAAAAATTGTGTAATCTTTATGACGTCATAGCACCGACCTCTGGCGTTATAGCGCCATATACGGGTGCAGTGGGCTCTATAGCACCAATAACTTCTCTTTTATAAGATCAATTGAATTTGATCAAATTTTAAAGAGGTGTTTGAAGCAATCATTGGTTATTTTTAGAGTTCTATTAATAGGGATGAAAACTAGACGAAAAAGAGGACTTTTTGGTAGCATTTGAAGGCTTTAAGAAGTCCCACCCACTTTTGTGTTTAAGTGTGAGTTTAATTGTGTTTTGTGTTGTAAGAGTAAGAGTTTGGAGAATTCTTTTGAGGAGACTCAAGAACTTGTGTTAGAGAAAAGACATAAGGTACTTTGTATTTGTGTTTAAGTTTTTTGTTTCTAAGACTTGGATTTCAACACAAATTTGGTGTTTTCGCTTTGTTCTCCATGAATTCTGAGTAGTTCGCTTTCTTTCTCCTTGCTCTTGGGAATTAATTATGTGGGATGAGAATAATTTAAAGATTTCTTTTTACTGTTAAAAATTGTGATGACATTTTCATCGATTCTTCATTAACTTTATAAATTGGCTGCTTGAGAAGTTAAAATCTGTTGAGAAACCTAAAGACCTGGGAGGGCTATGATTTCACCCAACTACTGAGTGTCACACTTCATTCTGTGCATAGCCATTGCGATCACCTAAGGGGGAGTGCAAATAGATTGGGAGATAATTTTTTATGGTCATTGAATTGATATTTCTATGGCAACAGACTAAATTTTTTTCCAATTCGATGTAGAGTTTGGATGGTAAGGGTCTTTAGTAGGTCATATAGAGATGAAACAGTGGGTAATCTGGAGGTGAGAGGCTAAAATCTACTCAACAGTACTACACAAGCTGGTGAAAAACTATAAATTAGTCAATGTTCTTTGCTAGCACCGGGAGGGGGTAAGGAATAAGAATGCTCTTATTTTTCACAATACATCATCATATTATTAGTCATTCAAATCCTACATTGATTAATAGCTCATTGCAGGGGAAAAATCTTTTCATAATATTCAAACTCGTTAGAATTACTTTTTTAAACTGTTAATCATAGTTTTTTCTATCAGCTTTAATTTAGTCTTAACCGTTGCAATCTTTTAATTTTTATTTAGTTTAATCTACAATTTAGATAGAAATTTCTTCTGAGTTTTGCAAGCACATTTAAAAAAGTCCAACTTTCCTCTTAGGATCGATATTGGGTTTTTAAAAAAAATTCTATATTATTTCATTTATTCACAATAGCTGCTGAATATATTTTGGGCCGAGTTTTTTGTAATATTTTGAAGATTAAAAATACATGTAATTGCGGGTAGGGTCATTGGTATTGAGCTAGGTTAGAGGGTGTGTGAGAAAGGGATTTTGGTTGGGGATGAGATTTTAGGACTTTATGAAGCTAATAGAAGGGTTTAAATGGAGTTTTGATGAGGTTGTTGTGAAGGGCGTAAAAAGCCTTGAATTTCAGAAGGGAAATTAAGCTTATGTGGTGTTGGAGATAGCTTAGAATTTGTGGGAGATGGTCGATAGGGTTTGTGGGAACAACCTTAGTACTGAAGGTAGGTAGTTTAAGTAAGGTTTTGGTGAGCTTGAGACTCGTGAGGTTCTCTCGAGTTGGGGCCTTTAAATAACCATGAGAGGCCATTAAGGGAAGCTCTAAGGTGCTTGGGGATCTCTGCTGGCTCCTCAGAGGATGAGCAAATGGATTTCAAAGGTTTGGGCAGGGGGGATGAAGCTCTTTCCCATTGCTTGACCATGGAAGCTCCAATGGAGGTGAAGGAGGCATGAGAAGGGCTTGAGGGGATTAGGAGAACTTGTTGTGTGCTTGTTAAGACCAGTGTTGGTCTGGTCATGTTGTTTTCGGTTGGCTTTTCGTCTGGACACCAGTTGGCCTTTGTTCTGGGAAGCCGTTCTATTTTCTACTGTGGTAGCTTGTCATTTTTTGGGCGGGCGATTGGCATGCTAGGTTATTGTTCTTTGGTGATTTCTAGTGATCTTTATGTGAGTTATTAAGAGAGCTTAAGGTTGATACTTGTCACATTATTGGACTGTTAGACCTTTGTCTCGTCAGGTGCGTGGATGCCTATATCTTGTTGGCCTAGATGGCCTTTTTATTATTATACTAACCTTCAGTTGTTCGCTAGTCCTTTGGTCAGCTAGTTATCAGTCGACTGGGTGGTCCCCAACTGGTTGGGTTCATAAGGACTTGTCCATCAAAGAGGATCTCTCTCATGTGCTCTTTGATCTGGACTGTTAGATTGTTTCGAGATTCGAACATATTATCTTGAATTTACATAGCGATATTATTTAATCTGTGTGTGTGCATATATTTTGACACAAGATTCAGTGGTATGTACATACAAGTATTTCTTAAAAATAATGCTAAATGATAATCATATTTTTTATTTAATATGTAAAATTTATCTTAAAAATAAAGTAGCTAAAAAATCAGGTCGGAGAAATACACAAACTAGGGGGAAATTTTAATGCTGTTAAAATTAATAATCTATTTTAATATCTCTTACAAAACTAATATGTAAAAATATTTATATAACACTTAAACAAATTAATAAAATAAAATATTAGCTAAAATTTAAAGCAGAGGAAAAATAGCTTGGGCAGGTGATGTGGGTTTCTCATATTTATTTATTATTCTGCCATTAGATATTTTTCCGCGAGAAAAAGACAATCAGGCAGAAAATGTGGTCATGTGGCCTAGTGGGGCGGCGGTAGGAATCCACCATACGCTGAAACCAGCCAAAACAACATTCAGCATTGGGAATTTAACTTGAAAATCGGCAACGTTTGAAATATTGGTTCGAATAAGAACATATTAAAATTTGGGATTGTCAAAAATTTATTGAGCCCCGGCTTGAGTCTATTAGATGAGTTCTGATCATCTTTAGATGCACTAAATATTCGAGTATCATATCCTATACACGGAGATTTGAACCCGTGACTTAAGGAAACTTATGACCTTCAGAGAAGCTGCTTGCCAATTGACCATGAAGCACACAAACACACACACAGAGATATATATACATATTAAAGCTTTGAAATTTCTTCCCTAATAAATTTGCTTCCAAATATATTTGTTTTCAAATGTATTTTCTTGCATAATTTACATTTTGTTTATTTTTTTTTCAAATATATTTATTGCATAATATAATTGATACCAAATATATATTCTATAATTCTATTAATACTCGTGGCATCTGATGGGTTGAGTTTTATTTTGTGAGAGTGAGAAAGTAAGCAAGAAATTGAGAGGTTACGTTTAGACTAAGGATCTGTTTGGGGCAGCTGCAGCTTATTGAACAATCTGATGATAAACTAATTAAAAATAATCTACAGATAAACTAGGTGCGGTAGTTTTTACAAATTTTTATTTTTTTTCTGGAAAAGTCATACCGCAGCCAGAAAGTTGACACCGCACCTAGACAGTCGTGGTATGAAAATGTTGTTTTCAGCGTTTTGAAAACGCATAAGCTGTCAAAACGCAATTTATCCAAATAAACAAAGTGCATTTTTAAAAAACTACCACACCAAATAAGCTGTCCCAAACAGACTCTAAATCAATGCAACCTTTTTTCATTGGTAAACTTCAGCTCAAGCTCTTACGTGATTTCTCCCATTTATTGGTCTTTTTTTTTTTTGCATAAAGTGTATGCCTTTTGGTTGTGTGATTGATCTTACTTGGTGATGATTGGTGTTATTTTCTTAACGAGTGGTATCATAGTTCATGATTACTTCTTTCGCTTTCACTACACTCGTTGCTTGCAAGATTGATTATTTTTATCATTGATTTCATTTGTGAGATCGACTGTACTATTTTCTCTTTCTTTTAGAAGATGGCAACAATAAAGTAGAACATCAAGACTAAAGAACATCTACTCGTTTTGTTTTGTGGCAAATTTAGAGGAGAGGTACATAGGTTTATCTGAATCCAGAAGACACCTTGCTTGACATTGATCATGTGCAATAAAAATTATTAGTTGAAGAGAGGAATCAAATGGATCTACATCTATCAGATGCGACCTTACAAGACTATTTGAAGGAGAGAACTACCACTAAACTTTTTTGTATACTATGGTCTCTATGATTGGGAAGAGTCTAGAAATACAGTAGTGCTTGAGGCATAAGTTATACTCTCACCACATGGCAAATGACTCATATATGAAAACTCACCTGGCCAAACTCATGAGCATCATCATTGACTTGGAGTTTATCGAGGTAAAATATGAAGATGAAGGCTTAACTTTGATGTTTTTTATGGTCTCTTCAACCTTAGTACCCAAACTTTTGTGACTCCATCTTATATGGAAGGGAGTTAAATTTCCTAGATGCTGCCAGCAAAGCCTTATTATCCAAGTATTTATTGGAGAATAATCAGTCTTCTACATCCACTATTGGTGGTGATAACCTGCTCACCAGAGGAAGATCTGAAAAAAAATCAAATCCAATTACTATAACCCAGGTTGGAAGAACCATCCCAACTTTAACTAGAATAACAATTTGGGTGGTAATAATCAGTAATGGGGGAACAACCAAAGAAAACCATTAGGAAACTGGAACAACCAAGGGAATAATAATTATAGATCCACTTATCCTCCAGGTTTCAAAATTAATACACATTTTAAGGAGAAGAAGTTGTCTATAGAAGAAGTGGTGTTACAAATGGGAAATCAGTTATAAAGTCAAGGAGCTACAATTAGAAATATTTTACAAATGGGAAATCAATTACAAAGTCAAGGAGCTACAATTAGAAATATCAAGAATCAACTCTGGCAAATAGTAAATTCATTAAGTAATAGATCCCAAGGAACACTTCATAGTAATGCTGAAACAAATATGAAAGACCAGAATAAAGAGAAAGAAAAAGTCGTTCAATTTAGAAGCGGAAGAGAGTTGGAAGGTAGGGTTCAAAAAGAAACTGAAGTAGAGAGAGAAGAAATTGAAGAATCAAAAGAGGATGCTCCGAAAGATTCTGAAGGACATATTTATCCACTAAAAGTTAACTTAGAAAAATCTCCACCTCCATTTCCTTAAGACTTTGTTAACTTAGAATAAATAACAAGTAAAAGCCATTCAACTTGGTTGTTCCCCCATATACTTGTTCTTTTAATCTTACAAACGATTTGCTAACTGCAGAGTTACAGTAGTACTGAATCAAATCCAAAAACCAGAAAAAGAACAAGTAAAAGCCATTTACAACTTAGAAGCGGAAGAGAGTTGGAAGGTCGGGTTTAAAAAGAAATTGAAGTAGAGAGAGAAGAAATTGAAGACTCAAAAGAGGACGCTCCAAAAGATTTTGAGAGACCTCTTTCTCTGCTGAAAATTGATTTGGAAAAACCACCACCTCCGTTTCCTCATAGACTTCGTCAACAGAAGTTGGATAAGCAATTTTCAAAATTTTTTGAAATATTTAAGAAGCACACAATTAATATTTCATTTACTGAAGCCTTAGAACAAATGATGACCTATGTAAAGTTTATGAAGGATATTCTCAACATAAAAAAGAAGTTTAAAGATAATGAGACTGTTGCACTTAATGAGAAGTGCAGTGCGATAATTCAGAAGAAACATTCCTGAAAAGCTTAAAGATCCTGATAGCTTTACAATTCCATGTGCAATAGGAGACAGATTTTATGAGAAAAATTTATGTGATTTAGGTGCAAGTATTAACCTTATGTCATTATCAATATTTAAAAGATTGGGATTAGGAGAAATAACCACTACTATTGTAACTCTGCAGTTAGCAAATCGTTCGATAACATACCCTAAAGGAATTATAGAAGATGTCCTAGTGAAAGTGGATCAATTTATCTTTCTTGTTGATTTCATTGTGCTAGATATTGAGGAAGATAAAGAGATACCTATCATTTTGGGGAGACCTTTCCTAGCCACAGGAAGAGCAAATGATAGATGTGCAAAAAGGGGAATTAACAATGTGCATCAATGATCAAACTGTTACTTTTGACATTTCAAGATCAATGAAATACCCTACAAAAGGTAAAGATGATGAATGTTTTAGAATGAATGTTATAAGATATCTAAGCGAATGTCATTTCAAGACTACTTATGAAGAAAAAATTGATGAAAAAGATTTGGAACACGAGCAAGAAGAGGAATTAAATTAATGTGGAGATCTTTTTAAGGAAAATTCAAACTATGTTTGAGAAAGTTATAAGGTTTTGGACACTATAGAAAAAGATAAATCATTTTGTCCATCTATTGAAAAACCTCCATAACTAGAGTTGAAGTTACTTCCTGATCATTTAAAATAAGTCTTTTTAGGAGATTCCTTTACTTTGCCTATTATAATTTCCTCAAAATTAACAATGAAAGAAGAAGAAAGGTTGATGAAAATTCTGAAAAATTTTAAAAAGCCTTTTGATGGACAATTACTGATATTAAAGGAATTAGTCCTTCAATTTGTATGCATAGAATTCATATAAAAGGGAACGACAAACCCAGGGTTGATCCTCAAAGGATACTGAATCCTACTATGAAAGAATCTGTAAAGAAAGAATATTTAAGTGAGCTGGAATTATCTACCCTATTTCAGATAGTGCATGGGTTAGTCCAATTCATTGTGTTCCTAAGAAAGGATGAGTAACTGTAATTTTAAATGAACATAATGAGTTACAGGGTGGAGAATTCGCATTGATTTTAGAAAATTAAATCTTGCCACTAGGAAAGATCATTTTTCATTACCTTTTATAGATCAAATGCTGGATAGACGAGCTGGGCATAAATACTTTTATTTTCTGGATGGATATACTAGTTATCACCAAATTCAAATATCTTCTGAGGATCAAGAGAAAACAATGTTTACCAGTCCTTATGGTACTTTTGTTCTTAGAAGAATGTCCTTTGGTTTATGTAATGCCCCTACTACATTTCAAAGATATATGATGGAAATTTTTTGTGATTTAATTGAAAAGGGATTGAAATCCTTATGGATGACTTTTCATTGTTTGGAACTTCATATGACTCATGTCTAGAACATTTATCTGAATTTCTTAAATGTTGTGAAGAAAAAATTTAGTCCTTAATTTGGAAAAATGCACAGATTATGGTAGCAGGGGTGAATTGTATTAGGTCATCAAATATCAGAAAATAGTATGGAAGTAGATCCTGCTAAAATTCAAGTGATCATTAAGTTACCTTATCCAACAAATGTAAGGAAAATTAGGAGTTTTTTAGGACATGTTGAATTCTACAAATGATATATTAAATACATTTCAAAGATTGCTAAGCCTTTATGTCATTTACTAGAGAAAGATGCAACTTTTAATTTTGATGAGGAATGCCTAAAAGCTTTTAAATTATTAAAAGAAAAAGTAATCACTGCATCAATTATAGTTTCACCAAACTGGGAAAAACCTTTTGAATTAATGTGTCATGCTAGTGATTATGTTATTGGAGTTGTTTTAGGATATGATAAAATTTTCAAAGTTATTTACACTGCTAGTAAAAACTCTTAATGAAACTCAAATTAATTATACAACAACTAAAAAGAGTTAATAGCAATAGTATATGCTTTTGATAAATTTAAATCATATTTAATAGGAACTCATTGTATAGTGCATACAGATCATTCTGCTATTAAGTATTTAATAAAAAAGAAGGATGTTAAACCTAAACTTATAAGATGGATTCTTCTTTTACAAGAATTTGATTTTGCAATAGTAGATTTGAAGGGGGTTGAAATTCAAATTGCTGATCATTTGTCCAGGCTTGAATTAGAAAAACCACATTGTTTTGAGAATGAAATTAATGAACATTTTCCAGATGAAAAATTATTCACTATTAATGAGTGGTGTGTTCCGTGGTATGCTGACATTGTGAACTTTATTGTTAGTGATATTATACTCTATGGAATGATATAACAACAGAAGAGGAAATTTATTTCTGAAGCTAAAACTTATTTTTGGGATGACCCATTTTAATATAAACAGGAAATGATCCGTTTAATCGAAGATGTATATCATTAGAAGAAACTAATGAGATTATCCAAAAATATCATAATTTTGATTTTGGGAGACATTTTGGTGTTCTATGAAATAATCCAAAATATCATAATTCTGATTTTGGGAAACATTTTGGTGTTGATAAAATAGTTTACAATTTGGATTTTATGGCCTACAAAATTTTTAGAGATGTTAATGCTTATATCAAAACTTGTGATAGATGTCAAAGAGTAGGCAATACTTTTTAGAGATGTTAATGCTTATATCAAAACTTATGATAGATGTCAAAGAGTAGGCAATATTGCGAGAAGAAATGAGATGCCCATCAGTTATATGCTAGAAGTTGAAATATTTGACATTTGGGGATTAGATTTTATGGGACCATTTATACTATCTTTCATAAATTTATATTTTTTGTTAGTAGTGGACTATGTATCCAAATGGATAGAAGTTGTTGCTTTACCTCAATGTGATGCTCAAAGTGTTGCAAAATTTTTGACAATAAATATATTTTGTAGATTTGGGATGCCAAGAGTTATCATTACTGATGTGGGAGGTCATTTTAAAAATTTCATAATGGAGAAGTTATTAAAGAAATATCATATAAACCATAGGATTGCTACCGCTTATCATCTTTAGACAAGTGGTTTGGTTGAATTATCCAATCGTGAAATTAAAAGAATTATGGAAAAATCTATGAATCGAAAAAAATGGATTGGTTAGTCAAACTTGATTATGCTTTANGAATCTTATGAAAGTGCCAAAATTTATAAAGAAAAGAAGAAGATGTGGCATGATCGAAAGATTCTTACTAAATTTTTTCAACCAGGGCAACAAGTTCTACTATATAATTCAAGGTTTTATAGAAAAACTTAAGTCCAGGTGGATGGGTCCATTTATTGTAATGAAAGTTTATCCTTATGGAGCTATGGATATTAAAGATCCTAAATCTGAGAAAATCTTTAAAGTGAATGGACATAGACTTAAACCTTATTATATAGGAAATCAACAGAAGTTTAATGATGGAATGATGTTGGGTCAACCAGAGTAAGCACTGGTTACGTCGAGCTAACGACGTAAAACCAAGCGTTTTGTGGGAGGCAACCCATAAGTATCAGTGTATTTTTATTTTTATTATTGTTTTATGTGTGATTAAGAAAATTGGGGTAGTATTTTTGAAACTATTATGTGTTAATATTGATTTTAAGACTTAAATTAGTGATTTGGACATGTTAAAATGAGAATTTGGACATTAAGTTGACTTGTGCAAAAATGTGCACCGACTCTTAAGCGCCAAATCCGGCGCTTAAGCGTGACAGTTTAAAACATGTGCAAAATTAATATTCTAGAAGGAAAAACCACCTAGATGTTTGCAAAAACATGTCTTGGCAGTTTCTAAACGTGTTTAGGAGTTATTGGAAGAATTTAGGCCTATAAATAGAAGGGTTTAGTGAAGAAATTTCACCCTAGATCATTTCTAGCCCTAAAGCCTAAAATAATTTTAAGATGATGTCTTCATGGGAGATGGATTTGAAGAAGAAGGAAGAGACCATGAGGAATAAACTCATTAATCAAATTGCACAAGAGATGTATAACGATTTCTTAGCCGTTAGTATTGAAGGGATATCAGAGAAAGTCAACAAAATTGAAAATACCATGTCTTTACTGGAGACTAAGGTATTATAAATTCATGCACATCTAGAGCATATTAGATGGCAATTGAAAATGCAATTTAGTCACACTAGTTATATAGAGAAATCAGATAAGGAGATGTTTCTTAAGCAAAAGTGGATTGAAGAAGATTGCATCAAAGGACATCACCACCGTCTATTTTATCAACTTTATATTGCAATTGCTCTAGGAGAGACTAATGAAAGACCTGAATTTGTTCCTTCTAATGAAGAATAGAATTAAGTTCTTTGTTTGTTTTAGTGTGATTAAAGTCATTGTTTTTAAGTGTTTTTAGTGATTAAGACATGTTTTAGTGTTATGTTACTTATGAGTGAATGTGTGTTAGGTGTTTTGTACATAGAAAAATTTTCTCATCTGAGACTATTTGGAGTGAGAATTAAGTGTCAATAGTATTTGTACTTTTTTGTGAATTAATATATGTTTGTTTTTATGAAAATTTTGTGTTGTTTTAGCCTTGAATTGAAATAGTTATTATGGAGAATTTTGAGAGAGAGGGGAGTTATAAGAAGTTGAAAATAGCCAATTAAGTGTTATGAGACAATGTAGAGGTGGCTTACTTAGGCAAATAGTGCATTTTACTTAAATTTGAAGATTTCAAAAATAATGCACTGGTGCCTAAGTGCCACATATCGCGCTTAAGCGCGAGCTAACTCGAGAGGCAGGCGCCTAAGCGCCACTTACCCACGCTTAAGCGCCAGTTCACAAAAACTGGTTCACGAACGGTTAAAAGTTAAATTTTGGTCTGAAAACACCATTTTTAACACCTCCCGTCATCTTCTACCTCTCAAAATTGCGATTTTGGAGAGTTAAGACACGCCATTAAGATGAGATTTCTTGGTGGAATCAAGAAAAATTTACTAGATTTGGATTTCTTAAAGGTAAGAGCTTTACTTCTATGTAAAAATTTTGGAATTTTCACCATGTATTTTGAGCACATTTGGAGAAATTTGAAAATTCACTATTCATGGTGAAAGATGAGGAAAAATCTATGGAAATTTCTTGGGAAGTTTAGTTAGTGCTTTTGGAAGTTTAGTTTAGTGATTTAAACTTGATTTTTGAAGTTATTTTTGGAATTTATAACATTTGTAGAATGACGCCAAGAATGAAGAGGAGTAAAAGAAAAAACCTGTTTGATTCAAGCAAATATGTTATTTTGAAGGATCAAGATCAATACAGTGATGCTCTAGAATCACGAAAATTGATTCAGGAGCGGTGTTTTAGAAATCCGGGTGGAGACGTGGAAGATTTAATTGTTCGTCGATAATGGGAATAGTTTTATTGTTTCGTTGTTGTCGTAGTGATTTCTATTGTGAGGGAGTTCTATGCAAATTTCTTTGAAGCTGAAGACAATCGAGTTATGGTTTGAGGAAAGTTGGTAATATTGGTATATTTTTTATATTTTATATATATAAGCATATTATTCAGCTAGTCTAGTATTACCAAATCCAGGGGTCCATGATTGATAACCAGCTAAAGCAGCTAACTAATTGACCAAGTTGATCAAGCAAAGTTCAGACGACCGAAAGATAACTAGAGTAGATCGGTTGCCCCAACTCAGCGGAGTCGACCAAATGGGCATTACCGATGCAAAAATTTCCAATCTCAGTCTAGTGAGTGATAATGTATTTGATTCATAGGCTTTTTTATTTTATATTCCAAAAAAACCTGTAATGTCTTCGTAAAAATAGGGCAAACATGCAATTGTGTCTTTCATACCCCATTTTCTATAACAAAGATGTCATTTCTAGATTAAGTGGTTAATTAGTTCGTTATAAAAGAATTATTTATTTAG
Source organism: Phalaenopsis hybrid cultivar (assembly GCA_002079205.1). Taxonomy (NCBI): domain Eukaryota; kingdom Viridiplantae; phylum Streptophyta; class Magnoliopsida; order Asparagales; family Orchidaceae; genus Phalaenopsis; species Phalaenopsis hybrid cultivar. The sequence goes on along the minus strand of JXCR01144151.1, from coordinate 214,950 downwards.
TATGCACTCCATTTCTCTCTATCTTTCTCTATTTTCAATTATATATTTTATTCTTTGGATGTGATTCACAAGATAGATTCAAATTCAAAATCCTAAAATGTGTGGCATGTGTGCATTATGCCACTAATAAAAGGAGGAGTACAACCCAGAGAAGAAACCCACCAAAAAGATGCAATGAACATGGTATGCACCCGGGAGTTTATCCATCAATAAATCTAGAAGTTGAAGGTTTGATGATAAGCCAAATGTTAATGGCAATCAGAGAAGTAGTACTAGTAGTGAGAAGAGCGTAAAATACCAGGGAGGAACTAACACCCAACAATCGGAGGGCGCAAATGCTTGAAGAGAAAGCAAGAAACTCCCAGTACCAGGATAGTGTTGGATTCATGTTGATGGATAGATAGCAATTTAGGTATACCGAGTCCTCCCTCCTGCCGAGGACTGCATCCTCTCGATAGAATCAACTGTCGAACCATCCAAGAAGTTTATGATATTTTCATGAAAACCCTACCAAGGTCTAGTTGATCCAATCCACCATATTGCCTCCTTGGATTCTATTGTATGTCTGTTTAGGATCATTAATGCTCTGAAGTATCGCCTCCTTTTCACCATGCTGAGGGAGTTGGATTTTATGGCCAAAAGTTACCATGCGGATAATGTCCAAGAAGTCAAGTATACGTCTCAAGTAATTTGCGGTTTAACGAGTCTATGTGTTAATCCCATGAGGAAAGAATTAATACTGATTCCAACAAGTGAATCTCTAGTTTCCTAACTTTCTAAATCTAAATTGACACGATCACAAAAAACAGGATTAAAATTCTCTAAATCTAAGTAAGAAAAAAAGAAACAAAGTGAGATCTCAAACAACTGAAGCACGAATTTTGAAATGTCTTTTACAGAAGAAAGTGTCATGTTTCTATGATTCAAGCATCGTGGTTCTGTAATTTTTCTAGGAGTTCCCTACGTGATAGTTATCAACCAAAAAAGAATATTTTTCCCATTCCTATGCCTAGTTCATAAAAAGAATAAAAACCATATTATAAACAATTTTCAAATTAACCATGCAATAATTTTTAGGATTCTTCAGATTCTCAATCTAGATTTAACAAACCTATTTCACTTGTTTTTGTGCTTAAGCTAACTATTCCACTATGCAATGGCAAAAGTCATAGATCACAAAAATGTTTAACTTCCTAATTTTTCATAAATTGAGTATCGAAGATCGAAAATTAACCTAAAAACATGCAAATGTGACAGACATGAAAAATATTATAAGGAAAACACATAAAGAAAAAACCAAAATGAACAATAGCCTACATCAGAGAAGCATGAATAGAATTTAGCTACTCAACATGAGTTATAAAACTAGAAAAAAAATCATTAAAAAGACACAAAACCATTCAATAACTAAAGAAAAACAACTTCATAAACTTTTTCCCTCCCCACGTACCTTGTAATAGAATGATTTTTCTCCAAAAAAGATGCTTACACTAGTAGCAAATCCTATCTTTGTACTCCTCTCAATAAATAAAGAAAAATACGTGAAAACCACCCCTAAAGGCTTGCTCCCTCAAGGAAGATGAAACTGATGTGTGTTAGAGAATTCGTGATGTTAGAGTAATAAATTATCATCTAAGCATTGCACGAGAATTCAACACACACTCGGGTAATAAAAGTGACTGGTAGAAACACAAGAAGTTTTTATGGTGAAAATTAGTAAAGAGAAAAACCACGGGGCCTAGTCCAGTTGAAATGATCTACTAAGAGAGCACGATTACACTTGCAGGCTCTGGTTTCATAAGCGGGAAATGACTACACAGTTTCTCGAGTTACAATGGTCATGTGTGGAAGAGTTAATTACCTCATGGTAGGTAGTGGTTGTATTGGGGTGCAATTTTAGAGTTTTAGTGCACTATATTCAAGGTACATCGTGTGGCATCATTCGAGAAGATACACTAGTCCATAAGATGCATCATGACTCTGTGATGTTGATATTTACTTTATGTGATGATTCATCGCTTTGTAATGCAAGTAGTGACTCCACACGAAGTTTCACTATAAAAAGTAAAGTGTGTTTGATGTTGGTCAACAGTGGCCAATAGGTTGTGGTTGACGGTAGTTATCAGCTCTAGTAACTGGAGGCATTTGTCAGCTCTTCGGTGCAGAGTTGAGGTTGGACTTCAACTCCGACTCCAAGCTCAAGTATTATTCTCGTTAAAGATCTTGGTCCCCTATTAAGAGGGGATAAGCCTCTATTTGTATAGTCTGAGAGCTTTTATAGAGTTTGAAAGTGGTCTCTCTACAAGTAAGGAAGGAATTCAAACCACTCGATTAGACAACCTAGAGATGTTCCCTCGATCAGAAAGTGTTCGATAAATATTTGGGTGCATTCATGTTTTCAAAATTGAGTAAACTTGGTCCATAAGATTTATCACATAGACTCTCGATTTGACTATAAACTTGTCAGATTTAGACTTCATTTGACTCTCCAATTAAACACTGAGAACCTCTAAAAGTGACTAAATGGCTTGATTTGTTTTTGATTGGACCAACTTTAGTATCATTATATTCATGTAATTGAGCTAGTCAGTTTGAATGTAAGTTTGTTGAAAGCAAAGTTTTAGTTAAAGTTGTATATTTTTATTTCAAAAACTATTTTAAGATTTATGTCGGGTCTCAAAATTTATATCAGATAAAAAAATTTATTGGCTTGCATATCAATATGTATTAGTTATATTAATTATATGTGATATCACAACAATAACAATAAGAACAATAAGTCTTTATCCCACTAAGTGGAGTTGATTATATGAATTTTTTTTCATTGTGTCCTATTAAGCGTCATAGCTTTGTCTAATTTTCNGACTCTCCAATTAAACACTGAGAACCTCCAAAAGTGACTAAATGGCTTGATTTGTCTCTGATTGGACCAACTTCAGCATCATTATATTCATGTAATGGAGCTAGTCAGTTTGAATGTAAATTTGCTGAAGCAAAGTTTTAGATATAGGTGAATATTTATTGTTCAAAAACTATTTTAAGATTTATGTCAGGTCTCAAAACTTATATCAGATAAAAAAATTTTATTAGCTTGCATATTAATATGCATTAATTATATTAATTATATGTAATATCACAACAACAATAATAAGAACAACAAGTCTTTATCCCACTAAACAGGGTTCGCTATATGATTTTTTTTTTTTTTTTCATTACCCTATTGAGCGCCATAGCTTTGTCTAATTTTTTTTGTTCCATTTATTTAATCCAGCAAAATAATTAAACTCATTTCGATGTTTTTTGAGCTAAACTAAATCCAGGTAGTAGAATTTTAACTGCTCATGCAGATCTCAAGTTGTATTGAGGTTAATCATATTTCGAACCGAGCTGACCATCAAATAATAGCAAATCATGATTCATGAGAATTTCAAACCGAATTCAATCTCTCAGTCAATTAAAAAATGACCCTAACTCGGCTCTAAATCGGATATTCCTGGCCACGCCTACATTTAAAATTATGTANATTTCGATGTTTTTTGAGCTAAACTAAATCCAGGTAGTAGAATTTTAACTGCTCATGCAGATCTCAAGTTGTTCATGAGAATTTCAAACCGAATTCAAACTCTCAGTCAATTAAAAAATGACCCTAACTCGGCTCTAAATCGGATATTCCTGGCCACACCTTCATTTAAATTTCTGTAGGATTCTTCTGGAGCCGCAGCAAGAGGTACACCGCCCGATGAGGCATTAATGATTCCTTTTTCTTTTTTTGGGGGGAGGGGCGATGAAGCGTTAAAAGACGAACTCCAATTTTTGTCTTTTTGCNTCTTCTGGAGCCGCAGCAAGAGGTACACCGCCCGATGAGGCATTAATGATTCCTTTTTCTTTTTTTGGGGGGGAGGGGCGATGAAGCGTTAAAAGACGAACTCCAATTTTTGTCTTTTTGTTATGTCAATCTGCCCAAATGGTCCCGGCATCTTCTACTTTTCTACGGCTTGGTTACTAATTTATTCGCACATCTTTCATGGTTGCTGGAATATGATGCTTTAATTCTTCAGCAAAATACTCTGCAAATGTGCAAACTACACTTTTTTTGTTAGTTTATTTTTCCTTTCAGTTGTATTATATTTTAAATGATAGTGTTGAATGTGAATCATGTTTAAAGAATAGAGTGTTAACCAGGAAAAAAGAGAGAGGGAGATAAGAATGAACACTTAATAATAATATCTGTAGTGATCAATTTTGTTTTATTTTTAAAATGATTCCCATATTTAGATAAAAATAAATGCAACATCGGGATAATATATTTTGCTACTATTTTGAAGATGTTCATATTGGTATATTTCTTATATTTTATATGTATGAGCATATTATCCAGCTAGTCTAGTGTTACCAAATCCAGGGGTTCATGATTCATAACCAACTAAAGCAGCTAACTAATTGACCAAGTTGATGGAGCAAAGTTCAGACGACCGAAAGATAACTAGAGTTGATCGGTTGCCCCAACTTAGCGGAGTCGACCAAATGGGCATTACCGATGCAAGGATTTCCAATCTCAATCTAGCGAGTGATAATGTATCCGATTCATAGGCTTTTTTATTTTATATTCCAAAAAAACCATGTAATGCCTTCGTAAAAATAGGACAAACATGCAATTGTGTCTTTCATACCCNTGGTTACTAATTTATTGGCATTTCTTTCGTGGTTGCTGAAGTATGATGATTTAATTCTTCAGCAAGACACTATGCAAATGTGCAAACTACACTTCTTTTGATCGTTTATTTTTCCTTTCAATTGTATTATATTTTAAATGATGGTGTTGAATATGAATCATATTTAAAGAATAGGGTGTTAACAAGGAAAAAGAGAGAGGGAGATAAGAACGAACACTTATTAATAATATCTGTAGTGATCAATTTTGTCTTATTTTTAAAATGATTCCCATATTTAGATAAAAATGAATGCAACATCGGGATAATATATTTTGCTACTGTTTTGAAGGTGTTCATATTAGTATATTTTTTATATTTTATATGTATGAGCATATTGTCCAACTAGTCTAGTATTACCAAATCCAGGGGTTCATGATTGATAACCAGCTAAAGCAGCTAACTAATTGACCAGGTCGATCGAGCAAGGTTCAGACGACGGAAAGATAACTAGAGTTGATCGGTTGCCCCAACTCAGCGGAGTCGACCAAATGGGCATTACCGATGCAAGGATTTCCAATCTCAGTCCAGTGAGTGATAATGTATCTGATTCATAGGCTTTTTTTATTTTATATTCCAAAAAAACCCTGTAATGCCTTCGTAAAAATAGGGCAAACATGCAATTGTGTCTTTCATACCCTATTTTCTATAACAAAGATGACATTTCTAGATTAAGTGGTTAATCAGTTTGTTATAAAAGAATTATTTATTTAGTATGCTCTCTATTTCTCTCTCTCTTTCTCTATTTTCAATTATATATTTTATTCTTTGGATGTGATTCACAAGATAGATTCAAATTCAACATCCTAAAATGTGTGGCATGTGTGCATTATGCCACTAATAAAAGGAGTACAACACAGAGAAGAAACCCGCCAAAAAGATGCAATGAACATGGTATGCACCCAGGAGTTTATCCATCAATAAATCCAGAAGTTGAAGGTTTGATGATAAGCCAAATGTTAATGGCAATCAGAGAAGTAGTAGTAGTAGTGAGAAGAGCGTAAAATACCAGGGAGGAACTAGCACCCAACGATCGGAGGGGGCAAATGCTTGAAGAGAGAGCAAGAGACTCCCAGTACCAGAATAGTGTTGGGTTCGTGTTGATGGATAGATAGCAATTTAGGTATACCAAGTCCTCCCTCCTGTCGATGACTACATTCTCTCGATAGAATCAACTGTCGAACCATCCAAGAAGTTTATGATATTTTCATGAAAACCCTACCAAGGTCTAGTTGATCCAATCAACCATATTGCCTCCCTAGATTCTATTGTATCTTGTTTAGGATCATTACTGATTTGAAGTGTCGCCTCCTTTTCACCATGCTAAGGGAGTTGGATTTGATGGCCAAAAAGTTACCATGTGGATAATGTCCAAGAAATCAAGTACATGTGTCAAGTAATGTGCGGTTTAATGAGTCTGTGTGTTAATCCCATGAGGAAAGAATTAATACCGATTCCAACAAGTGAATCTCTAGTTTCCTAACTTTCTAAATCTAAATTGACACAATCACAAGAATAGAATTAAAATTCTCTAAATCTAAGTAAGAAAAAAGAAACAAAGTGAGATCTCAAACAGCTGAAGCGCGAATTTTGAAATGTCTTTTAAAGGAGAAAGTGTCATGCTTCTATGATTCAAGCATCGTGGTTCTGTAATTTTTCTAGGAGTTCCCTACGTGATAGTTATCAACCAAAAAAGAATATTTTTCCCATTCCTATGGCTAGGTCATAAAAAGAATGAAAACCATATTATATACAATTTTCAAATTAACCACGCAATAATTTTCAGGATTCTTCAGATTCTCAATCTAGATTTAACAAACCTATTTCACTTGGTTTTGTGCTTAAGCTAACTATTCCACTATGCAATGGCATAAGTCATAGATCACAAAAACGTTTAACTTCCTAATTTTTCATAAATTGAGTATCGAAGATTGAAAATTAATCTAAAAACATGCAAATGTGACAGACATGAAAAACATTATAAGGAAAACACATAAAGGAAAAACCAAAATGAACAGTAGCCTACATCAGAGAAGCATGAATAGAATTTAGCTACTCAACATGAGCTATAAGACTAGAAAAAAAATCATCAAAAAGACACAAAACCATTCAATAACTAAAAAAAAAACAACTTTATAAACTTTTTCCCTCCCCACGTACCTTGTAATAGAATGATTTTTCTCCAAAAAAGATGCTTACACTAGTAGCAAATCCTATCTTAGTACTCCTCTCAATAAATGACGAAAAAATAAGTGAAAAACACCCCTGAAGGCTTGCTCCCTCAAGGAAGAGGGAAGAAAGCCCTTAATAGCACGCTAGCCTCAAGTATCCACCAAATGGTTTGAGTCATGCCTAATTGTTCCTTTTATATATGGAGCTCTCCCAAAGGCAAGAGAAATTTTCAAATATGAACTAAGCATATAAGCACACTCGCGCCTGTTTCTAGTGTGGTTGCATTGGATATGTGGTATGGGAGGGCTAGGTATAGCACATGTGTGCCTTAGTTCTAGTGTGGTATGTGACATGCTCTCTCTTGGGGGCATCTAGTCTATGGACCTGGCAGGGGTGCATATAGATTGGGCGTGAGTGTGCTCCATTTTGTAACCTAGCGCTCGCATGCTCCAATATGGGCATGGGTTCGTCGGCACAACTTTCCTCTTTATGTTTCCAATTCACCTTTTTTTTCTTCAAGTAGTGTAATCCTTGTAACGTGCACACTATGATAAAAATATCTTTCCCCAAGTTTCATATGGAAATAAAATATGAAATAAATATAGATTAACATACATAAAATTTATGCATACTAAGTGATAATAAGTCTCATCCATCTTTCAAAATGAAGGCTTGAGTCCTACAATCATCTCGAAAGAGAAAATAATAATTTAGGGTTTCAGTCATTAAAAGTGTTCTTAGAGTTCTCTTTGTGTTTTGTTAAAATTGAATGTATTTTACTACATTTCCAATTTTTTCTTAACTTAGGGTTTACACAAGAGTAAGCTCAAGTGAAATCTAGTTATGTTTATTAAGGAAAATAAGGTCAACCAATTATGGTCAATAATAGGGTGAAGTTAAGCCTTTCATATGCTTGGTTATTATTATGTTTTGTGCCTAGCCAAGCATTTTGTTGTCTCCTTTTGTGTTTTACTAAGTGTGAGATATGCACACTAGTATATTAGAAGCAATCGTCTTGTAAGGAGCCAAGTCAAAATAATAGGAGCCTTATAATTTAAAATTAACATCTTTTAAATAGGTGATTTTTAGCTCTCCTCCTATATGGCTCATTATATGGTACATGTAAATAACCGGTGGTAACCTTTTTGATGTAGGTCGATTCTTATTTTTTTTAGATCGTTAACTGTATTTTATTTAGAGTCTGTAAGTTTGAGTCTGTATCAAATGCAAAATATGAGCATAGGCACCAAGGTTCTTGATGCGTAAAACCATCTGAAGAGGACTAAAGTAGCTCATCTATGACTCATACCTTAACTTTGAGTTGATATTATTGTATAGATGTTAGGATCATACATGTATATATGGAGCCTGACAACCGTTTTTATCTTTCTGCGATATTTTATCGACCCAACAACAGCCAACCTGTTATTTTTTTATTCATGTGGCATGTTCACTTTGTGTTGAGTATTGATATTTCGTATTTCTTATTATTATGTGTTTTCTAGGATGTCAGTATTTAAGCTTAATCTCATTAAGATTAGACCTTTCTACAATGTTTCTAGTAATAAAATATTAAATATAATTAAATTTTAGAAATAAAATTGAATCATCTTTTAAATGATAACTTCACGTTATGCTTTATTTTCTTACATAGCCTTCGGGTTGAATTTAAATGGACCAACATTCATAAATATCTCCCAAATCATATTAATAGAGCCTCCATAATAAGAACTTTTTTCTATATGACTACATCATATTTGTGTGTCCTAGGGATGAGTATTCTTGCATCTCCAATCTGATTGGCCAAGCATAAATTTATACGCTTAGGTAGATGTCAAGAATGGCTAAAAATGTAGAGGCTCCCCCGACCCAGGCTGGGTGTATGTCTTTTGTAGGTTGGTTTGACTTTATTCCAGAATCAATTTTCACCTTTCATTTTAGAGCCTTCATTTCCATTCTCTTAGCAAGTACAAGTCCATTTTCTAATAATTTTATCTAAGTAAAGTCATAATAAATTAAATGTTTCTTTCACATAACATTAGGGCTCTTGGAATTTATTGGATGATGCAACACTATGGTTGCTTACATATAATCTCTTATTGGGTTGAGTTGATGACCTTCATGAACATGTAGACTTAGAGACTTAATGACTTAGGATTATAGATCTGAATAAATCCTAGCTCGACTATCTATACCAACTTAGGAATTCCTTCCCTTTTCTTAATATACCCGCTTTGAGCACATTCATTTATGTTGACACATCATTAAGATTATTTTATAGGCCTCATTTGCCGATAAGATGCTGCCCATTTGTGATACTGTGTTCGTATTTTTCCCTTATTGCCCAGTAGGACTTCGAAGCATTAGGATTTTCCTATTAGAGATGATTATTTAAACTTTTGGTATACCTATTCACCAGTTATCATAAAAAGTAAGCTTGACTCCTGTAATTAAGAGTATTCTTAGATATCCCTCAAGATGTAATTAACAAAAAGGTACACATTCATTTGGGAGTTGCTCTTGACCCCAGAACAAAAATATAAATTTTGAGTCCTAGTTATGTGGGTTAACTATATAGGGAATTGTTTCGTGGATATGTGTTTCAAGGTGTCTTGTCTGTTCTCAATTTTGGACATACACTCTTTATCTATCACACAAAGTCTACCTTATAAAAACTCTTCACATCTCTTTTTTAATTTATATATCTAGTTTTTTCCTATTTCATGCTTTTCCAATTTCTCTTTTTACTTCAAATCATTTTGATGGTCAAAGAAAGGTCATTTGGAAAAGAGAATTATATAATGATAATTGAACAATCTATAAACTCCTAATTAACAAGAACAAAAACAAGGTGCTCATTTGACTTCACCTACAACAACAAGAATTGTTTGTGGAAGAATATAATACTAAATTTGAATAATTAGGACTGAAATGTAACATCAACAGCTCTTGAATGTCAAGCCCTTACTTAATCCAGAATGGCTGCATCACAATATCTTTAATAAAAGATGCACTGTGTGGGATAAAGTTTGCAACAACATCATCGGTGGTAGCGATTGTGAAAATGCCATTTTTACTGCAATTGTAGAGAAATTCAGATCAATCAAACAACCGCATCCACTTCTTTATTGGCTTACATGGTTAAACAAGGGTAATGGGCTCCAAGTTACTAGATAATGACTAGTATAACTTTCTATTGGCCAAAAGTTCAAAGACGAAGTTCAATATGACATCATATCATTAATGATTGTCATTTGTTGCTTGGGAATTGTGGACATGACCACCAAACTCACCAAAATTGTTGCTAACACCTACTCTTTTGCTAAAGATGGATGATAAATTACTTTGGTTCCAATGAAGGAGGTGCAGGACAATGCTGAAAATAACTGTTTGGTTGTTGCAAGCAGTAGTTTGACTACAACAAATTACAGTCTAGTTGCTACATTGTTACAACAAGAGCTGAAGGATACAAGGAAGGGTTACTTTCTATTGATTGTAGAAAATTGGGACTATCGAGTGTTGAACTCAATTTTGATGAGATCCAATTATCTCTAAAAGCCTAGGATTCAACCATAGGAATTTCCATCTGACTATCCTAAAGGAATAATGATAGAACCAGCTCCCATAGAAATTCCAAACACTTCTTAACTCTCATTGGGGAGTCCCACATGGGTGGTCTTGATCCCACATTTGTCACTTAAGATGGTTAAGACCAACATCTAATTGGTCTTAGGGTAGCTCTGGGTGGATTGGTCTTGGATGCATTTGAAATCCCCAAATTCCCTAACACGCCCAAAACCATCCTAGCTTAAATTGGTCTATCTTCTCCTTTGAGTCCATGGCTAGTCCTTAGGCTCTTTTTAGGACTCATGTGGGTGGTCCTAAGTCCCTAACCCTTGGTTAGGATGACTGAGACCAACATGTGGAGGCTCCAAAATGAGTTCTCATAAGACTGTATAGCTTTGAGGAGGCTTCTCATTGCTTGCATGCTCACATCATCCAATCAAACCCTAAATCCATCAAGAATTTACCAAATAACCAAAATATCCCAAAATCCTCAAAAATACCTAAAATTATCCAACTACCCAATCCTTCACCAAAATCATTTTGAACCTTTCCAAATTACAAAACTACCCCAAAATTACCAAAGTAGCCCAAAATACCCTAATTTTCACCAAAACAACAAAGTACCCAAAGTTCCCAAATTACCCATAATTTCCACCAAGCCCATTTCAAATCTTCTTAATGACAAATTAAAATCTGAACCACGAAAATTCAATCCCAAATTCACAACTATCTAAAGTTAAATTCAAATCAACCCCAAATCCAAAATCTATCAAATTTAAGCTTACATGACAAATTCAATTTCACCAAATCAATGCACCAAATTTCATCATGACAATTCCCAAATTCTACAAAGCCCATCATGAATAACTTAAATTAAAATTCAGGCTCAAATCAATTTCCCATGACCCATTTTTAAAAGCCCATCAAAACAAAGCCCAATTTTTAATTCTTTTGAAATCAAAAGCTCACATGACAAATTCTTTATCCTCCTCATCCAATTAATCAAACTAAACTATACACCATCTCATACATGATTAAATTCTCTCATATTTGGATTTATAGAAACACCACATAAAATCCCCAAATTTTCAAAAATCCCTCCGCATGAAAGTTGGTTAAGCCACATGAAAGCTATTGAGTCTTCTCTAAGTCATATGTGAGCCATATGAGCCATGGAAATTCCATCATGCCCTAAGTGGCAGAAGGAGGACATGCTATCAAGCCACCCAAGCTTTACCTTCCCATGCTTCATGCCAAGCGTAAAATTAAACCCTAACCTCTTGGATGTGACTTCTTGGATTAAACCCGAAGACCAAGAAGACTACATCGGCCAGCATGGGGAGGTGGACCAAGCCATTTCCAAGAGTTAAGCACAAAGTCAAACGCAAAAGAGGTCTAAGCACCATTCCTCTTTGATCCACCATTGGCCACTTGGCACAACCTAATTGCCTCCACAATTCTCCACCCCTGACCTCCTTGAGCCACCTAGCCACCAACCTTGGCATGACCGGCTGCCCTAGTCGCTGGAAAATACCAAGCCCGAGAGGTCACCCATGGCTAAAACTCCAAATTCTGCCCATCCAATGTGGCTCACTCCCATTGGATTGTTGCACTACTCATGGGTTAATTAAAACACTAAAGTTCACAGAGCATATGTTAAAACATCACAACTAAATCTAAACATAATATGGGATTGATTAATTGAACAAGGTAATAAGATCAAATGAGATGGAATTAATCTAGAAGGTTTTAAAGTTGTTTAAGGTTATGCCCAGAACACCTTTGCAAGATTTTGGATAATAAAAAGAGCATTTGAACTTATTATAATCTGTTGAAGAAAATCATCCTGTAAATTCTTAGGGACCCAACAAGATATGATTCGTGAACCCGTTAATTTACAATTCCAATAAAATACTCTATATTACTTATCCTAAATTTAAACTCAATGCTCAAGGATTTGAGACTTGTATAAGGTATTCAAACCCTTGTGAGCAAATGAGGATTTTTGCGTATGCCACATAATGATCATCAGACAAATGTAAGTCAGAGGTCTAGTTGGTGAAGGTGACGACGACATCGCTTATGTATGCTAAAAGTGGGATATGAAGTGGGATTTGGAATAGTATCTCCTACTTCAAGGATCCTCAATAAGGGGAGAGCAGGATAGATGATACTAATCACCAACTTTTGATAGAAGTTGCTCCTAGCATTCTTAGGTTGTAGGTAATCCTAGCCTGATTGGGGTGGTTAGCTAGTGGACTATCTCATTTTGTCAAAATACTTACATATTACATACATATAGTACAAAACAAAAATCCTTCTGTGATATGATTACTTTTGCCTGTCAAGTAAACTCTACAAGCATGAAAGATTAGAAGAATTTTGATCAAAGCTAATAAAGGTTCATGAGCTAATCACTTAGATCGAGATTAGAGATTACCCTCCTTAGCCTGTTAGGCTGGCAGCTTTTGTCAAAGTTAGATAATAAATCATACAGTCTAGCTTTGAGTCTCCACCTTTACTAATTTCTTACACTCAGTCTTGATCTTTCATATGTGACATCAGATTCTGTTTTACTCGCTCGTGTTCTTCCTGTAACATGCATGGTTTTCTTTGCACCGCACTCTTTTAAGGTTTGCTTAATCCCTTACATGTTATCATATATCATGTTTATGCTACTAACCTTGCAACTGTCGCATGAGTGTCATGTACACATTTACAGTTTATTTACTGCACATTTATCACTTTATTTTTCTGTTACTTTACTTTATCATGTATTCTTTACTTGTAATACCTACAAAATAAAAACACACTTTCAAAAATATAAAATGTTTACTTTTAAAATAATGAACGAACATAATTCACCCCTTCTGGATTTACGAGAAACACATGGATAAGGTAACTTACAGTTGCTAACGAGAATTCTCCGGTTCAAATGGGTTTAACTTGTTCGGACTAAGTAAATTTAAGAGAAAATAGTAATGTTGGGACGAAGAAACCATGGGATCTTAACCGACGTTGCTTGATATAAAATAAAATTCTCCCTAAATACTTGAACAATATACAAACTAAAGACATAACGTATAAATAATGACATAATACATAATACACAAAATAATAACATAATACATAAAATTTAAACCTTAGAGCTGTCACTTCGATAAGGAGCTTGGAGCAAGCTACAAGTGGAGGCGGTCAACGATCTGCAACAACAAAACAAATCTACTTCAGCTAAACTTTCCTTAGACTTAAATAACAAATCCATGGGACTTTGAGGTTGTCTGCATTGTGTGACATAAATCCTCACCTTATATTTAGGCTTTTACACAATCATGTTGTGCAATATAAGCCATAACGTTTTAAGGATTCTGAGGTAGTCATTCGATATGATGTAAATCCTCCTATCTTCCAGGCTATTTACACGATCAGGTATTGTGCAGATTTAAGCCCTAAATAATAAATCGACAAAATCGAAACATTAAGTAATATCACCTTCAAAACTAAAGTCAATCCATAGGATAGTTTGAAAAGTCATGAGGCTTGCCGCAAGATCTGTGATATACCTATTTCTCGTTCCTCTGGACTCTGAAAATAACTGCTCTTATTTGGTCATTCCCCACTTGATTTTCCCCTTGTCCAACCTTGAAAACCTAAATATTGAATCTTGAAGACAAATGCCTCTGATCATTATTGAGAGTTTTTTTAAGTGACTTCAGTCATTTAAGATGTAATTAACTATAGGGTTTGTCTATATAAGAAACTTAAGAACCCTGATAATATAAACCTTATCTAATCCTTATATTATACAGGAAAGCTTGTCGGTCAACATATAAAAGGCTCAATACCAATTGGATATCATAAATTATTTAGTTTATGTAATTGAGCCCCGCTAATAAGAAATGTGTCTATTCCTCAAAATATGTGTATTGCTTGTGGTGTTGTGCTCGGTTTTTTAAACTATTAAATGTGTGAGATCTTTCTGGTCTCATTTTCAAAATTAAATTTTATTCAGACCAAAATTATATGTATATTAAATTAAAAATCACTTTTCAAAATTAAGACAGCCGACATCGAGCAAAGATTTTAGCAATATAGTGCCATGACTACAACAATTTTCAGAAATTTTCTCCACAAAAAAAAAAAAGAACTCCAGTCCGCTTACCTCCTTTGTGGGAAATACAACATGTCACAGAACTCATACATAGTTATCTCATTCCTAATTGTCCATCCTATAGGATGTCACCAGGAGATCCATCTTTCTATCACAAGTTATTTGATCTTAGAATTCACTCAACATAAGACTCAAATATTCTCTAATATTGGACAACAAGAAGAGTTTTCTCTTCTCCAACACTGCAAGAATGACATCGAAGCTTCAAGTGTTTGTTGTTCTAATGTCTGGTTGTTAGATTTTATTTTTTATCTGTCCTATGTTTTCCAAACTTTTATTCTAGTAGAGGGCAAACTTGTAATTAGGAATGGTCTTTGTTAACTATAGAAGTGGCTACAGGTTGTTTCAAAAAGGAGTTATTGACCTGAGTTTTTTATCTTCCTTAAGTGTGGTTAGGTACTCTTTCCTCCCCCCTTGGTGCCGTATCCTGAAGTGGCTCACAGGTGGGGCTTTTATCATTTTAGCATTTTTTTTTTTCTGAAATCTTAAAAACTGCATTTTTTCCTGTTTTCTGTTTGTTGTTTTTTGTTGTTCCCCACTGCAGTATTATTTTCTCTGTTGCGGCTGATTTCTTCCTTAGTGTTGGCGGCTATTTTGTCTTCCAGTTGCGGCACCAATCCGCATCAAAGAGACTAGGAAGGTCAATCAAAGATAAACTTCCCATTTAAATACGGTGCACATGAAGAAGAACTTAGACGCACGGATCTACTTACAAGATTTCTTCATCCTATGAAGTTGATTAGTATTGATAAGATGCCTTCGCTTGTTTCTAACTTGCAATTTTATAAAGAATTATAAATTAAGGGAGAGGAGGAAATTTGTGGGATGGTTGAGTTTTGCTGGAGCCATTTATCAAAAAATCCAACACAAGCCAACAATGCGGAGCTAAAATTTTCATTGAAAAAGGAAGAAATGACAACTTTTAATAGCATACTTAAATTGAGTAGAATTAAAGGATAAATTTTTAACAATATAAAATACTATATAAAACTTCTCTGGAATCTAAGGAAGGCGAGAACTACTCCTACCCCTCCTTGACTCCTTATTTTACAACTAAATATCACCTTGGCTTAGTTACTGTTCTGTTTGTCTATTGAGTCAGAGCTAAAAGCTAAAATCCTGTAGTACAAAAACATCAGCATATACTTAGACTCGTCAAAAACTTGGACGCATAGATCCACTAACCCATATCTTCATTAAAAAATCTGCTTGTCTAAGTTAATGCTACCAAGAAAATACATTGGGCCTAACAGTATGAACTTCCCCACAATGTAGAGGATGTGCACTAATGCACCTCAAAACAAAATCCTAGCCATGTAGCTGACCAAAAAAATGGCCATGGCCGGCTCTAACTCTCTACATGGAAAAAGAAATTCCAGTTTACATACAACTCATGCTAGAAGAAGATAAATACAAGAAAGAAGCTAGAATGCTTAAAATATTACAATGAGTAAGGCATGTGGATCGCTAGGAAATTAAGGTATTCCAGCTACAACACTGGAAAAACGACAGCACTAAGGTGCTTCCTGTTTCTTTGTGCTATACATAGATCATTGAGCATTGGTGTTGCGGTCTGGCATCTTCCCAAGTGAGAGTGTAAAATATAGAAGAATCAGTGTTCCCATGCTGGACCTGCACCAAAAATAAATAAATAAATGAATATAAAAAAAAGAAAGAAGAAAATATTTGTTAACAAAGGAAATTCAAACTTTGGAAACATTTAAGCCGAGTTTGGATCAAATGAAGTTAAGTAAATGAATAAGAAAGCAATGGTTTATTACTCTGCAATCGATTTTTGGTCTGAAGCTTTCAAGTGGGTTTTCTTATTTTACTGAAAACTCACATTCAAATTACAGCATTGAGCAAAAAAATAGTTGTTACTTTTTTTTACCTTTTCATTTTTTTCTTTCTTCATAATTTAAATGCATTATCAGGATAAGAATGTTAGCCCTAAATTAATAGACAGAAACCTGATCTATTTGATGAATATTGATCTAATGTATGACACAGCTGCTCAAGTACAATGGATTTTCTACAGAAAAAAAGGGTGCAATGTAATAAAATAAGTAATTTATGCTATGTTGTACCCTACAATAAAAAAAAAAGCCAAGACTGGTGTATTTACGGGTAGATCCAATCCGTTGAAAATTACTTGTAGTTTTTGAGAAGGATAGATTAGTAGATTATTTCACACGGATATTCCAACAGATTTCTATTGGGCAATTCTGCTGGAAACAACTTTATATGTGAACCCAAAAATACCCCTTTCTCCCTTTTTCCTTCTTCCTCTTCTTCGTATCATTGCATCTTGCTGACATGGGATCCCTACCGCCTAAAACTCATTTTAAGCAGCAAATTTATTTCCAACTTCTCTTTAAAATTGAATGTCAGCCTCCTCTACCATATCAAAATTTGAGTTTAAGATTTTATCCGTTAAATCTTATATTGTGTGGAATTAAAGTTTACAGTATACTTTACAGTTTTTTGCATGCTTTTTTTTTTAAATTAATCAGAAATCCATCGCCCATAATCAATATTTGGATTTCAAAATAATACCTATCAGTTTGTAGGTTAGATTTACAGTTGTTTGATTAATCAATTAGTCTAGTATTTTTCTTTATATTAAATTGCTTACAAATAAATTTTTTAATTAATTATGAGTTTTTAAATTTACTGTTTAGGGAATCATATTATATTAATTTTGCAAGATTTTAGCTCTTTTGTTTATCAACAAGGATTTGTATTAACCTATTATGAAGCTTATGAGTAGTTAAAGTTATGATATTGTGACAAGTATATTCACAATAGGATGCACTA
This sequence comes from Phalaenopsis hybrid cultivar, assembly GCA_002079205.1. Taxonomy (NCBI): domain Eukaryota; kingdom Viridiplantae; phylum Streptophyta; class Magnoliopsida; order Asparagales; family Orchidaceae; genus Phalaenopsis; species Phalaenopsis hybrid cultivar. Next base: position 197,514 of record JXCR01144151.1, on the reverse strand, counting down.
TTCTTTCTATTGTAGGAGATTTCTTCACCCAAGTCTTTGAGCATTCACGTAAACTCATAATGACATAGTTTTTAACTATTTAAATTAACCTAAGTAGAGAATTCAATATACTCGAGTGCAAGTTTCAACGAAAAGTTAAATTTTATCGAGCTCTGCTAATATTGATAAAACACATGAATATCCACAATGAAAGATTATGAATATATAATAGGTTACATCCGAGCCAAAAAAAAAATATTAATAAATTTTAATTATTATGACATCTTGGCTTATTTATTTTTCTAAGAAGAAATTTTGATGTTTATGTGTTTAAAAAAAAAAAAGCATACTTAATCGATTGAAGTTAGGTTGGATCTGAATCTATGAGAGTTTCAACCTAGTTACTAAGTTTGAACATGATATATTGAATGTAACAATATTGACTTTAAAGTTAATACCTTGATAAACTTTAGACATTCAAATGAATATGAATCAAGAATATATGTAAAATAGTATTCAATGCAAAAAATCTCACTTTACAAAAGAAATAGAAGAGCCTCCTAAAATAGAAAATTAAAAATTCTAAAAATTATCGAGTGCAGCACATCGACCATGTATGATAGTTTAACAAATTACTTAGAATTATTTGTTGATGTTACAATAATAAAAATTCAAATTGAGCATAATATGATACAAAAATGTTTTAATCAGTTTACAAGGTTTTTAAAAGAGACTAACTAAAAAAAGCTTAGACTTTGAGAGCTCATACAAAATAAAAAGTCTCTAAATTGGATTTGAGTTTACATTAAATAAATTATCATGTTAATGAATATATGTTGTACTATAGATAATATATGATGAAAACCAAATAAAGATTCACAAAGCATGTGGTTTTAAGCCAAAAAATTTTGGAAAAAAAAAAACAAACAAACGAAAGAAAATTTTATACAAATATTTTTCTATCTGTTACTCTTTTCATGATTAAAAAAAATATACGCATCTATCTATTATATTGAGCATTTGAGAAGAAATTATAAGATGATACTCATGTCATCTATCATAACATAAAACATCAAAACACTTCAATCATATATATCCTAACTTTATTATTGAGAAGTTTTGTATTTATGATTTTACATCATTCAATCAAGCTATGTCTCCTGACTTAATATTGGTCATTGATAGTAACATTTTACAGCCTATTAGTGGAGATGTGTATAACCACATCTCTTGTGATTCTCATACTTATCATATCTATATAACAAAGTTCAAAATGAAAATTGATATTACCTTACAATCATTGATAAAGGAGCTAAAAATTTATGAGATGATGGTTTGCTAAAAAACTTTCACATGAAGGTAGTGCTTGTACGAATTATTAGTATTTTTATTGCATATGAAAATATTATTAGGTGGAGCACCATTGAAAACTTTGATTGTCCGTTTGTATAAATTTTTTAAAGAGTTTTATTTTAAGAAATGATAGAGAAAAACACTTCATTTATTTTTTATAGAATGTTTGTGCCCAATGATCATGTATTTCGAAGAAATGAGAATGCATTTATCAAAATATAGTTGAAAAATTCAAGCCTCCACCAAGGATGACTGGAGATTAGTTATGATAAATGATTAGCTCAATTATAAAAATAACAGATTCACACCATCTTATTTAATAGTCATCTTCTAGATTATAATGCAAATCACAGTTGATCAAAGAAACTGATTCACACAATCTTATTTAATAGTCAACTTCTAGATTATAATGTAAATCACAGTTGATCAAAGAAGAATATTTCTATGAAATCTTTCATAATGAAAAATAAATTTGATTAGACATATTCTCAATGTGATGCACATAGGAAGAATTTTTCAATAATATACTCTAGGCTGTGGTGGACATTAAAAGAAGACTAAAGATTATGTGAAAGCCAAGTTGAACTTAAAAGATTAATGAAGAAAAAGAGAGGTGGAGCATCAAAATATTACAAGTGAAAACTTTTGATACGTAAAACAAAGAATTGTCGCTTATCAGATTAAAGAAGAGCAATTTATGAGTGAGTACAATCACTCTAGTTACTTGATATGCATGCATTTAATTTAAGTAAATACATTGACTTGAGAACTTTATTGTTATTTAAAATACAAAGTCAAAACTATTATGTTTTCTTAAAGTGCTTGATGTCATATATATTTAGCGCTCTATCCAACTTAATACTAAATTGTTTAATTAAAAGTGAGTTTATTTTTTAAGTGTATTGCTTAGCTTATTTAAATAGTTACCGTATAAGACAAATTAAAATAAACATTTCACATTTACTGTACAAGCTAGAGAGAGTACTTTTCTATAATTCTTACCTGGATTGCCCAACCTACTTTATAGAAAGAGGCTACCCTATAGTTATTCAGTTATTATGGGCATCATTCAACTTGGATGACAAATTTTCTCTTTATTAGTTGATAATTATTAGTTTACCAGATGATTTGAGGGAACCGGATATCAATGATGGTCGATCACATGAGCCAATATACATTTCTTCATATTAGAACTTTACAAATTATTGAGTATTTCATCAACAAGCGACCTGACGGTTGTATTATCATTTTGATTATCAACCAATCCAGGTAACTATGTTTATCAAATACGCACATTATTTTTAAGATATTTTTATCTTTATTTATTTAGTTTTATGCTCTTCATGGTATTTGTGAGAGTATTTGTAGTATATAATTGATTAGATAATTTGGGAAGCAAATGAGATGAAACAAACTCAAAACAGATTGAATTGAGCTAAATTTGGTTTTCTGGGTGCCCTTTCACCAGACTTGGTCACCCCTTTATTAGTCTTAGTACCTAAGAGTGACAACCAGACAGACACACAAATGCCAATTTTGGTTGCCTAGACACCAGAAACGGATGTCTAGGCACCAAAAAAAGGTGTCTAGGTGCATAAGCGCCTAGAGTCCTAGAAATCCATCTTGAGAAGGTGAAAAGTAGTGCTAGTAACTGTAGCGCCAAGGTACTAGTGACCACAAACTAGCACATAAGGGCTATTTCACACGTTTAGGAGGTTTAGGCGTTTTAGAAGCATCCATTCTCGATTGATGTAAGATATTGTCATTTGGCCAAAGTCAGAAGGATATACATGCTTTTTGTAGAGGGACTCACAATAATTGGAGAAGGATTGGAAGCAGATAAAACTTGAAGTAAGCAAGATCCAAGAACACGTGAGTGAGGAGAGATTGAAAGTAATTTGAGATGTGATATCTTGTTGTGACTCCATAATTTTCATAAGTAAAAGAAAGGAGACAAGTTATATTTAGTTTTTGAGCTTTTTATTGCTTTTTTTCTGTGAACTTCTTATGTATTCTATTTATTTTCATTAATATGATGTTGTTGTATATGAGTATGACTTGTGAGTAGTTTTCTTTCTTCTCCCTTGAATTGATTATGTAGAAATGATAGGTAAGAATTATCTTGAGTTATTTTTTTAAATTTAGAGGAGGGGATGGTTTAACCTTTGATACTTAGTTTACTTTCATCTTGGCTAGTTGAAATGTTAAAAAATGTTGTGAAACTTGAGATTCAAAAGAATTCTTAATGGAACAGTTAGGATAGATCATATTAACTTAGGGGAATAGGAATATTACCTTTATATCAGTGCAGTCTATTTAAGGAGAAATGATATCTTTGGATAATCACTTGATTTAGAGGTGTAAACCTATATAATTGCAGAACTTGCTTATATGCCCGAGAGGGCATAAGAAAGAGTGTTCCTCCCAACTGTCACCTAATGGTTGAATCACCGAATTGAACTAAAAGTTATATGGAACCAATTAAGGAGAGAAATTTCATGCACTTGAAAACTCTTAAACTCTTTGATCTTGTTAGCCAAAAATCGTTGAATTTCAAAAATTAATAATATTCACCTTAAAAAAATACAAAAACTTCATACATAAAGTGTGATTCAAAACCAGTATGCTAGAACTTTTTCACCTTGGAATTTTGTTAGTTCCTTGTAGAATCAACACACAAACTCTATTCTATATACTACTTATATAATATGTATAATTGCTTGATTCGTCAATGCTTCACAACATTTAGTTTGTATCAGGCAACTCGTTAGTTCAAATACTCCCAAGTGATAGCTTATGATAGTTCATTGTATATTTGCAGGATAGTTGATTTCTGCTAGACGAATTTAGTGTCTATAGACGAGATTCTATATTGCTTCAAGGATATAAATTCATTTATTCAGACTTAAAAACAACTCGAGATTTCATATAACGGCATTAGAAAATCTAATGAGAGTGAGTTACATACGGTTTACTTGAGTGAGACTATATTTCATTAATTTTATGGAGCATAGTGATCGGAGGGATGAGTGTTAGGTACATACACTGGAGGTTCATCAAGGTCAGATGCCCCAGTGCAATGCTTCATGAGTTGAAAAGAGAAAGCATCCGTTTTTTTCCTTTTCCTCTTCTTTCAACATTTACTTTTATGTATTAATGTGATTGCTAATTTTTATTTCTTTCTATCATCTTACCTTCATCATATATATTCTTCTTTGTGTTATACATATCACAAGAGTTAAGTATGGGAGAAGGTGATACCCCTCCACCAATCAGAGTGCAGGATAAAAAGTCATCTACAAATTCTACTGAAGTTCATTCATTAGTAGATAGGCATGTACACTCTCGACAAAGTGACCCTCTCGTTATTCTACAAACTGGAGTAATATTCTCATCCCACATCAACTTTTGATTCCAGAGAAGACTCATTTTGACCAAAGGATGTTGGTTGACATGTAATTGACGCCATTTAGAGATTTCAACATTTCAAACTTATGTAATTCTATCGTAAATAAGTTTTTTTTATGATTCAATATTCATCATTTTGGACAGGTGAATCATTTAGAGTGAGATCATCACTTATGAGGATGCAGGACACACTAGCTCTAGTTCCGATGACATGTAATTTGGTCATGAGATTTGGGACCTCTCTTCCACATAGCCCTCTAGCAAATATTGAAAGGTCAAGCACAAAAATAATCCTTTCTTTTCATTCTAGTATAAATATGCTTAATTATCATTATGTTATAATAGTGATTACTCATTCTTTTCTTTGTCTTACATAGTGTCTGAATAATTTTGATTATGAGTTAGAGATTCATTGTTGGTCTCCTTTTGCTAACTCCCGACAGAGAGATATATAGGCATTTTTCTAAAACTAGTTCTCTGATTTGTATACAAGGTTATCTCGGTTCTTAGATTGTTATACAGTAGATGTCACCTTGGACTTTCTATCGCACATTGGCTTGGAGGGTAGAGAGCTCATATTCTGGGAGTCAATTTGTTGGACGGCTAAATATTAGTTTGCGATCTTAGATCACTCATCGTTGTTCAGACTAAGGCATCCTTACCTGACCTTTACCAAAGTATTAGGAGGCATCGTGAGGCAAATTATGCATCGCGTTGGCGCTCTGAAGATTTATGGAATCTCAGCAATGTTCGTCGATTGCTTCTACTGAGATTACTAGGTTACTTAATGGGATGAAGAACCTCTTAACAGAGCATGGGAATATGATAGTGTGCAAGGCTAACCTACATATGGAGCATGTTAAATAGACTCGAGTAGCGGAGAGAGAGCAGTACCTATTATAGATTTTCCATCAATTTATGGCAGATGATGAGAATGCCCTAACAGGTAGTGGAGGAGCTACAGGCTATTGAGACTAAGTATTAGACTCCCACTAAGATTATGACACAAATATAAGATCTATTGGCTCATCTCATATGATATGTTATAAATCTCATAACTATGTCATAATCTCGGTGAAAATCTGGTACTCAGTCTTAACAGTCTGTAACTCTTCCACTACTTGAGTCAAGGCGGACTCAACATCTAACATAATTTAGTGATAGAATAGTATCAACACTGCCCTCTCTTTCTACAACTATAGTATGTCTAGTATGCTCCATGTGAAGGCTACTATTGCACAGCATCATAAGCCTAAGCTTCTTCAAAAGATACTTTATCCCATTCTCTAAACTAGTAATCTAAGTAAACAAAGTCGACAAACACTATCGAAACCTCATGAGAACCTCATACCCCTATCAAACTCATCACCTGCTGCATCAATTCGCGACACCAGCTGATCCTTTCATGAAGGTTAGATAAAGAAGTCTAGATATGAACAATCATAAGAGACATGAGCTTGTAAACTAAGAACTAAACCTCCTTGCTAATTACCTTCTTTTATGTGAGATCTCTCCCTCCAAATTAAAGTGTGCTAGAAAGTCCAATATGATATTAACATCCACTATAACATGATCCAAGAACTAGAGTGACCTTAGATCCAACAAAAGGTCAAGTTATGCCAAAATAACAAATTATACTCATGCATATCTTTATATTGCGGGTCAACAAAGGAATGAGACTGACAATGAATCTCATACTCAATCAACTCTTTAAGATAAATAAAAGAATGAGTAATTAATATTATGACAAAATGATAATAAAAAATATGTATACTCAAATGAAAAAAAATAGATTATACTTGTGTCCGACCCTCCAATATATAGTGGAGGGTTACTTGAAAGAGGCTCCCTAGATCTAGAGACTAAATCAAGAGTTGCCAGAAATGGCACTGGCATTTCATGCATCCCCATAAGTGGTCCAATATGTTGAATATGAAATCATGTAGAAAAACCCATCTATGATAGAACCACATATGTCTATAACGTTGGAATCTCTAAATGGCTTCAACTACACGTCAGCAAATATCCTCATATAGAAAGAGATATTCTTTGGCATCAAAAGTTGGCATGAGATTAGAATAATAGTCCAATATGTAGAAAAGTGAGGAGAGTCTCTATGCTAAGAGTATACATGCATGCCTAGTAATGAAGGAATCATAGTAAAATGTGGAGAGGGAGGGCTCTCTAACCCGAACTATGATCTATGGAGGGGTAGCTCCTCCAATGACAAGCTCTTCACTCCTGCGATCTATTAGTTTAACACAAAGAAGAATAATATGAGGATGTGAACCGATAAAAGACAATAAAAATAAATAATTACCTTAATACAGTTAAGTAATGCTATAAGAAAAGGGAAAGAAGAAAAAGGATGTTATATATGATGATATCAACATGCGAAGTGCTACGTTGTGGGCTTTGACCTTGAGGAACCCCTAGTGTCTGTACCTGACGCTCATACCTCTAAACACATTGCTCCATAAAGCAAAAAAAGACAGTCTCACCCAAGGCAATCACATGTAACTCACTCCTATAAGACTATTTGGTGCAGCTATACGAAATTTTGAGCCAATGCCAAGTATGCATAAATGAGTGCATATTATGAAATTAATATTGAATCTCATCTTTATAAGAACTAAATCTATAAAGTAAAGATAAATTATCCTGTGTATATGTAATTGACCATCATAGGTTGTATCGTCGGAGCATATGAACTAAAAAGCAACCCAATTGGGATTGATGACCCCAAAAACGACAGAACAACCAAAATGATAACAAAACTAATTGGGTTGCAAATTGATGAAATATTAAAGCAATTTTTAGAGTTATCCTAATTTGAAGCAATGTGTATCATCTTCTTTGACTGACTCTCTCGGTGATATCAACCTCCCTTAGATAATCTGGTAGACCAACAATCTTTTGCTACCAACAATCTTTTGGCTGATGAAGAAGAGAAATATATCTATGACCAAATGAGGTGCGAAGAAGAAGAGGAGAACTCGCTCTCGTACTACGGTAGATGATGCTAGTGATAACTAGCTAACTATATGATAGTCTCTCTCTATAAAGTAGGTTGGGACTCCACACAAAAAAACTGCTCCAAATGCATGAAGATGAATCCACGAGTACATGTATTGTCCAGAAAAAATTATATATCATAGATAAAGAGAGCTAGACTTTGAAGCAATCTTTAAAACTTTATATATTCTAGCTAGTACTGTAGAAGCCAAGCAAAGATGCTACCCTTATGAATGATTGCTAGCACTAGTAATCCACCAAAACCTACAAACCACTCTCCAACAAGAAGTGCAAAAATGTATAGCCAACATGCTAATTTTTTTGCAAAAAAGAGGCCCTCATCCATTTCTAATACCTTTAAAGATGAATGATCTACTAACAATGACGACTCAACATACTTCTCTGATAGATAATCAGTATTTTTCAATTCTAACCCAATAGGGTCAATCAACTATGTTGGATGATCTGAAAATCTATCCTTCCATGAATACTTTGAATTCACACGTCTACTAGAATAGTAACAAATGAACGATTGAGTAGACATGTTGCTTTATAAGTCTGGAGATAGCGAATCGAAAAATTAAGATAGACTGACAGTAAGAGGAATATACCCCATCGATTACCATCATCAGAAACCTGTCTACAAAATAGCTCAACATCTGACAAGATACACTTCTAATATCGATGGCCAAAAACTAGAAGCGAAGATAATATTTGTAGGTTTCATGAGATAATGGTCAACTCCTCATGACCGACTCAACACATGTTTTTATCATAATTGTAAAACTTAATCATGATCCAAATCAAACATGAGGGAGTGCCGAGAAACTAAAAGGGTGGCATAAGTTTCTTATAAATCTCAACTGCATGAAGTGTATCCTGATAAGCCCACATAATGTATCTCATCCAAGTTATGTATCCACGTGTCGGTCTATTAACCTAACCTATTAGGCCACTCCCATGTACGTGACTAAGGCTGGTGGTGACTTGCAACCTCGATTGTCCCGTATGTTCAACTATATCGGTAACTGGCTGTAAGATCTCACAAACTTCATAGCTGATTTCACCTATTGTACTATCAAAGGGGTTAAACTCCCTATACTTTAGCTTTAGAGCAGTGACACTCCCCATAGGATCCTGAAAATCAAAGACCTTTGATGAGCAATTTGACAGAATATGGACCCAAGTGCAGTAGCCATGAAAAATATCTCCTCCCTCAAGCATATCAATGTATTGCTCAATCTTGTGTCTGATAGTTGCATCGCCTCAAGAGTCATGCCTATCAATGGCCACTCAAATGGCAAGTCAGACAATCTTCTCAAACTAAACATTTTTTGCAAAAGGAAAGTTAAATCAGCACGATATAAAGAATTAAAATCAACCGAGTATTTCTTGCAATACTATAAAACTGGAGGGAGAAATAATCAGTGCAATGAAATTGTCAAGGCCAATTCATTCAACGACAACGAATATGATCCGCTTTAGACACGCACCACATTATTAAGGGATGTTTGTTGACCAACATATTATGCCACTAAGAGAGGGGCAAAAAATATAAAACGATTCGATTCAAAAATGGTTCATGAAAACATTTCTAGCACACCGCATCTGAATTAAGTTTAAATTGCTTCATAGGCTGCCGAAACTATCCTAGAATCATCCAATTGGGTAATTAATCGAGCGAGCACTCTAGATTATCAAAATTACCGTGTGATGAACCTCTGATGAAGAATACAACCAAGTTCGATGAAAAGAAGGGGTTTAAATGCAACAAGGCTCAAATTGAGATTAGGATGACTCCATCCATGATAAAAGTTGTCTAAATGACGTCCGATCATAAAACGAATCGTGTCAATGCATCCAGGAAGTTATATTAAGCGGCAACCATATTATTCGGATTTATTGGCATGAATCCCAAGACATCTTATTAAATAATAATATTATTATTATTGGCGACGAAGGCTGACCCATGCTTTTGCTTTGTTACCGAATAATAGAAGTGAAAATTCTGATGACATCATCTGTCCCCTCCCGTCCTCATTAAGCTCACACAAAATCCGAACTCTCACAAGCGAAATCTCCTGGCTCCCGACTCACGCTCTCCCTGGCTGCTCCTCCCTCTGTCAACCACCTCACAGCCATCGTACCAACAGCCTGAACTCCACTTGCCATCTCAAGCTTCCTCTCCCTGCTCCATCTCGCTCGACTAGACCGAAGCCCCCTAGTGCACACTGTTTGCTCCTCAATCTCTCTTCCCTCTCACGTCTTCCTCTCTCTCCATATCTCCAAGCGAACAAACGCAGCTCCGTCCACATCACAGACCGGCGACTCCCCAGCTCACGCAACCCAAGCTCTCCTCCTCTCTATCGAAGTCACGGCAGCCCAACCCCCTCCAAGTCGTGAACTTGCCCCTCAAATTCGACCTCTTTTCCGTTTCTCCCGTAAGCACCTTCATTCCCCTAACCTCACCTGCTCCTCTGTTTTCATCCCTGCTCCACCTAACTCAACTATTCCCTCACGTGACGATCTGGCTCATCCTGCTAGCTTTTCCGTACACATCTTCCTGCTTAACTCCCTATATAGTCACTACAGAAACCTCCAGTGGTTTTCAATCTCAGCAGCCAGAGTTTAGGTATAAACAGGTAGATCAAAAAGTTCTGAAAGTTTTATAGCTGTCATCTTGGTTATCTCTTCGAGGAAAAATATGGTTAAGGTTTTCTGGGATTTTTATTGTCTTTCCATTTAGGTTTATAGATAAATTCATGTTAAATCTAGCCATTAAACAACTCTATCACTGGGTTTAGGTTGAAATGAGAAAAAAATGGCGTTTTAAGTTTTTGTGGGAGTTCTAGTTATTATTTTGTCTGTTAGATCTGGAGGATTAAGGTACTTCGTTTGCTGTTTTGTTTAGAGTTAAAGTTGAGTCACCTCAAGTTTTGCTCTATTCTTTCTAGTAACTAGAAATAATGAAGAATTGGGATTGTGGAGCGTGTATGCTTTAGAGGTATTATTAGGCTATTTGATAAAATGTATAAGTAATATATATAGGTGTTTGTTTGTGTAAAGAGAGAAATGTCCATCTTTCTTAAGTAGGTGTATCATCTTGCCCTCTCAGCTCGCACAAAAGGTTTAACAGAAAACATAAGTACCAATTCGAGTTCTAATTCAACCAGAAACCAGTTGGAGTTGTTCCAATTCCTCCAGAAAACTTGCTCTCATAACTCAAAATTGTGGGAGTGATTGAACATAGGTTACAAAGTGATATTGTATACACAATAATTGTCTGCATGGACCTCGAGACAATTTAAAGGTCGAAATAAAAAAGATCATAATGTCCTTTGTTCTTCTTTCTAAAACAAGGCTAAAAATGTAATTTTATATTTTTTTGTCCCACATATTGTATTTTTTATTTAGAAGAGTACAAACATTCTTTAGAATTAAACCAAAGATAGCTAAACTTTAAAAATAGATGAATGAGGCTCCTTTACACTCTTATTTTAAAACAATTTAAACCATTCAAGCTAAATTCAAACAAATAGAATCAAACATGAATAATTTCAAAAGAGCTGAACATGAACAGGAGCTTAGCTCGTTTACACCCTCAGTCATAGTTGGTCATGACAAATTATTGGAGGTGATCAATTGACAATAACCTTTGGGGGCAAATAGTGAATTTTGGTGATCTGCAAAACTTTGGTGGTCTGAAACAAAACTTGGTGAATTGCGACAACTCCCAAATTTAAATAGTTAACCTGCAATAGTTAGCTCATTCTCTTCTCTTTTCCTTCCCCCTTTAGGCAGCGAGAATGGGTCTCTCCCAAAAAAGTACATCGACGATTGACATTGATTCTCTTAATCACCAATAGTTTTTTTCAACATTTAAATGTTTTAACGTTATCAAAATTGAATTATGTTAGTCTTGTTGAATTTTTCTAGTCGAGCCGCTCGATTTGACTATAAGCATGTCAAATTTTGAAATTGTTTGGTCTTCAAATTGATGCATCAAACATATAACAATACTTTAAGTGCTCAATCTCGGCTGATTAGAACTCAGATTGGATAACTTTCAGTGTTATTGGGTTTGTCTCGACAGGACACTCAGTTTGACAATAATTTTATTTAAATTGATGCTCGAGTTATTTTGAATTTAGAGAATTTCCTACTCAAAATGCATCTTGATTTGTGTTTGATGATGAAAAATTATTTGATGGCATCAATACATAACATTATTCTTTTTTATTTTTATTTTTATTTTTTATTTTATGCATAACATCATTCAGTCAAACTTATCAGCATTATTAAATATAGTGTTATTATAGTTGTCTTTCTAAAAAACATATTGTAAGAAAGATAAGATAGAGAGTGACTTAATTCTCTCAAATTCATCCTCTTTTAAAAAAGAAATAAAACATAATTTAAATAATCTCAAAATTATATTAAATCTAATGACCTAAAAAATGAGCTTACTTCCATTTGTTTATTTGAGAGCTAATGTGGTTAGGGCTGTCAAAAAAGTTCGTTGTTCGCGAACAGTTCGTGTTTGATTCGTGAAGCAGATTGCGCTCGGTTCGTTCGATAAGCAAACGAGACGAAAATGAACAAATTTTTTTGTTCGGATTGTTAAACGAACAATGACATGTTTGTTCGTGTTGGATTCATTTTTTTTCGAAATATAAATAATTTAAATAATATTATGAAATTTAAAAATAATTATATTATATATATTAAAAATTTATCAAATTTTAAAAAACTAAATTCTATAAATTATAATATATAATTTAGTAAATAGTATTATAAATATAATATAGTTAAATAATATAAGTTTTATAATTAATATAAAATATTATTTATATTATATATATTAATATAAGTTAAAAACAGCAATCTCTAACCCTACTGTTTGCGAATCGCGATTCATCCTTTCGGCACTCCCCTCTCTAAAAACTTTCGGTGCTCCCAGGCTTTCGTCTGGCTCTTTCCTCGCCTCAAAATCGCAAAAAGCTTCGTCAACGAGAGCTTAGGGTTGAATGTTTGTGTTCTTTCTCTGATCTCTACTTCTATTTGTCTTCCATAAAGTAGGCGTTGGATCAACTACTCCGTATTCTTGCTTCAGTGCTCGATATTCTTGCTTGGTTGCTTGTAAGGCCACCGAGACGTCATTTTTTAATATATTTTCTTTAACATTTCAAGTTTATCTTCATGCTTGCCTATTAGGTTAAATTTTCATAATTTTTTTTTAGCTTATTTCTTCTTTTTTGAGTGAAACGTATGTTAAATGTAGATCTGTTTGTCTTCATATTGACTATACGTTTATTTCTTTGAGTGAAACCTAGGTTTTTTTAGTGAAACCTAGGTTAAATCTATCTGTTTGTCTTCTTTGGGAGTGAAATCTATCTGTTTGTCTTCATATATATGTATGCTTCTTTTCATAAAGCAAGGCTTGGTGACATGATATTTGCAGAAGCAGCTTTAGATTATTAGAAAGGATTGTATCTTCAATGAGGAACTTTTATTCGGCTTTTCAGGCAACGTATATAGTCTTGTAAGTTTGCCATTAAATAGGGAGGACCATGTGGTGTTTAAATGCTTAAGAATTCATTGAAACAGGGAATTTTAAATGCATATTAGGGATGAATCATTTGAAGAATTCTGTGGTATATATGTAAGTGCATAAGAATGCGGGATGATGAATCAGATTTGTTGTTTAGGGAGATTTATCTCTCAGATTTGTTGTTTAGGGAGATTTATCTCCCAGATTTGTTGTTAATGTTTTGTTAATGCTCTTTTCAAAATACTGTTTTGTTATATTTTGTTTCTGTAAATCCATATTTTGATGGAACATTATTGTTTTCTTTCTTATTCTGTAGAACATTGTTTGACAATGCTAAGGCTTTAGATTTCCATGTACAAATCTGATTCTACTTCCTTTTTGTGCTCACGGATCTGCCTCACCTGTCGAAATGTGCTTTTTCAGAAGTCTGATTTTGTAGTTTTTGTGGTCTTGTAGTTCTTATGTATCTGTAGGGTGTTTGTAGTTCTTATGTATCAATTTCTCAGCCACTTCTGCATTAGAGAGCTATATTTGTAGTTCTATCTGAATTTGAGTTTACACCAAAACAAATTTATAAATATAAAATGAAATTGAGCTAGCTGGAAGCACTTCAGGTTTATATTTATGAATATACTTGTTTGTTTTAGCACTTCAGATTTAATCTGCATTTGATGTGCTAATACTGGTACGGTTAAGCCACCTGGTCAAGCTAGCTGGAAGCTCCAGAAGCAAATAGTGTGGAAAGTGAAAGCTTGAGAATTTTGAAAAGCTTAATGGTGGCTTCATATTCTTTATATATGTGGCTCCATATGTGGAAAGTGAAAGCTTGAGAACTTGCTAATACTGATGTAAATGATCATATCTCAGGACATTTACAACAACAACAACAACAACAACAACAAAGCCTTAATCCCACTACGTGGGATCATCTCAGGACATTTGTCAAACAAAATTGTTAATACTGATGTAAATAATCATATATCTCAGTTGAATCACTTCTATTAACTGGGATTTGGGTTATCACAAGCCGGATTTCTTTCTTATATTTGTTTGAGCAATTCATTTTGGGAATTTCAGAATCCTTATTTTGTCACTGCTTGGTTTTCTTGCCGGAGAAGTGTTTGTTAACATCTTTGTTTCAGTATATTATGAGTAAAGCTTGATTTGAGAGATTTATGCATCTTCCATCTTTCATGATATATTATTAGTATATTTACATACATGTAACCATGCAATGGTTATATTGTCTACATAACAGCTGTTTTAAGCACTATTTTGGAGACATTTTATGGTTGTTTTGTGCGATGTTTTACAAAAATTAAAAACATCTTTTTAGGGTTGTTTTGAGCACTGTTTTGGAGACATTTAAAACAGTGTTTTATGGCTATTTTTTAGACCCTAAAAGCATCATTTTAGGGTTGTTTTGTGCATTGTTTTACAGATTAAAAATATCACTTTAGGGTTGTTTTGAGCACTGTTTTGGAAACATTTAAAATAGTGTTTTAGGGTTGTTTTTAAGACCCTAAAAGCATCATTTTAGGGTTGTTTTGTGCATTATTTTACAGATTAAAAACATCACTTTATGGCTGTTTTGAGCACTGTTTTGGAGACATTATACACATTGTTTTAGGGCTGTTTTTGAGACTCTAAAAGCATCATTTTAGGGTTGTTTTGTGCATTGTTTTACAGATTAAAAACATCACTTTAGGGTTGTTTTGAGCACTATTTTGGAGACATTATAAACATTGTTTTAGGGCTATTTTGAGCACTCCTTTAAAGTGTTGTTTTCGAGACATTAAATATTCAATGTTTTTTTACACCATTCAGTGTTTTTGTATATTACACACCATTGAATATTATATTTTTTGTGTAGATATTTATAATGTCAAATGTTGAACATTCTCAATCTGTCTCAAATAACGAATAATTGTCACTTACAACACAAGAAGGAATCGATATTTCTCAACATACTGAACAGACTGTTGGAAGCACTAGTACTGAAATACAATGTACGAAAGGGAGGAAGAGAAAATCATCTGTTTGGAAGTATTTTATAGATATTAAATCAAATTCAAAGGGGGTTGACGTATCATATGTTCAATGCATTTGTTGTGGGTGAAAATCCTCAAACCAAAGTCAGGTACAACCTCGCAGCTCCTTAGGCATGTTAAAGAATGTGCTAAGATAAAAGCGAAAAGTCAACAACAAGGTGACTTATCAGACAAGAGACAAAAGTTACTCAACTTTTTGCCTCCTGAAGTTCAGAGTGAATTAGAGATTCATATTTTCTATGATCCTAAAAATTATGATCAACAACTAATAAGAGAGGTGATTGCGAAAATGATAATTGTACATGAATACCCATTCATGATGGTTGAACATACTTGGTTCAATATATTATTAAAAATGTTGAATTCTAACTTTCAAAGTGTTTCAAGAAACACAATAAAAAATGATTGCATGAAAGTTTACGAGTGCGAGAAAGATAAGCTTAAATTTCGCCTTAAAGATGTTCGCAGGGTTTCATTAACTGCTGATTGTTGGACTTCAAATCAGACTATCGGATATATGTGTTTGACTGCCCATTACATTGATGAAACATGGAAGATAAGGAAGATTATTATTAACTTTATTGAATTAGAGCCTCCACATACTGACACTTACATTTGTGATGCTATTTGTGAATGCTTGTTGGAGTGGAATCTTCAGGATAAAATATCTACAATTATTTTAGACAATGCGTGTAATAATGACGTGGCTGCTAGTTCTTTAAAAGCAAATTTTCAATCACGCGAAAAACTGAACTTTCGTGGATTTTTTTTCATGTCAGATGTTGCGCACATATCATCAACATAATGATCCAAAATGGACTAAAAGAGGTTCATGAAATCATCCATAATAACAGAGAATCTGTTAAGTATTTGAAAAAATCCCCTGTAAGATTGCATAAATTTGTGAAAGTGGCAAAGCAATTAGGAGTTGCAACTACAAGGTCACTGTCCATTGATGTTTCCACTACATGGAACTCAATTTTCAATATGTTGGAGTCCACATTTATTTATCGCAATATTTTTAATTACTACGCAATTCGAGATGGTAACTACAAATGGTTGTCTGTTGATTCAGAATGAGTTAAATATGAAAATTTCAGAAAATTTCTTTCAATTTTCAATAATATTACGAAGATGTTATCCGGCACTTTATATCATACTTCCAATATATTTTTACCTGCAGTTTTGCATGTTAAGAAAATTTTGATGGAAGAGTCATTCTCAGAAGATGATTACATGAAGAATATAGCTACAAGCATACAAATCAAATTCAATAAATATTGGGGGGAATGTAATATTCTTATGTCTATTACAGCAATTTTGGATCCTAGACTAAAACTAAAATTTATTAGTTACACATTCCCGAAGATATACGCACATGATGAGGTTGAGCAAAATCTTAAAACAGTTCAAGATGTCTTGTGGGAAATATATGCAGATTATGTTGTTGAGTGCAATATTTCTAATGAGGGATCTTCATCTGCAATTGATCATGCTAGTTCCTCAAGTCATTTTGACGCAATGTTTGAGTTTCAAGATTTTGTTGTAGCTTCCGGTTATGTGGAACCATCGAAACCCGATTTACAAGTATACCTTGAAGAGGGATTATTCGTGGGTTCTAATGAAAATTTTGATGTGCTCGATTGGTGGAAGATGAATACATTGAAGTATCTCCAACCTTCAATTATTGCTCGTGATGTTCTATCAATACTTATAACAACGGTTGCCTCAGAATCAGCTTTTAGTGCAGACGGTAGGGTATTGGATGATTACAGAAGTAGTTTATCTACTAAAACTGTTAATGCATTGATTTGTGCTTCTAGTTGGATTCGCTCTACTCAACAAAATGCAAAGACATTAACGGTAATCAAATGATTCTAGTGTATTTTACTATTTTATTTATTCGCAATAGTAGATACTAATTTTTATTTTTCTTTTTTACTTTTTTTCAGCAAGACATCCTTGATGAGGAAAAACTAAATATTCAATTTCCAAAAATATGAAGCCAATTTAGCCTTCGTAATCGGAGCATAATTCCATTTCTGCTTCATTAGCTTTGTTGAAATTTTTTTTATTGAAAGTTTTTTTATTGAAAGACAATGGTGGTTTTTATTCAGTTTTATGAAGCTTGTTGCAAGACATCCTTGATGAGGAAAAATATTCAGTTTTTTTGTTCAAATATGATTAGTGATTACAGAAGATGTTTTACTGGTTTTTATTCTAATTTAGCTTGAAGTTTGGCATACAGAATTTGACTAACAGTGGTGGTTTTATGAAGCTTGGCTTATTTTCTATTAGGCACTTGGGTTTGCCTTCGTTTAGGCAATGCATTGATGTTTAGGCAATGCATTGACATTTAGCTGGAAGTTTGATAAGATGTTTTGCTTGCTTTTTGGAAGGGATACTGGCAGCCTGAATGGGAGTTGGATGGGAGTGGGATACTGGCAGCCTGGATGGGATACTGGCAGTGGGAATGGATGGGATTTTTTCCATTCCTTTCAATGGTTTTATGGTTCTTAATTTCTTATGGTTCTTACATTCTTTCTTATTATTTTAAAGCTTTGCGCAGCTTGGGAAGTCCCTTAACTAGTTCTACTATGATAATGGGAATGGATAGAAGGCCTCTATTTGTTAAATGGAAACCCCATACTCATACACATGGTTGGGTAATAAGAAAGCCTGAGATTAATGGCAACTGGCAGCCTGAGATTTCAATATGATGCTTAAGTTTCATTATAGATGGGAGCTGGATGAGTGGTGTTTTTGTATCTTGTTTTGCTAGTCTCATTTTAGAGCTCAATTTTGCGTCTGGCTTCCTGACATTTGTATACATATAACATTTGTATGGTTTAGGGTAATGCATGCAAAACTGTTGATTCATTGGTATGGTAATGCATGCAAAACTGTTGTATAAATGACTGAAATGCATGCAAAAATGATTCTATTGCTTTTTTGTTCTTACAAAACTGTTGTATACATATAACCTTTGTATGGTAATGCATCCAACCGCCCCTCACGTGACTGTTTCCTCTCTATTGGTGAAGATGGTTGTGTGGCCCTTTATATGGTAATGCATCCAACCGACCATGCAAAACTGATTCTATTGCTTTTCAGTTTTGCTTCTTAATTTCAATATTTGCTTATACATTACTTTGGTTGAAGTTGATTGGAGCTGAATCTTGGAAATAACTTTGGTTGAAGTTGTTTCAATGAGTTTCATAGATAGTAAAATAGACAAGTATGAGATCCTATTTTCCCCTTATTATTTTTATTATTTAATTATCTCATGTAAAGTGTGAAAATGAGAGTTCAGAGCTTTCAAGTGGGGAAATCTTGACAGCTTGGAGAAGTGTGCGAAGAAAAAGTAGGGAATTCCAAAGCTTCTTAGGGTGTAATTCAAATATTTTTTTTCTTGCTTGCTTAGGGTGGTTTCTAAAATTAGGTACTTTTTATTCTACTTTGTCCATGAAAATATTTAAATTTAATTCAGTGTTTGAGTTATTATCATTTTCATTTTTTTTTATTTTTTGTCAAAATAACTTCAGTCTTTAGAGGGGGAAAATGTCATTTTAAAACTTGATATATGTATGGCTTGTGATACAATCAATTAGGATTTCATTATGGAGGTTTTATCAATTAAAGGGTATCAAAAAATGTTATATATAAGCAGGTTTATCATGATTATGTTTTAGAACTAGGAAAGATAGGTTTGAACAGATAAGATTCGGTCCACAGAGAACCAACAATTAGTCAACACCAGCATTTTAAAGGGGATGGTATCAAGGCCTAAATACAAAGCAAGAACGGCAAAACCATCCTGAATAGCTTCAAAGAACATGAGATTAGGAACAGATTTCATATAAAACTTATTATCTGCTGCACCCATTCATTTTTCTATGCTTTACTGTCCAGTGGGGATGGATGGCTGTCTTGTTTACATAACATCAGATCTATGGATGGTACTTATTTATCAATGTGTTGAAAAATGCAGAATTTTCAACAAATTCATTATGTTTTGACAAAGAAAACAGTACAACTGACTTCCTTTGCTTAAGGTGTGCAAACCCTTGATGGCTGGAGGTCTTGCTTTTATATGATTCTAACTAATTGTCGATATAAAAGCAGTATTCAATACAAGTGCTTTTTTTTAAGTTTGTTGTAGAATGTTCTTCTTCCACTTAAGTGATAATCGAGCAATATTGAATTGTTTGCTTTTGATAATTGCACTTCTGTTGCAGGCCATTGCGGTTCACAGGGCTTACCAGCCAAAGATGGATTAACTGAGGGTTGGTTATTGGTTATTGAATTGTGTGTTATTTATGTAAATTTTCCAATTTGTTATCATTTAGTTAATCTGTCATTATAAACCTCTTATTATATGTAATTTTGTTTAAAGTACTTACATTGGGTGCATTGCATACTGTTGATTCTGCTGCTCTACGAATTGCTGCTTCTGAATGGCATGACGAGTTAGCACCTTTGCCAAAGCCCTTGATTGTGGTAAACATTGGAGGAAGCAACATACATGATTTTTTAGACTTTGTATCATTGCACCCTTGTTTGTGCTTAATGTTATTCGTACTTGTAAATTAGGCTTGTTAAATCGTTGTGTTTTCTTTTCTTATCCTTTTATGTCAGATATTTTTTGTTTAAATAATTGGATGTAATGATGTAATGATTTTTTTTACTTTGAATAATTTTATTGAAGTTTGTTATTTTTTTTTGTAGTTTGAGAATTAATTATTAATTCTTATATATTTTATGATGATGCATTTCAATTTTTAAAAGATAAATTGATGTATTTCAATTTTTAAAAGATATGAGAATTAATATTTAAGTTGTTGTCTATTTAACAATTCCAAAAATATATATAATTTTGAAAATTTTCAAATATTTCGAACATTTCAAATTCGAACGATTCGAACAATTCCGAACAATTCGAAC
Source organism: Phalaenopsis hybrid cultivar (assembly GCA_002079205.1). Classification (NCBI taxonomy): domain Eukaryota; kingdom Viridiplantae; phylum Streptophyta; class Magnoliopsida; order Asparagales; family Orchidaceae; genus Phalaenopsis; species Phalaenopsis hybrid cultivar. The sequence continues at coordinate 177,213 of JXCR01144151.1, read as the reverse complement.
CGAACACGAACAGACCCTTCACGAACAATTTCGAACACGAGCCTATTTCAAACAAACTATATTGCAAGCGAACCGAACACGAACACGAGCACTGTTCGTTCGTGCTCGGTTCGTTTACACCCCTAAATGTGGTGTATACTTGTTATTTTGGTCCTTACCATATAACATGTTTCACATGGACTTGTTTGATTTGATCGTAAGTCCCCTTGGATCAATTCAGCCGGGTGATTCAACAACTCTTGAAGCGAGTTTCCTTAGGTGATATGATGGCAACATTAGAGGACCAAACTAGATCTAGTGACAAGGATTAACGATTCTGAATGCTAAGATATTGATTAAAGATCCTGGCCACTGTGTCAGCTTAGACAGCAATTTTCAGATTCTGACCCAATTTGACTTAGCCCGACTGGTTGACTCATTTGACTAGGGCTGACTGTCTGAGGTGTGGCCAGGAAACAAACTTCAGTTGTATGCCGAAAGAATCAATGGGCGGCGGAAACCTCCATAGTTCTTTTGCAAGGCGAACTTTCGTGGACAGCCATCTGGCATTTTAGTTCATCAATTTTATTTTATATGGGTAATTAAAATCAAAATCGGGCCCAGCTGTTGAGAAGATAATTCAGCTAAGCGACGTGTGGCAGAGACGACGAAAGAACGCGAGTTTTAAACATTAATTTCTATTAAGATAATTGTCTTTATTCAACGCCATAATAATTGGCCAAGATTTGGCCCAATGATACTCGAAGTCGACGCTATGCTTTGAACATGGTGCGATGTCCATGTGGAATAAACCCAACTTAACCGGCACTATGACCACTTCATATTTGTATCCGTGAATGTGTCACCATGGTCCCACCCAAAAATGACTTACTCTTATCACATTAGTGCTCACCATTTTTAACTTTTAATTATAGATGAGCAAGCATTACTCTTGGAGGAGCTACGTATTACAGGAAAGTCGTAAAATGGCCGTTGGAGATAATCGTTAAAAAGATAAAGAAGTTATTTTGTGTCAGAAAGACTTACAAAGCGGCGAACAACACGACGACTCGCCGGGGATCGAGTCGCAGGCCCTGCCGCCGACCAGCGATGCGCCTATTGCGGCCGCCAGCTCCGACGACTGCTTCTGACTTTTGAGGAAGCAGCAGAGTGGCGTCTCCTTCGCTTGCCACGTGTATTAGAACCGACAAACTTTCTCTATCTGCATCAAACCCATCCCAGTAGTTTAAACAATGGATAAATGACAGGAGCAAAACAACCCACCCCAAACGACTATATTGAACTTATGGGCTGTCTGGCAACAAATACCATTTAGGTTATTAGAATTTACTAAATACCTGTAAATCCGGATTTACTAAATGCTGAATACAAAATGATATGGCAATAAAATTATCAAAATCCACACGAATCCCATTAAACTGTATGGGAACATCAGCATAAATTCATTATGATCTCCTATGCATGTCCTGTAAATCATAAATTCGCCAATTCACGGGATTTATGGTTTACGGCCGAAATTCATGAAATCTAAATTTATCAAACCCACAACTTTATTCCGTCCAAAATGATTATCTGGCAAGATTTAACTCAAATCCCGCTCTACATCGGCTACAAGGCAGCCCCTTAGGAATTATAATTTGAAAAGGCCAATTAGAGGACAGAAAAAATAAGAAAGTTTCAAGCAAAATAATCACTCTGCTCCAATCAAATACATGACTTTTGAAGTCTAGTTTTGCTATCGTGCTTCCTTGTGAGTTACTAAATTAAATTTAAAATCCACTAAAAATTTAAAATCACTGGTTAAAAATTCAAAATCACCACCAAATGAATTGAAACTACACTACTATGGAACGAGTGACCCGCTTATCGTAGCAAATTAATTTTTCATTTCCCAAAAAATTGAAATTCAAACTTTTACCACGCCACTATCGATTTCAAAACACGACAAAAAGCAGGTCTTGAAACTAACCCGCAGCAGCGGCGACGGAATCCGCCTTCCTTCTCTCTCCTCCGCCCTGTGATTCTTTTTTAAAGGCAGTCTTCTTGAACTAAAACACAAGAAATTTATGGAAAGAAAATAAAAATTAAAAATAAAAAGAAAATAGTTGGTAAAAAGATATGATCAGTGATTAACTAATTACGGAAAGATTAAAAAGAAAAAAAATAATAATAAGAGGAAACATAAAGACGTTACAGGAGCTTGGGTTCCGGCGATCGATTCTTGATCACCTGAGCCAAAAATTGGAGGAGATGAAGCTGAGGCTGCGGCAAGGAGCGAGAGAGTCTCGATGTCAAGGGAGACGAAGCCATCAGCTTCATCTGGCTTTCCCTTCACTTCTTCGAAGATCAGGCCGAGTACATCGTATTTGGGCCTTCCGGCGAAGCCTTTATCCCCAGGCATGCTCCAAGAAGGATCGTTATCCTAGAAAGCAACAACAACGACGGATTAGAATGCAGAATAAAACAGTTCAGGAGGGCAAGACAACGAAGAAAAAAGAAAGAAATGGAGAGTGACAGTAAAGGCAACGGGCTACCCTCTTCTCTATTCCCATCATCGATTTGCTGGATCCTTCGAGAGTTTGATTCGAAGAAAATAAGAGGAAGTTTGCGAGTTCTGCCTTACCAGCTTCGAAGGATTACAAGAAATTGTATCCAACAGTAGCCGGAAGAAGCAGACATCCAAGGACCAATTCGAAGTTTTTGGTTTGGAAACTAGCTAGGAATTTTATCAAACAGTTGCCGGGGGTCGCAATCGAGTAGTAGAGGGGCAATTTCGTAAGGAATTATGAAGAAGTACATCGAAATTGGATGATGCTTTGGCTTGCTAAAAAGCAAATGTGGCGAATCGCGTTTCAATTTGGTAAAAGAAATTTGTTTCAATTTTGCATGGGCGTGCCGTGCCTTCAACCACTCACGCTGTCATTTTTCTGTAGCTCTACGTGCCGCAAAGGTTATTCATGAGTTATTTTCATATTATTTCTGGTTTATTTCGAAAATAATCCAGAAATAACCCGCAAACTTTATTTTTGAGTTTTTTTCATATTTCGAGATTATTGAAAATAACCCAAAGATAACCTGAAAATAATTCAGGAATAACCTCCGCGGCAAGTATAGCTGCGTCAGGAGTCCGCACAGAAAAATTTTGGCAAGCTTCGATTTTTCTCGCGTCAATTATTTAATTTCTTCATAAAGTAATACATAAAAAAGAGAGTAAAATGCAATTATCCCGCTGCAAGTTGAAAGAGTGCACTACTTTAACATTTTTATAAACTCTTGGTTAAAACGATGTTGCTTTGGAAAATTATTTCAGCACTTCATACGAAAGAGAATCATTTGATCATTTAAATAATTTGACTTTTAATAATGTTTTTCTTTATATTATTATTATTGATAGTTCGTTCACATTCGACACAAATTTTGAGGCATGACATGAATCTCGAGATAATATTTTGATAAAAAATCATCCAGAGCAATGATTTCAACAAACTTATAGTCAAATTAACCGACTCGATGAAACGGACCTAATGATACAAAAACTAGTCTAATGCAAGTCGAACCAAGCCCAGATCAAGTCATTAAATCACTCTTGGAAGGTCTCTAGACATTATTTGAAGGTCAAACGGATGTCGAAGCTGACAAGTTTATAGTTGAATCGAGCATCTCGACAAGAAAAATCCAGTGAGCCCAAGATTATGCAATTTTGACATCATTAAGGTACACAAATGTTCATTAAACATTGTTTGATCAGAAGAAGCTCTTCGGACCGTCTGATCAAAATGATTCATATTTATGCATTAATGACACCTAGAAGAATATAAATAGAGTCTCGCCCCTCACATGAGAGGGTGAGACATGAAGCTTGAGAGAGAACTGGAAGCTCTTAAAAGAGTTGAAGTCCAGCATCATCCCATCCATCGTCAACCACCGTCAGCTTTCATCGACACCTGTCGATCGCTGTCAACCACTCTCGACCATCACCATTGATCACCACCAATCAGTTTCGATCACCACCAACCAAACATCGTCAGTCATCATCCTAGAACATAAGCTCATTACTACGGTTCATGTATGAGCAATGACCTACGTGGTTCACAGCTCATGCAGCTCTCGACTCCAACCCACGTAGCCTATGGACGTCATTCATACTTGCCCTTATGGTCTACGTGGTTCATAGCTCGTGCAGCTTCCGACTCTGGCCCCCACGGCCTACGGACATTATTCATACTTGTCCTTATGACCTACGTGGTTCACAGCTGATGCAGCTTCAGACCCCAGCCTTCACGACATACGAACGTCATTTATACTCGCCCCTACGACCTACCTGGTTCACAACCCGTGCAACTCACGAATCAGGCCCCCGTGGCCTACAGATGGTGGCCAGCAGGGCAATCCAAGGGTTATAAAATGGTGTTTATATGGAGGGCTGAGCAACACAATTAGCCAATGGGAGTTGACCGCAATGGATGGGTGTATTTCAATCTTGGTCCATGGGGAAGCCTTCTTGATTTTGGTTTTACCGACCACTAGGCCAGCCGGCTAGGCTTGGGGAGGTGGTTTGATGTCTCAAGGAACTAAATGGGAGGTTTAATTATGATCAGAATGGGGGTTTAATCAAATGAGAGCAAGATTAGGTCACTTGGCCAAAATGGAAGAGATCCCCTGAATCAAGGGACTCTTCCATGACACCTTAGAGTCCAAATGGCAGATGTGGTGGTCCAAGATAGGCTAGACCAAGTGACTCTAATTGGGTTTAGGGTTTGGGTTCAAATTTTGGGATTTGGCTTGGACTTGGGTTTGGACTGGACTAAAAATTGAATCTAGCTCAGTTGAATGATCAATTTGTTATGGGATATTGTCATAAGGCATTTGGAAATCAATTGGGTTGAAGATTAAGGAGCAATGAAGTTCAATTTGGGGGAATTTTGACTTTGGGGCAAAATTGGAGGTTTGGTTTGGATTGAGTTTGGGCTAGGTTTAAGGTTAATTCAAGGCCAATTAAGGGTTCAATTTGATTTAGAGGAATGTCATGAATACTTTAGAATTTAAAATTGGGAAAATTGGATGGATTAGGGGATTCGATTTGATGGAATTTTGGCTTAGGGAGATTTTAAATTGGGCTTGAATTTTATTTCAATTAGACTTATACATGATGAAATTTGATTTGGATCTAAAATTGGGGAAGTTTTGGAACGATTTGGGAGGTTTTGGAAATTTTTTGGCCATGAGGGGCATTTTGGTGATATTGGTTAAGTTAATGGTATTTTGGAAATTTTTGAAATTTTGAGGTGTTTTGGGCAATTTGGGTGATTTGAAATGGTTTGAAATGATTTTTGGGTAAAATTGGACAATCTGGATAACTTTGGAAAATTTAAGGCTCCAGGGGTAATTTAGTAATTTTGGGAAAGTTTGGGGGCCAAAAGTCAAAATTAGGAATTTGGTTAGAATTGAGGTTAATTGAAGATGTTAATCATAAAATTACCCTTATGGTGTAATGAGACCAAGGTAATCCTTATTTTGGATCCTTCATGTGTTGGTCTTAGTCAAACCTTAGCCTGGCGCTAAGGGTTTGGGGGACTATCCACATTAGTTTCCCAAAAGAGTAGGGGATCAAGCTAAACATATTTGGTTAAGGGTTTTAGGTTGTGAGTGAAAGTTAGGGGGTCAAGTGTGTGTGTGCAAAAATGATCAAAATCACACGACCCAGGGCTAACCCTAATGTCAAACAGTCTTATGGGGACTCTTCTTGAGCTCCCCTATGTTAGTTTCACCTACTAAGTGCTAGAGGTTAGATTCAACATGCGGAACTTCAAGATAGAAAAGAAGCATTTGGAATTTCTAATTGTGAGGGTTCCCTTACTAATCCTCTAGGAATAGTCAACAAGAAAATCATATGACTAGATCCTAAGCTTTTAAGAAAGAAATGCTAAACCTCAACAAAAAGTGAGGTTAACAAAGACTTGGTCATATTGTATAAGATCTTAAATTATTAGAATTAAATAAAAATATGACACTCAGTAAAACACAATGGAGAAAAGGATTCATGTGATCAACCCCACTTAGTAGGATAAATATTTGTTATTATTGTTGTTGCTAATAATTTACAGTTAGCAAAAAAATTAGGGAACTTCTAGTTTAAGCTCTCATTTGATTTTTTATCATAAGTCTTTCTTTTCTCTCCTATGATTGACCTGTAGCATTTGACTTATTGTTCTGCGTTGATCATTATATGTTAAGAATAAGCTTTATTCAAAACTTTCATACGTATAATTTTTTTTTTATTTAAGTCTTATTCACATTTTTATTTCTCAAATTTTTTTAGACATAGGAAAAATGAATTTTTTTTAAAAAAGTAATTCTATCAAGCAAAATGTATTATCAATTTGAATTTACTTACTTAGAAAAGGTATACGATAAAAATGCCCAAGACTTGTATGTTTAATGGGAAAGAAACTTATTCATTCATGAAACTATACTTATGAACATATGTACCTCTTGGTTAGAATAAGCTACATAAGAGGACATGCAAAGCTTTTTCTAATGTTTTATATTGATTGATAAAAATACAAGAAGTTTCATTTATATTTTAAAAAAAGTTCTTCTTGAAAAAGATTTCATTAATATTAGATTTGTTTCTTTTTAGTTTTTGTTTTGAAATCATTTTAGCTTGTTTCTTAAAAGTTTTTGTTTTGAAAAACAATTGAGATTGAATTGTTTAAATTTGTTAAAAGTTTAGGTTTTAGGAAAGTTTAAGTTTGAGTCGGTCAAGTTTGTTAAGAATTTAGGTTTTATGATTTGGAAAATTCCTTGAATTGCATAATTTTGTTAAATTTAGTTTTAAGTTTTCGATAAATTTTAGATTCAAATTTTTTAGGTTTGTTAAAATCATAATTCTAAGGAAATGTTAAAGTTAAAATTGTTTCAGTTTGTTTCTTAAAATTTCATTTAGAAAAAGTTTACTCGTGTTTTATGAAAAAGACTTGTTTATGTATATCATTAATTCTATGGGTTTTTATTTTTTTAGTTTTCAAATGAGTTTTGATTAATTTGTTCGTTTTAATTTTGGTTTTAAATATTCATGTTTATTAGTTTCATTTTCAAAAATAGTTTTGATTTTTTTTGTTTTGAAGAGTGTTATTAATTTAAATTTTTAATAAGAACTTTCGCTAATTTGTTCAAATTTAGTTTTAAGTACATTATATTTGATTATTTTTGTTTGTTATTTATTTATTTATTTAATTTGAATATATATTTAGAAAAAGGCTAGTATTTTAAATTTAATTTTTGTTTTGAAATCTCCCTCAAAATTCTTAATAAGGTTCTCTTGAGCCTGAACTTTTATAAAAATACCATTTTGGAGTAGAATTAGTTGCATATATGTATTTTTATGAAAATGTCATTTTTGAAATTTAGCATTTTTTAGTGCTTAGTTTATAACTTCGTTTTTTTAGAATTTTGTAGGACATTTTATAATCATAATAAAAGATACAAAATCCGTGAGACAGTTCTACCATACCCAAAAAATCAAAAAAAAATATATAACAATTACAACTCAACACAACAAACCAAGTCCTAGGAACCATCAAACCAGATAAAAAACAAACAATTACAACTCAACTCAACAAACGAACAATTACAAATCATTAGGAACCAATCTAACATTTATGATATCACCATGAACAAGCGAAGCATTCTCTCGGAATACTAGTGTCAACCAATATATTGTAAGAAGAAGCACCCGTATTAGCCGCGAAAAAATATTATCTCAGGAGTACTGATGCATCAGTACTCCTGAGGTAATATTTTTTCATTAGCCGCTCACATAGCTGGCCTGTTACCTTTTACCTAGAAACATAAGATCATAATACCAACAAGGAAGAACTACGAGCAAAAATATTTTTCATATGAACAATAATAATCCATCATTAAAGAGCAGAATTTCCACATCAAAAGAGAATCAGTTTCAAACTGCACAAACATACAACAGTAATTATTAGCAATAATCAAGCATTAACAATGACCTTAGCTTCAGTAACCAGAGGGGAATAGGAAATCGAAGGAACAACAAACAATGCAATACAAATTCCTTTATATTCTACGCAAACGCCGCCAAAGCTAGTTAAATTAGGTTTCCAACTATCATCCACATTTATCTTAATAAAACCTTTTATAGGTTTATTTCAAACACAAAGAAGCTTTCAACTTATGAAACAAAAGGATTAGACATATTGAACTTCATGAAAAGCTTAAGCATCAAATTACTAACATTTTTAAACTTCCCCAATTTAAGCCATTTATAAAAGTAGTTGGTAATCATTCTAAGAGTATTGTTTCAGATCATTCCTACCCCACCAAATAAACCAAAAATCTATAATAGGAACAATAGCATAAAAACCATCTCCCAAAATTTTCCAATCGGCAATATAACCAGCAATAGAGTGACTCAAGCTTCTTTACTTTCTTCTGCTAAAGAAACTGTAAATATAATTCCATATATCAATAGCAAATTTGCAATTTTATAAGGATATGCTCCAAGTTTTCCTCATGTCGTCTACAAAGAAGACATTAAGAAGCTGATATCAAACTTTTAAGCTTCAAGATGTCGTCAATAGGTAATAAGCCCTCCAAATCTCTTCACAAAAGGAGAGTGAAGGTTTAATCCACCATTTCCAAGCCCAATTTAAATCCAGACCTGGATCAAAGGTAATAAAATTAGCAAAAACTTTTGTATAAGAATCACCAAACATGCCTTTAACATTGACTTTAACTTTCTCATGTGAAATGGGAAAATTAGCAATGACACGAGCATCAGTAAAGTTAACCATATTGGCTAAAATATTAGCATCCCAACTGTAATTGTGCCAACAATAATTACAAGTAAGATTTATAGTAAATGGACATCCATAATGATAAACTAAACCACCACTACCAAACCAGTTATCATACCAGAAGCTAAAATCCCCACCACTAATGTCCCAAACCATGTAATTCTCAGTTCAAAGGAAACCTTTAACATTTCTTTCCAAATAATAAAATCCATAAAAATAATAGAATAAGCTAAAGGATGAGAGTGAGAACAATATTTATTCTTCATGAATTGAGCCCACAATGAACCCCCACTTCAAAATCTAAGCCAAAGTTTCATGAAATTAAGCCTCATAGAATCAGAAATTCTTATAATGCCAAAAACACCAGTAGAAATTGGTTTACAAAGCTTAAACCAACTTCTCCAAAGAATACTATCCTCATTTCCAACCCATTAAAATTGCTTTCCAATCTCTTAAAGATACAAGTAGACTTTTTCAGTTTTTGTAAAGTGTATAAAAGGATAGAGCTCATAATACTCTTTAGAAGAGTAATCTCACGACCAAAAAAGAGGAAACAGTTGTCCCAAGAAAGAATCTTCTTATTAGCTTTATTCAACAGGTTTCTAAATAGATGGCTCCTTTTTTTACCTGTATCAAGATATGAACCCAGATAAAGCATGGGGAGGACACCTTTAACACAATGAGCAGTGTCATGAACCCAATTTTTCTTCATCACAGAAACAGAGTTTGTATAATAGAAGTTGCATTTGTTGTTATTAAATAGAAAATCAGAAGCATCCTGAAAATGTTCAAAACCATCCAAAGTCTTTTGATATAGTCCTTATTAGCATTAATAAAGATCACAAGATCATCAACATAAGCAAGATGTGAAATCCCAAAGTCACATTTATGCTTAAAAACATACTTGGATATATATTGAACATGTTTTTAAGATATCGAAAAAGATAATCAAAGGAAATAATAAAGATGACAGGGGAGAGGGGATCACCCTATTTAATAACTCTAGAGGCTTTGAGGAAGCCACATTTATTTCCATTTATCAAAATGGTATAATAGTAATTGTCCAAAATCTCTTAATAATCCAACAAGAAGAAAAAGAGGAACCTCTAGCTTTAAAAATATCCAAAATGAATTCACATCTAATAGTGTCAGGATATCCATTCCGGCGGCCGAAAATTTCTACTTTGGCGACCGACACATACATACCATTATTCTATCTCTCACAAGAGGCTCAAGAATACCAAAGAATAATAACTTATGATGTCTAATAATATTCTTAAGTCTATTAGAAGCATATAATTTAGCAATGCCTCTAATATTCTAACAGAGAAAGTTAAACATCAGTAAACAGCTACTTCTTCCCTCTAGTAAACCTAGAGGAAAAAGTCAATTTATTAGCCAAACAAAGCTTATCTTCAACATCATCATTATTATTATTATTTTTAACAAGACTAATCTCCTCAAAAAAGGAATCAGCCATAAAATCCACAGGGATGAAATTAGAAGAAGCTACTTTATTAGTAGGATTAATATCAAGAAGCTTTTCCCATTTTCAATACTGTCATCAATATTAAGATTAGATTGATTAGCTGCCTTATCTTTTTCCAGATCTTGAGAATTCATATTGTGAGTAAATGACACATTATCAAATTGTTGATCAAGAAACAAAACATTCTCATCATTATGAATTCTCATAGCATCCCTAATCACATTTTGCCCATTATCTGCAAGAGCAGATTTAGGAGTATCATTGCTAACACCTTCTTTGGTAGTTATCAGACCTTTTGAATTCCTTAATTTAGGATGAACCATAAAATAAGAACTTTGGACATGACCAAACATCCTACATTTGTTGCAATAGCTAGGGACAAATTTCATTTCCACACTTTGCCAATATCCATTAGAAGAATTAACAATCCAAATAGTATCATTAAAGGACGAAGTAACATCTCTTTCCACCAACACTTAAGAACCGAAGATTTAGAGCAATTAAATGTAGCTTGATCCACTTTGTCCAAAAAATGGGCCTTATTGAATAAAGAATTTTCATATTAAATAAATGAAGCTTTAAACCCAGAAAATGTATCCAGACATAAACAATTAGAGGTTCCTCTCTGGGTTTAAAAATAACAGTCCATTTCAAGAATTTCAAATAGCTTATTCCAATCAAATGGACTTTCTAGAGAACAAATTAGCATAATCCATTTCCTTTTCTAAATTTATCATCAAATCCCTTTCATAAACCAAACCAATACTCCACCTACCTTATAATTTCAAATCTGAGAAAAAATTATGAATAACCTCTTATTTGGGATGAGCAAATGAGAATTTCCCCACTAGAGCTATCCTCATAAAAAAAAGGTAGGTTTGTCATTCTTTCTTGTCGCTTTCTTCAAAGGACTAGTAGATGAGCAATCTACCATGTGCTCCTTGTAATGAGCAGGAAAGAGAAGATTATTCAAAGCATCACTTATAGAATTATGAATCCCTGCAAAAGCATCTAGAAAGGAATGAATAGATTGATGGTGTGGAGAGGAAGCCATTCTCCACCAGAAGAACGAACGAAGAAACAAACTCGATCGAAAACCCTAAAAAAGGAAACCAAAAATTGCTCGCCCGAGCTCTAAGAAACCCGTAAGCTCCTCATGACTCTATAGGATGAGTTTATATACATATATATTTTTATAACGATAATCATTTTTTAGAGCATATTTAATTTATATACCTTCATAAAAATACAATTTTTTAGTAATCATTATTTATATAAGCGTTGCCAACGACTCTCCCCCAATTAGAATATGGAATTAAACTCTCTCAACAAGTAAATAACATCCCATATTTTTGTGTTACCCTATGGTCATAAATAGCATGGTCATGAAATGACAACTTGCATGTGGCCATAAACATAAAACATTCAACTTGCATGGGCCTTGAAAAATAGACATCCAACTTGCATAGGCCATGAAACATAAACATTAAACTTGCATAGGCCATGAAGCGGAAACATCAAACTTGCATAGACCATGAAACATGTAAATAAGCATGAGAAACTTTTGCTATGAATTTAAGTATATGCTATTTTCCATGGGATATCGTACTAGACATATGACACACAAGTTTTTGCATGGTAAATAAATATCACTGTAATTTTGCATGGAACAAACATGGCATATAGGTTTTAACATGATATTAAAAACCCAAAAAATGAATTATATGCATGGAACTACATAGTACATAGGCTTAACATGATATAAATAACCTAACACATGAATTTTTGCAAGAAACTAAATAACATAACACATGAATTTTTGCACGAAACGAACATGGTACATAAGAATCTTCATATGATATAATTACATAAAACATGAGATAATTCACTTTAACATATACGCATAGGCACACTCATTTGACATATTCATTTTTTTACATGCTCATAAACACATGCCTTTAAGTTCATTCACTTATTCACAAATACTTTAACTCATAAATATAAGTCACATTCACATGGCATGCACATATGGCATTTTACTTTCTCCTCTCTGCCCCTATTTTCAGGGTATTTCCGTATGGTGGAAAAGTTGGAAGGAAGAGGAGTTAGGATAGGAGAGGAGATAAAAGAGGTGTAGGCTAAGGTTTAAGCTTAAGTAGGGCTAGTTTAAGATAGATGAGGACTTGGATTGGGATACTATTGGGTTAGATATGCTTTAGTTTGGGTTCGTAGTGAATTAATAAGTGAGTTGGGGTTTGGGTGAGGGTTAAGTTAGGTTATGTGTGAGCTTAGGTTTGGGTTGTGTGTGCGTGCTTGTATGTGTTCTGGTAGGCTAATAGAGTGGGTTCGAGTGTGGTTATAGGCTAGTGGGTTCGAGTGTGGTTATAGGTTAGTGTTTCTAAGTTATTGGGTAGTATAAAGGGCTAGGATTTGATGAGGGATTTTTCATGTTGATGCTAAGTTTAATGGGCTTTAGTGTGTTTTAGGTAGTCTTTTCAGGTAAGACAGGAAGTGGAGAATATATGATGTGTTATCATGTGGTGTTTTGGGTTGGGGAAGAGGAAGGAATGACGTGGGTTTTTATTGTGTAATGTTTCAAGTAAATGAGGGAGTAGGGAATGTGTTGGGTGTGTGAATGGATTTTCGGAATGCGAAATTGAGGGAGGATGATTTTTGTTGTGTTTTGTTTTAGGTAAGTGAGGAGGGGAATTTAGGGTGTGTGAGTGGATTTTCGGTTGGTGAAGAAGAAGAAATGATGTGTGTTTTTTTTTGTGTGGGATTTTAAGTAGGGTAATGAGATGAGAGTGTAAAGAAGGGTGGTATAATGGATTGATTGGTTCTTTGGTTAAAGTGTGAAAGCCAGGAGGAGAAAAGAAAAGGGCTCGGTTTAGGGTTAGATATGGGAGTTGGGGTTTCAATTTGGGTTAAAATTAGGGGAAGGAAAGAGACTAGGATTGGTTTGGGTGAGAAAAAGGAAAAAAGGAAAGACTAGGTTCAGCTTTGATGTGAAAAGAGAAGGCAGGAGAGGAAGAACTACACATTGTTGGCTACATCATGAAACAATTTTGAATTGAAACAAAGAGGGACGAGAGATTATACCTTCTTTGGATTTCCTTGGTGAAGTGGTATGCTTCCATGATATGCCTTCCTTGGTGTTCTTGGTTTGGTAAAGAAAAAAGAAGAGAGGGAGAGAGATTGTGAAGGATTTGGCCAAGAGAATGGAGAGGTGGCATGGGAGAGATTTCAGGCAAGAAGGGGACAGGGAGAAAAAGAGAGAATTTTGGCAATAGAGGGAGAGAGGGAGGAAGGAATTTGGTTTGGAGAGTGAGAGAGAATTTTGGGAGAAGTGGGGGTTAGATGGATGAGAGGGGAGGTTAAGGGGCTCGATTAGGAAGGAAATGATAAGGGAAGGGGTATGGGAGAAAAAATTGGAGGAAATTTAAATTTCAAATGGGGTGATTATGGTAGTTAGGGTGGTTAAGGTAAAAAAAAAACAAAGTGGATCTAATTTTTAAGAGAAGGAAGCAAGGAATCCAATGGTCCAATTTGTTTTGAAAAACGATGTCTCTAGCCGAAGATATGTCAAGTTAAAGTGGCTAGGTAGTTACAAAGTAGTTGTTGCGGTTATGACAAAAAAGTTTAACTTAAGCTCATTTGGTCGAAACAAAATGAAGAATTTAGTAGTGCAATTGGTTTTGATATAAATGGGCCCTATCTCGAGATATTTCAAATCAAATTGAACCCAAACCTTATGATAGGATATTGGTAGATTTGGAGTTAAGAGTTTTTACTTGGTTTTAATGGATTATTTTAAGTATTTTAGCTCATATTAACTTTAGTTAAGGTTTGATTTGATTTGAGTTCATTTTGAAATGAATTATTACAATCAATCTTTTTTATTATTGAAATTATGATTTTCTCTTTAGATTATTGTCGGCTCAACGAGCCCTCAAATGAAGTTGGATTTGGGCATTGAAGGATTCATTTGAAAGATTTTGATGATATGAAGGTGATGGTAAAGTCCTTTTTGAAAAATAATGATTCATTAAATAATTTTTACGCTGAACTTTTTTTATGCATGAAATTCTAAGTATAAAATTTTATGTCAAAATAGTGTATGGTGACCCCCAAACTGATTTGTATATTTCTTGTATGTGATTATAAACATCATGCAACTTCCAAAATATAATTTTAATCATCACAGTGGCTTATGGAGAAGAAACTATAATTTTAGGTTTGAAAAACTCACTCTTCATGCATGAAAATTTGAATTGAAGATATTTAAGTAAAAGTTCTATCAAATAATTTTCAAACTTGTTCGCATGGTATACTACAATGAACATCATGCAACTTTTAGAATGAAATAGTGAATCCTACAAAAATTTGGGAAGAGAAATGATAATTTCGAGGTTTATGTTGATTAAGACTGATTTAGGTTAGTTTTAAGTTTTGGTTAAAGTTGGTTATATTTGAGTTTATTTTATCTCGATTGATTTAATTTTTGTTTAGTTAGATTTTAGCTTTGTCAAATTAGGATTTAGCTCAAATTTTACCACTAGTGGGGTTCAATTAAATACAAGCCAAACAAAAGAATTGGCCGAAAAATAAGATCAACAACTTATGCCAACTTTTTTTTTCTTTGTTATCTTTTTTATCGTCTAACTAGGATATCTAAGATGCAAAACCAACTAGCCTTTTTTTCGGGAGAGACAAATATATCAAACTTATAAATTATTTTGAAAAACACGTAATTCAAATTAGTCTTAAACAAAAAAAAATCAATAACTTCAAACTTTTTCTTAATGATTTAAACTCACATATTTTCTAACCAAGTTAGGTGACTTGCGAACTATTACAAGTTTCGATCAAGTCATATGATTAGCCTAAAGTTAGAAGAACATTTGTTTTGTGTATATAATGGAAGGACCAAACTCGTTTCTATTAGAATGTTTGTTTATAATCAGTGGAAGTTATCAATAAGATTTTCACATTTATATCATTAAAATAGGTTAACTCTGAATTGTTAGTGGTTTCATATCATCTTAGAAAGGTTTGTGAGAGAAGAGGGGTTAGATCAACTCTATCATGACAAAAATTGAAGGAAAAAATAAAATTTTAATTATCTTATTTTTTTAGTTTTATTTTAGATGATAAGCCTTTTAGCATCTTGAGACGCCATTGGTTTCTCATGATTCATGGCTAATGAGATTTAATATATGGACTCTTTAAGAAATAATAAAGGAAACTTCAAGACCCAAAGTTTCAATCCCTGTTATTTAATTTTTAGCATCTTTTCATTGCAATTACTACTTTTACAATGGCTAAGGGAGAAAATTTTGCATGCTTAGGTGTAAGATTTTATAAACATTGGAGTTATGTAGGTTAGAATATCTATTCTGAATCCTAAATATTTACTATTATGTTTCATGAGTATATGATTTTTGGGGGATTACATGCATACCATCCAATTCCTACGTATTTATGTATCTAACACCTAAACTTTCTTTTTACATTTATACCAAAAAATCTTTCATATCACAACAAAAAAAACTACCATTTTAACTTTTAAAAAATAAAATATAACTTTTCATGCATCTGTAAATCGGCATATATATAAAAGTTGAAGTTTAGGTGTTCGAGATGTAAATACATAGAAATTTGAGTGGAGTGTACATAAATCTTCCATGATTATATACTCATAATATAGCCTACATATGAAATAAACTTGTAATGAGGTATAAGGTAATCAGCTTAGATTCATATCCAAATTGATGTGTATGCTATCGTGGATGAAATTGTATGCATAACACAAACTGCAATTCCTTAAACAGAGTTTAAATTATCCAGAAAAACCTTAACTTGATATAAAGAACTTGTAATAAATTCATAAATATCAAAGCGGATGAAATCAGTTTGCTGAGAAGATCAATATAAACAGATTTTATTATGCTAATATGGCTTTAAGGTTATACAATGCCTTCAAAGTTGAATCAAATTTTTAGCTCAAAATTCAAGCTGCTAATATGTCATCTCATTTCTAGGACAATTTTCATTAAGGATTTCTAATTTCTGATATACAACTATTATAGAAATTTCAAAAGCAATTTCATGATGAGAACAACTCATAAAGACTGAGGCTATAACATTCTTCTCATTATCTACAGCTTAACGATGTTCAGTAAATTCATCATACTTGTTACTTGCTAAAAGATAACCAATTCTTATTCTTTGTTAATCGTTTATATTGATGCTTTTCTTTTTAGTATATGTTCTGTTTCCGATTGGTAAATGAAGATTATTAGTATTCTTTTACATCGATGCAGATAAACACATTTTAGCATATAAGGTTATATATTACCTGTAACAGTAGATGTATATGCACCCAAAGCTGTCATGAAATATACACGTCACCACATATTACTTACTGCATCTTATTCTTCCATACATATACTAGTTTTAAAGCAATAGGAAAATCTTCCTTAGTAAAACGTCAGATCCAATACATGTGGACAACGCTCAATCAACTTAACAGATATCGTGCGGATGCATGCAAATAAGAAAAATCAACTTAAACTACGCATAAAAAATCAGGACTGAGAACATGAAGAAAAACTACGGAATTTGAAACCAAGTAAGAAAAAGTACCTTCGATGTATTTAGGTGGTTTATGTATGTCGCGATCTTTGGTTGCCTTTCCAACTAGCTCTTAACATGATTGTGCGCGAGAGTCCGATCATGTGAGGAACGGCCTTGGGCAAATTTGGAAGAGGGGGAGGGAGGCGAAGGGTTTTGAGGAGATGAGTGGGTTTCTGCCCCGGGAAAAAAATTGGGTGATTTATTAGCTTAATTTTATATGTTAATTGTATTAATTAATCGATTAATAATTAATTACTACATTATTAGATTAATTATATATATAATAGTTAATTAATCAAAATAAAATGCATTTTCAATTTTTTATTTATTTTATTAAAAACATAAGTAATTATTTGTTTATATAATTAACAATTACGTAGATATTATTTTATAAATGATAGATTGTTTTTTAATAATTAATTATTTTTTCTAAATTTTTATCACAAAAGAATTGTTTAGTAAATAATGAATTATTGAATTAGCAGTATTATATCTTCAATTTTGATTTGTGCTAGAAAATTCGCGGCGATAGTGCAATGGATTATCGTTTTAGCATTGCACGAGAATTCAGCACACACTCAGATGAAAATGAATTAAGTTGTGATAACACCATAAATTTTTATGCGAAAAACTCGTAAAGGGGAAAAATCACGGGGTCCGACCCAGTTGTAAAAATCCACTATAAGTTGATGATTACAGATGCCGCTTGTCTCACATGCAGGAAATGGTTACTAGCATTCCACGTAACAATATCGACTGATGACGTCTAGTAAGGGGTGGTTGACGGAGATCGACAGTGATCGATGGTAGTCGACGACAATTGATTACGGTTAGCGATAATTGACGGAGGTTAGTGGTGGCTGACGACAATCAATAACGGACTATGGTGGTCGACGGAGGTCAGCAGTGGCTAACGACGATCAACGGCGTCCGGCTGTGGTCGACAGAGGTCGGCGGTGGTTGCGACAGTTAGTGGTAGTCGATGGCGATCGACGATGGCGAGGTTGATCTTGGACTTGAGCTCATTCTCAAAGTCTCAAGTTCTCTCTTAAGTCTCATACCTTTCATGTGAAGGGTGAGGCTCTATTTATAATGTTTTGAGTGCAATTAATGTAGGAATATAAACTATTTTGATCGGACGGCCCAGAGAACTTCCCTTGATCAGATGACGTTTGATGGACATTTGAGTGCCTTAAAGATGTCAGAATTGAGCAATCTTAGGGTCGTTGGATTCGTCTTGTCGATATGCTCGATACGACTATGAACTCGCTAGATTTGACATATGTTTGATCTTTCAAATACCTTAAAAAATCTTCCAATGGTGATTTAATGACTTGATCCAGGCTTGGTTTGACTCGGATTGGATTGACTTTCATATCATTAGGTCGTCTCGTCGTGACGATCAGTTTAACCATAAGTTTGTTGAAATCAGAGCTCCGGATGACTCTTAATCAAAGTTTGAATGTTTCTTGTTCAAAAAATTGTACCGAGATTTGTGCCGGATGATGATTAGTTGCCCCCCTATTTTTGGGCGTGACCAATTTCATTGTATGAAAATAGATAGATTAGGAGTTTTTTTCATTTTTGTTAGGCATAAAAATTTTAGATATATATACTTTATTACAATCAATATAGAAATAAAATTATTGTTTATCCAAAACAAAATATTAAATCGAGTCTATCTCAATTATTGGGTCTTTTTTATCATTTGTAGGTGGCGCGGGATCAAATCCCACCAAAAACATATATAAATATATTTATTTATTTTGTTGGGCGAAAGAGTGAACCCTGGGCCCTGAGCGGGATCCGAAGGAAGGAGCGGGCCAGTTACTGGGAGCGGGCCTTGAGCAGGCTGAGCGGGGCACGGGCTCTGGATCCGATGGGTAGGCTTGAAGCGGCAGGATTTAAAGGAGCGAGCCCGACGGGACCTGAAGTGGGACAAACGGTGGGAGCTGAAGCGTTGCCCTGAATCGAGTGTTATGAGCTGAATTTGAAGGGCTAAAATAAATTTAATTAATTGATTAATTAAATAGAATATGAAGAGCTGAAGCAGGTCTTAGCGGGCCATGGGAGGATTAATTAAATGTAATATGGAGAGCTGAAATACTCACTCTTAGCGAACAACTGAAATATTCAGGTTCAATGGAATATGGAGAGTTGAAGCAAGCCTTAAGCGGGCCATGGGTGGTTTAATTAAATGGTTAATGGAAAAACAGGAATTCGAATGGTTAAAGAAGAATTTGAGCAGAAAAATTTAAGCAGATTTTAAAAATTAAAACGGTAGAACTTGAAAAGTCAAATTAAAAGGAATATGAAATGAAAAGTTTTTTTTTTTGTGCATTTAACGTTATGTCTTATATCATGCATATAAATAGAGGCATCGGATGAGGAGAAAAATCACAAGTGAGGAAGAGAAAAAAATTATCCGGCATTGTGGAGAATAGTTACGGCAGAGCGAAGAGATGTATAGAAAAGTTGCGTCAAAGCAAAGAGTTGCGGCGAGGCGAAGAGTTGCGGAGAAAAGTTGTGGAAAAGAGTTGCGGCGAGGCGAAGAGTTGCAGAGAAGAGTTACGTTGCGGCTAGGCGAAGAGTTGCGTTGTGGTGAAGCGGAGCGTTGTGGAAGCGAAGAGTTGATGAGAAGAGTTCCAGCGAAGCAGAGCGTTGTAGAGTTTCGGCGAAGTGCTACGGTGTAGAGTTGCAGCGATGCGTGGCGTTGCGGGGAAGTGTTGTGGTGAAGCATGGTGTTACGGTGCAGAGTTGCGGCGAAGTGTTGCGGCGAAGCATTGTGACAAAGCGTTGCGGTGCTAAATTACGACGAAGAGTTGCGGTGAAGCGTTGCAACTGTGAAACGTGGCGGAGCGTCGTGGCAACACGAGGCGTTACGACGGTGTACCGCGGCGAGGTGTCGATGTGTCGCGTTGTGGCGAAGCGTCACGACGGGGCGTTGTGGCGACACATTGCAGCAGAACATTGCAGTTTTTTGTATTTGATGTTGAGGAGTGGTAATGGTTCACTAAAGAAGAATTCAAAATGTTTGTTTTTGTGAATGTCAGAGTGAAAAGTCATTATTATTTAGAAATTCTGGTATGTAACAAGTTTATCATATGGATAAATCATCAACAAATTTTAACTTTTCTGAGACTATGCATCATAGTGTTTCTCGATGAGTTAACCTGCATAGGAGGAGCCAACGGAAGTCCACCGAGGACTTAATAACCCATCCGAGATTGTTCGATTGAGCATTGCTCGCTTATGAATATGTGTGGAAGGGAGCATGTGTAGTCCACCAAAAACTGTTAACATATCAAGGGTTCTTTACCGGAATAAGAACTCGGTGATGTTAACCCATATGGAAGAGGTTAGATCAAATCCTTCTGGGATTGGTCGTGCTCTGACTAAGATACGACCAGAGTTGTGTTTTTCTCGGGTCAAAAGCATGAAGTAACTTGTGAATGAGCCATTACACAAAATATCATTTATGTATAGGAAAGTAAGTGAGTAATATTCGAGATACATTGATTATGTATGAGCTGCAATGTAATAACATATGTGGACTACATAACTGGGGTATTACTGATAGTACTTGCGAAGATTTTCTGCATTCCAAGTCCGGGGCAGAATTTTCCCATATGAAACCTTAAGCTTGAAGGTTCCAGACTTGATCATGTCAGCCACAATATATGGACCTTCCCAGAGAGGTGATACTTTATTACGTTGTGGACCATGACCGACGGCTTCAATGCTTCACAAGACCAGGTCACCAAGGGAGATATGTCAAGGCTTGACTCTTCTGTTGAAGTGGTGAGCCACTCTTTGGCGATATGAAGTAGCTTTAAGGTGGGCCACATCACATATTTCTGGGAGAAGATCCAACTGTTGTCGGAGCTTTTTTTCATTGCTTTCCGAGTCGGAAGTCTTGACTCGGGGGTTTGAAATTCCGATATAAACGGGGATGACAGCCTCGGTGCCAAAACACAAGTTATATGGATTATTCCCAGTTGGAGTTCTCGTGGTGGTGCGATAGGCCCAGAGAATGTTATGCAACTCTTCTATCCATTGCCTCTAGCCTTCTCAAGTCGAGTTTTTAATCCTTTGAGCACCGTACAATTCGTCACCTCTGTTTGTCCATTTGTTTAGGGATGTGCCACAGTAGTGTGCACTAACTGAATATGAAGATCCTTGCAGAATGATGTGAAGACCCTTCCAGTGAATTGAGTCACATTATCTGTGATAATTTTCGCAGAAAGCCCAAAGCGAGAGGATGTATTTTCAGACAAATTGTTTGGCATTTGCCTCAGCTATTTTGGCAAGAGGCTTTGCTTCTACCCATTTGATGAAGTAGTTGACAGCTAAGATAATGAATTTTCGTTGTTCAGTAGCTATTGAAAATGACCTCATGATATCTACCCCCCATTGGGCGAAAGGCCAATGACTTAGAAAAGATGTGAGTTCCACCGGCGGTGCATGTGTAAGATTGGAGTGTAGTTGGTAATTCTTGAATTTTTGCACAAACTCTAAAGCATCTTGCTGATCATAGGCCAGCAGAAGCCTTGCCTCATTATTTAACAGCAAGTGCCCTACCACCAAGATGCTCCCCACATATTCCGGAATGAACTTCTTGTAGAGTGTGATCAGCTTCAGATGGAGGAAGACACTTAAGATATGGACCTACAAATGCTTTCTTGTACAACATCCTCTATAAGGATGAAGTTGGTAGCCATGTGTAGGTTGCGAATTGATATAGTAGCATCATCCGACAGTGTTCCGTCTTTAAGGAAGAAGATGATGGGATCCATCCAAGATGGCTCCCTTGGGTCATCTATAAACATTATCTCCCATGAGCCATAGATGCTATGAAACTGTATATCCTCAATATACCTTCTTTTATAGAGATCTCTAGTTGTTGAAGTTGCAAGCTTGGAGAGGGTATCAGCTCGGGTGTTATGCTCCCAAAGTATATGAATGAGCTGTCATGTTTTAATTTTGGCAAGAAGTGTTTTTACCAGATTGAGATACTGCACCAGTTTTGAGTTATAAGTGTCAAATTCTCCTTCTACTTGGGATGCAATGAGTTGAGAATTAGTGTAGATAATCATGTTTTGTACTTCACAGTTGATTCAAGCTTTAATACGACGACAAGTGCTTCATATTCAACAACATTATTGGTGGCTGAGAATTTTAAACGAAGTCTGTACTCTAAAATATCTTTCTTTGGGGAGATGAGTATTATTCTTGCACCAGCTCCTGAATTTTCAGATACTCTGTCTACATATAGTATCCAATGAGGTGGTCGTGAAAGAGAAGAAGGTGGTTCATCAGAGGTAGGCACCGTGCACTCTACCACAAAGTCGACCAACACTTGTGATTTGATGTTTGGTCATGGTAAATAGTGGATGTCAAATTCTCCCAATTCTACTGACCATTTAACTAATCTTCCCGATGCTTCTGGTCTTTGTAGGATAACCTTCAAAGGAAGTTGTGTGTAAGCGCAAATAGTGTGAGCTTGGAAGTACGGACGAAGTCTCCTTGCTGAAATACTAGGGCTAGTGTAGTCTTATCTGCCATCGGGTAAGACTTTCAGTATCAAAGAGAATTTTACTGACGTAATATACTAGTTTCTCGATTGTGTTTTCTATTTTAACAAGGATAGAACTTATTGCATGAGGTGAAATAACTAAATAGATATATAACATCTCCCATTGGATAGGTTTTGAAAGAAGGGGCGGTGAAGCCAGATATGCCTTAATTTGCTCGAAAGTGATTTGACAGTCATCTGTCTATTGAAAACCAATATTTCGAGCTCCTCTTAGTATTTTTAAGAATGACAAATACTTATCTCTAGAACGAGAAATTGGGATAAGGTGGTGTCGGCACTATTTTTGGTGTGGAGTTTGCCCGTAAGAAGCCGTCGGTCATCATAATTGAAATCTCGTTGCCCGCTTCGGAAGGACGTCTAAAAAATTTTAGTTTTGAAAAAGATGAAGTCAAACTAACCCCATAATTTTCATAGTTTAAATGAAAGAGCGCTTTACCTCAAATCATGTATCTATCCCGAAGGATGAACACAGGAATTGAGGGTGAGGCTCGATCAAATAAACTAGAGAAAGTTATGACATCCGTTTAATCTACAAAACCAATGTATTGGCCGACAAGTTCCCCTATTTAATATAAGAAATTAAATAGGGTCTATATTATGCTGGGTTCAGGAAAAGCTTCCTATAAGAGCAAGCCCCTATAGTTAATTACATCTTAGGCAACAGAAGTTACTTAAGAATACTCTCAATAGAATCAAGAAAAATTACCTTCAAGGAGTTTNGTGGCATTCAACATGGAAGCAGAAAAATTTACCCGTTCTCGTTGTTTTATCTTCCACGTTCCTTTCCCATCAATGAGAAAGTTGAGCACATCATTCAGGGGGCCTTCCAACGTACTGAAGGTTTTATAATGGCATTTATAAGAGTCTGGGACTTTGTAAAAGGAGTTAATGCGGGTGAAACTAAACTCAACAGAAAATCCCCGCACTTGAACGATTCTGTCTTCAGAATAGAACATGTTGGCATAGAATTATTTCACAATATTTGCACCAACATTATTGGTGGTGTAACAGAAGTTTTCCCACCTCCGCTCAGTAATAATTCGTTCAATCTCTCCTACCGGACTCTCAAAAACTCGATCTTGTATGCATTTTTTTCCCTCAAACACTGAAGTAAAGCTTAATTGAGCCTTCACATTGTCGAAGCGAGACTCGTCAAACTCAAGTCATCTCTTTTGTCGTGGAACCATTTCAATCTAATCAAAATTATATAAAAATTCCAAAATATACTTTGAACATGTAAATAATGTCTTCCAAGAGTGATTCTAAGAGTTCAAAACTAAGTTCCATGAGTTTCTTCCCAATATTTTCATCACATTCTCAAATTTTTTGGATCTCCTCAATGTGAAAGAACTTCATGGTGAAAATCAAATATTTTAGGGTCCGTTTGGGGCAGCTTGTGCGTTTCAGGATAAGCTGCTTATCCTACAACGCGGCCTGCGGGCCGGCCGCAGGGGTCGACCCGCGGTTTGGGTTTCATGTAAAAACCCAAACGCAGTTTCGGATAATCTGGCGAAACGAGTGAACCAAACGGTACGACGGTGTTTCGAAAACGCAGTCCGCACTTACAAGCTGCCTCAAACGGACCCTTAGTTTGGAGTGAAGCTCTTACCTAGAGATGATCAAATATGGTGTCTAAATACCTTGAAATCACCCATAAATCCAAGATCTCTCAAACCCTAAGTCAAAAGTCGTGTTTTTCAGAGGAAGGGGATGATGAATAGTGGCTGTTAACTGGTTAAAATTGCAGTTAAAGGTGTTTTTTTGGGATCTCGCCGTCGTTGGGGTCTTCGGTGTCGTCGGCGCGCTCTATTGAAATTATATCCTAAGTCTCGTTAATGGAGAGAAGCTCATCCCCAGCGGAGTCGCCAGAAGCTGTCGGCACTATTTTTTTGGTATTTTAATGGAGAGAAGCTCATCCCCAGCGGAGTCGCCAGAAGCTGTCGACACTATTTTTTTGGTGTACGTTTGCCCGTATAAGAAGCTGTCGGTCATCAGAATTGAAATCCCGTTGCCCGCTTCGGAAGGACATTAAAAAATTTTAGTTTTGAAAAAGATGAAGTTAAACCGACTCCATAATTTTCATAATTTAGATGAAGGAGCACTTTCATCTCAAATCCGGTATCTATCTCGAAGGATAAATACAAGAATTGAGGGTAAGGCTTGATCAAATAAACTAGAGAAAGTTATGACAATCCGTTTGATCTACGAAACCAATATATTAGCCAACAAATTCCCCTATTTAATATAAGAAATTAAACAGGGTTTACATTATGCTGGGTTTGGGAAAAGCTTCCTATAAGGGCAAGCCCCTATAGTTAATTACATCTTA